>MUZC01003651.1:222843-255539 GCA_002072015.1 Radix auricularia
CCCCCCCCCCCCCCCCGCCACACACATTTATAAAAAAAACCAAAAAAAAACCAAAGGCCAATACTAGCAAATTATAAATCCTGCAGAAAAAACTGAAAAATATATATTAAGTGAAATCATATTGCTTTCTTAAAATATTGAACAATATAACCAAATTCTTTTTTAAATTGTAAACATCAAGTCCTTTTTTTGGTTGTTTTTTGTATGGCACATTTGAATACAAGTTACAGTATAAATATGTCTCTAATGATAAAATTAAATAAACTACCAACAGACACATTGAGACGGGGGGGGGGGGGGGGGGGGGGGTTCTCACCAGAGGCCAAAACCTTTATCAAACCTGCTACTAGATATTCAGAGAGTGAGTTGGGTTATGTTAACAATGTAAGCAGAGTGAATTTCAATAAGGGGTAAAGGTTTCCCTTCAAGAGCTAGTTGTTAATAAATTATAGACATTGTCTTGTTTATTGCTTCTACTTCTTATACTTTTATAGACTTATGATTGGATGTGATAAGAACATGAAAAATATAAATATTTATAAAGTACTGACAATGATTGTGGAAGATAATTTTTAAGTAGTAAATTAAAGATATGACAGTGGACAAAAGTGATTATCATATTTTTTTTTCTTATATTTGCATTTACCACAATAGTAAAATTTCAATTCGTTTTTACTAATATGGTAAAAAAAATTGCTATTTCATTTACAATTATTAAGGTATATTATTTCAACTGTAGTGAAATAATAATATAAAACCTGAATGCAAAATGCAAATGTAATGCTCTGATTGATGTAATAATCCTCTGTATAGAAGGAGCGTCTGTAATAGACTGTTTAAGATGATTACACATTTCGGTGCCTTTTATATGAAGTATAAAAAAAACCCACATGATTTCTCACGATGGCTCAGGGAGCATGGAATGCAGATCACAATCTTGGGTTAACACAACCACATGGGTGGGAGATTTCTTCAACACATTTTGTTTGTCTCCCTTGTTCTCCGAGTGGATGAGCTCGTGCCTCTTTAAAGATGAAGTTCGCGGGAACTGCTTGTCACACACCGGGCAACGGTGGGGCTTTTCTTTCGTGTGGCTCAGGGCATGGCACTTCAGCTTGTTGGATGTCGAGAAGCCCTTGGAGCAGACCTCACAGTTGAAAGGCTTTTCGTCGATGTGAGTGTATTCGTGTCTTTTCAGGTAGGAGTATTGCAGGAACCTCTTGTCGCAAATCTCACACCTGTAAGGCTTAATGGCTGTGTGAGTCATTTTGTGCCTGTTTAGAATGGACGGCACAGAAAACGACTTGCTGCATAAATCGCATGCGTAGGGCTTGACCTCAACATGGGTGAACCTGTGCTGGTTTAAGATTGAACTTCTCGAGAACGACTTTCCACAAAGATCACACACGAAAGGCCTTTCACCAGTATGGGTCAGCATGTGGTCCTTGAGGTGTGATGCCTTAGAGAAGGACTTTGTGCAAACAGAGCAGAGGTAACATCTCTCCTTGAGCCTGCTGCTTAGCTTTCGTCTCCCATGCTTCAAATTGATTGGCTTATTGCAACGGCTAAATTTAGAAGATCTCTCATCCAAGTGGGCGTGGAGATGCTTCCACAGTGCGTTCCTTCGTGTGTAAATCCCGTTACAGAGGTCACACCTGTAGAGCTGCTGGTCTTCCTCAAATCTGTTTGGCCTTTGTAAGCTTAGGTTTGTTGTAAGGGGTCTCTTGGCCAGTTGTTGGAATCTGGTCCTCGTTACCGACAGCTTGCTGCATATCCCATATTTGAACCTCCTCACTTTCATGTGGATTAGTTTGTGTCTCTTCACCTTGGAGAGTTCAGAGAACAGCAGACCACAGATATCACACTGGTAAGGTCTTGTAGCATCACGTAAGTGTAAGAGCTGGTGTTGTTGCAGATCGTGTTCTTGCTGGAAGACCTCGTGGCAGGAGTCACACTTGTATGTCTTTTCTTCACCGTGAGCCAGTAGGTGCTGCTGCAGTCTAAAAATGCTGGAAAAAGTTTTACCGCAGTGATCGCAGAAGGTTTGTCTGAAGCGCTTCAACCCCGCGTGGGTGACCTCGTGCCTTGTGAGGTGAGACTTTCTAATGAAGATCTTACCGCACGTCTCGCATGGGAAAGTTTTGGTGGAGTGGGTCAGCACATGCTCCTTTAACAACGACAATGCTGTGTAGACCTTATCGCAGACCTCACATTGGAAGGGTTTTTGGTTGAGGTGGGTGAACCCATGCTTGGTCAGCGAAGACTTCCTGGAGAAGGACTTTTGGCAAATTTCGCACTGGTGTGGTTTCTCACCCGTGTGGGTCAGAATGTGGTCTTTCAGGTGTGATGTCTTGCGAAAGGACTTGCTGCAGTAGGGGCATTTGTGGCGCTTTTCTTGATGGGAGTAGAATGCATCTGCTTCAGACATGTACATGATTGGTGATGGCGAGGCCTTTACCTTTATTTTATTTTAACTGGATTTGAATGCTGATTTAAGTTTAACCAATATTAGAAATAATTTATAAATTTTGCATACATTTCAGCTGAATTCGTTCTGACCTTGTTTCACACACATTGCCAATTATAATATATATTGCGTACCACTGAATAAATGTGAATTCTGATTATAACAAGCTGGACAATTTAACATTGGTTATTATTCCTTAAGCGTTGAGATGTCAATGACTATTAGGAAGAACTTCTGTCATTCTGTAGAGAAAAAAAAATATATGTAGTCAATATGAAGGCTTAAAGAATTCAAAATTAAATTTATTTTCTTTTATTTCACTGAAATTGGTTTAAGTATAAAGTACAATCATCCTTCACATCAGACTCAGTTTCTACAAATGTTGTACAATAATATCCTTATACATCTGACTAAAGATCTTTTAACATTGTTAACTCTTAATGTACCAAAGCGCGGTAATCAACGGTTAACCTTTTTTCACCAAAGAGCGGTAATACGCGATTCGATAGAACTCTCCTTAGAAACGAAATTACAGAAAATAAAAACTATTCAGTGCGTGACGAACGATGTTTTCGACTTCCGGCAATGGCAACTGTTTTCCTCGCTAGTGTTATCGCTTGATTTGCAATGTTTTTTTGAAATTTTTGCTTTTTTTTTTTTTCGAAGATGCGATTTTGCTATACTTTATTACTAAATTAATAGTACTAAACTACAAATAAAAATAGTTGTAAACTCAAAACGGTCTTCCGGATAATAAAATAACCATTCTTATTCTAAAAAGATGACGTTAGTAGGACAATAATAATATAAATGAATTTTACGCAATTATTTAACTATCATAACCGGTTGATAGCAATTCGGGAAATTCTTACGGTGCTAAGGCGGAAGTTTTCCAAAAACCTTATGGCGCATTAAGAGTTAAGTTATATTTAGCCTCAATATTCATAATAATCATAACCATCAATTTTGTTTAACATTCACTGTATGTCAGGGATGCCCAAACTTTTTGCATGGTGGGCCATATTCCTTTATGCAAAGATATTCGCGGGCCGGGTTAAAATAATATGACAAAAATGACATAGTATGATGAGTTTTTATTGTCAAATTTTAATGTGAATGTTGAAACTGAGATCTTGAATGCAGTAAGTGGTGAGGTCTGGCTAAATGCCACGGTTTTGATAGGTATGATATCACGTAGTTGAGAGCCACTTATTCTCGTCCTCACACAGATCTTGTTAAAATTCATAACTGAAAATGTCTGCTTACACAAATATGTCGAGCCAAACATGCAAAGCATTTTTAGTTCGAATTCCTTTTAATCTCTCTTTAACCATGAAGCTCACTCTAAAAGTTCAAGAGAAGAAATTGTCTGCTGCGACATTCAGCATCAGTTTGCAGCTCAATGAATTCCCGCTGCAGATTGCCGCAGTATTATCAAAATCTAAAGAGAGATATGAAGATTCAACAAAAACAACCATGTTTATCTTTTTTTAAGTTATTAAGTAATGAAAGCGTCTTTGAAATTCATCAGCCAAGGATGTGATATCTGCATCATACCTATGCATTTGCCAATTGAAGCTTCTTTCTGATAAACTTGTCATGATTTCCTGCAGTGAGGGGAAATGTGTGGATTAGACTGCATTTGAAAAAGTTCCCTTTGAAAAAGTTGCAGCTTGTTCCCAAAGTCCTTGATATGTGAATATAATTGGCTTACCACTGCATTGTGCCCTTGGAGAATTGTGTTAAGAAGGTTTATTTGTCTTTTAACTTCAACCGATAATGCAAACTATGCAAGACAAGCATCAGATAGTTCTGGAAATGTTTTTTCCTTATATTCCATGTACTGCCCAATTTCTATTTTAATGTGTAGATGCGCTGAAGTGCTGTCCCCCGACTAAACCATCTTATATCATTGTCATACATAACATATTTGTATTCTCTCTGGATGTCAAGAAGACACTGCTAAAACTGTCTGTGAAACAGGGTTTTAGAACAAATAGAGATCATATCCTTTATCCCTTGCTTAAGGACACGATAACATGAAAGGTGTTTAGCACAAAGAACTTCTTTATGTGTGAAGTTTACAGTGAAGTTTAAAAACTTTGCCAGCCTGACTAAGCTGACTTTATTACAGACAAGCTTTGCTAGTCAACTGTGCTCACGAGTCATGGCGATAGCCATCAGGAATAAATAATTATATCGTTTACTTGGTAATTTAACGTCACAGACAGCAGAACAAACAAAACCAAATACATTTGTTCCCCTTGTCAGCCTTTAAGACTGAAGTCTAGTAATTGGTAAACAATACAATGTTATCGACTTTTGCCATCCTTTGACGTTATCAAAACGGTAAAAATTGTCGACTTTTCTTATATATAATGTTGCTTAAAATAATATGTTAGTTAATTAATTATTTCAGATGAGGTCGCGGGCCAGTAAAAATTGCTTCGCGGGCCGGTTTTGGCCCGCGGGCCGCATTTTGGGCATCCCTGCTGTATGTCTTCTTTATTAAACATTTGATATTTTTATTGTTTAGTTTGCCATTGAAATTTTAGGTCAAATAATTTTCTTTAATAACTTATACAAGCAATGCCTAATTTTATTTACCATCTTAAACAACAAAAAATTTGAATTTTTTTTTAATATGACCTTATCATAATATTCTTGTTTACGTCACACAAAGTAATTATAAATTAAGTGATATCAAACTTATTTATCATACGTCATAGTTATTGTATTGTTTATATTAATTTATAACTTATTTCATTTGATGAATATTTGATTAAGTTGTGCGTATAATTTACTTATTACTGAACTCAGCTTCAGGTANAGTAAAGTAATTCAGGTTATTGTACTATTTTAAATATGAATGGTAGTGGTTCATTGTTAGTTCGTTTTTTTTTATGTTGGTTCCTACTATTAGTTTAAAAGTTTGATGTTTAACCATTATTTAGTTAATTATGCCTATAGCCTGTTATGCAAAAAATGTAGTAATCCTGCAGTTTCTACATGTATTTTATTTCACAGCAAAATTAAATTTTCTCATGAGAACTTATGTTTTCAATTTAATAACTGCATTATTAAATATTGTATTTTAGCCTGTAACAAAGTGCTAGATAAACAAAATGGATGCATCGTGACCAGATTATGTGTCAAATAGAGCCTAAAAATTGCCTTACAAATTATTATTATTACACAGACCTGCCAACTTGGCAAAAAAAAATCTGTAGATGGTGCGCGCGCAAGTCGGGATGGCAAGTCATTAGCGCTGTGGTCTAAATCTATACACTTAATTATCAATAGTTAAATAATTTAAAGTTAAAGAATTAATCATTTACTTTCATTAGGTCAAATAATTTTCTTTAATAACTTATACAAGCAATGCCTAATTTTATTTACCATCTTAAACAACAAAAAATTTGAATTTTTTTTTAATATGACCTTATCATAATATTCTTGTTTACGTCACACAAAGTAATTATAAATTAAGTGATATCAAACTTATTTATCATACGTCATAGTTATTGTATTGTTTATATTAATTTATAACTTATTTCATTTGATGAATATTTGATTAAGTTGTGCGTATAATTTACTTATTACTGAACTCAGCTTCAGGTATCTGAATTGAATGAATTTTTTAAGGCCAAGACATAAGCTATAAGTTATACTTATAAGTAAAGTAATTCAGGTTATTGTACTATTTTAAATATGAATGGTAGTGGTTCATTGTTAGTTCGTTTTTTTTTATGTTGGTTCCTACTATTAGTTTAAAAGTTTGATGTTTAACCATTATTTAGTTAATTATGCCTATAGCCTGTTATGCAAAAAATGTAGTAATCCTGCAGTTTCTACATGTATTTTATTTCACAGCAAAATTAAATTTTCTCATGAGAACTTATGTTTTCAATTTAATAACTGCATTATTAAATATTGTATTTTAGCCTGTAACAAAGTGCTAGATAAACAAAATGGATGCATCGTGACCAGATTATGTGTCAAATAGAGCCTAAAAATTGCCTTACAAATTATTATTATTACACAGACCTGCCAACTTGGCAAAAAAAAATCTGTAGATGGTGCGCGCGCAAGTCGGGATGGCAAGTCATTAGCGCTGTGGTCTAAATCTATACACTTAATTATCAATAGTTAAATAATTTAAAGTTAAAGAATTAATCATTTACTTTCATTTTCATGTAAGAGTCCACAGAATGAATATTAACATCATTACAAATGTACATATATACATATGCACTGAACAGAATAATCATTATTTACATATGACAATATGTACACAACTTGCATGTGTTCAGTTTGACAACATTTCTCTTGTGGCCTTTTTACATTTGCCCAACAAAGAAGACTCACGGGCAAGGGTGTTTACAATGGCTGTGGTTTTTGTACGACCACAAGCATACTTTTTCGCAATCTGCAAGTCTGGGAACTTCTCCCTTACTCTGGCATTAAAGCGAATTTGCAAGGGCAATATTTCCTTCAATTAGGAAAGTTGTAAATAAAACCTTGGATCTTATAACGGAATCGTCTGATTCCTTAGAAAAAAAAGTTGACATCCTTGTAGTTTAACTGTCAATGCTGTTAGCTGCATGTTTCTTAGTAGTTATATGTTTTTGAATATTATTATAACCACCCCTTTCTATGCTTAAGTGGGTTTGGCAAAGATGATGATCTAAGAAACGAATGCTTCTCAGTATATTCCTTTTTAAAACGTTGAGCATAACGTTTTTTTTGGTTGGAGTTTCAGCATTGTCAGATTCGACCTCATTTGTTGCCATGGCAGATCTTTTCAAAAATGTATCTATGCTGTCACTTTAAGCTTCCTCTTTGAAATAGGCACCACAAAATGAATTATTTTTAAGTCCAATAAACGCATGGATGAAGATAGAATATCAAGTGAAGAATAACACAATAACTTAAACAGCGGTTCTTTAAAATAACGGAAGTGCGGGAGAAAAAACAGGAAGTCATCATATAAATCAAGAAGTTCCTGTCTTGCCACGTCGTCTTATTTTTTTTTGGCTTTTTCGTTTTATAATTTTTTCGTATTCGGATTTTTCAAAGGAAATTTTTTTTTTCTTGGAAAATCGGGAGATTAAGGGTCTTATCGGGATTTCGTAAGCATGGGTAAAAAATCCGTATAATCCCGAAAAAATCGGGAGGGTTGGCAGGTCTGATTACAGCTAAAATACAACATTTAATAATGCATTTTATAAATTAAAAATTTCGCTGTGAAATATTATGAATATATACTGTAATATATGTGTAGAGTGTAGAAACTGCAGGAATACCCAAATTATAAAATATTTATTTTAATTTTACAACTGAAAAAAGTATCTGGACCCTGCAATCCTCCGAACCCTTGTCCCAAATTATTTTTCTTGAATTATCAATTACTATTTAGTATTTAGTTAATTAGTACATAGATCAGCGTAATTTCATAAGTAAAAACATATTATGGCAGGTAGACTTGCCGCTCTGATAAATATAACTCCCAATGTTTTTTTCTGCAGCGCAACTAGCAGGATTTGAATTCAAACTATCTAAGGACTATGGATGTAAGCCAAACCTAAACTCCGGTATCAGAGTGATACAAGTCGAGCTCTAAACCTCTGTTTGCAAGCTACTTGTCGGCCTTTCAGTGGCGCAACAGTAACAAGCATAATTTTTTCGGCAGCTATTTGATTAATTTGAATTAGGAAATGCTGTTAGTGTTAACAATTACAATATTTTGTATTTAATGAATGGTTATCAGACAATATGTATCATTTATCTAATTTAATCAATAAATAACATAACTAACATACTTCCATGTTCAATCTGGTTACTTCCCCTTTTTACCATAAAATAATTTGGGACTGGGATTCTGAGGATTGCCCCTGGACCCTGCCTCAAGTATTAAAGAGTCTAAATCTTAAGAGTCTCAGTTCAAATAGTATTCAAAGATACTGACTGTAGTCTGTAGACATACCAATCTCTAAAATCTTAAGGTTCATTTGTCATAACAGAATTGAAATAATTGAATGAGTGCGCATGAGATTCGTAAACGCTGTTTAAGTTTAAAAAATAAAATAAAAATATCTGAAGAATGTGACGGCCTATTTAGACTTATTAAAAATGACAAATTTTGCTTAATAAGTATCGCTGTTTAACGATAAATAGTTGTTAAGAGATAAATAAAAGGCAACGAGTCATGACTAAACTAAATTAGTCGAAACAGATATGAGTAAAGTAAAGAGTAAATTTATACTTTGTTGATTTTTTTGTGCATGGTTTTAGCAAATACCGAGAAATGAGATTGTGATGAAAAAGAAAATTAAAATATAAATTTGTATTTCAAATAAATATTCACTTAAATATTTCATTTTAATCAAGCAATGAAACTGTAAATAAAACAAATTAAAAATTGCATTGTAAATATTCTATTTTTTTAATTAAAAAATCAACAACTAATTGTTGATGTTTAAATTTTATCTAAGAAACAAATGGGTCATTCTTTATTAAAAGAGGTAAATAAATCTATTTTGAACATACCAGTTGCCTAGAGATTTATGTATTTTGTTTTCCACTTTAAACAAACGTTAAACATTTAAATTCAAAGCTTTAATATAATGCACGGATAAGCGTAGAATACAATAATCTTCTGTATAGAAGGGGCTTATGTAATCTATAGATAATAATATCAATTAGATAATTCTCATTTGAATTATACATTTATAAAACTAACTGATAGAGCAAATTTATCAAAGAGAACATCTCTGTAGAGATAACTGACAGAAGTCCCGCAGCAATTTAAAATTTTACGGATCAGCAAACTTTGATAAGGATAATAATCTGTGTTTGTGGGATGTAATATTGGGGCGAGGGGTGTGGATCATGTGCAACTTTGCACACGATTTTTTATTTCCACTCGGAGCAACAAACCTTAGGTTGTATTTGTAACAACCACCTTTGCTCAAGCTGTGACATTCTCTATTATTATTATTTTTATTATTATTATTACTTTAAAGGAAAAAGTCTGGTTGCTTTGGGTGGGAATGAAGATTAGTACATTTTGACATCTTGAGACCTCAGCAAGGCGTGGACCTTAACCTTAACCAATGGGGAAAATAGAGTTGCTCATGCCATCAAGCAATAAAAAATATTAATAAATAAGAAAATGGAACGAAAAAATAATGATACGAATAATAATATTAAAAATGTGCTTCACGTGTAACACGTTAAACGGATTTTAAAACTAAAATATGTACCTCTCACAGCAGACCACATGTAGCTCCCGTTATTCAGATAGCCATGAGTGACTGAACCGATTTTACTTCATATGTTACAGATGCCCTTTCTATAAGTAGGATCATCGCGTCCTAAGCAATTTAATTATTAAGCAGCAGTGAATGAATTTCAGAATAATTATAGTTTCAAACAAGGTTCACAAAACATCATTGAACTCCTCAACAAGTTAAAAAAATAAAAAATAAAAACGAGAGAAATTTGGCTTTAATGGCCCATCCCGATAAAAAATTATATTGAGATCTTGAAACGAATCGCCCATCAACACACTAACTACCCAGTCACGATGTCTCTTGTGTTGTACTTTGCCACCGCAGTTGCCTGCCTTGTTGTTGTAAGACCGGGTAAGTGTACTAGTACAGTACAGGTAATATACGGAGGCGTCATTAGGGTAGGTGTCACCCAATGCGGTTGCTCATGGTGTCAACCCTCAAGCCTTACCTCATAGGCTTCCTTCGAGGCTGCCAGTGCCAAATAAAGGGAACGTACATAATTTCACACCTTGCGATGAGGTCACCTCGTGCGGTCCGCGCCTCTCTAGCGAAGGCTATGTATACAGATATATATAAATATTTTTTAAACAAAGATCAGATTTTTTTTTTTTGGAATTACGTAGAGAATTAATGAAATAAATTCTTCAGTTGCAAAGCTATTTTTTTTTCAAGTTTTAATATTTGGCTTAACATTGATGATAAAATAGTTATGTGTGGTTGTTATTTTTAATTTTATTTTTAAAGAATATCTCCAACCTTTTATCACACGACAATACAGCCAGCTGTAAGATTTGAAATGTGTCAACAATTCCTTAGACTATCACTCTGGTGTTGTTTTACTTTTTTAAACAGATATTTTACAGCTTTCTTTGATAGTTGTCTACAACAAACTGTCGGCTTAACTCTACCTAAGCCTAGGATCAAATTTTAAGTAGTTTATTCTTAGGGTGGGAGTGATTGGGATTAAGTCTACCTAAGCCTAGGATCAAATTTGAAATATTTTATTATTAGGTGTTTTTTTGTTTTGTTTTTTTTTTGGGGGGGGGGGGGTGAGTATATGTTTGTGGCTTTTCATTTGGGTGGTGGGGGGGTTGCACCTTTTTGGTTCTTTGTCGTGTTCAGATCACCTCGCACTGTCTCAAATCTGCCTGCTAACCTCAGTCCACCTTTGCATTACACTGCTTCTTTGGAGTGATCCTTGCGCTGCTCATGGAAATATTTGTGTTCAACCTACTCACGGTATACCAGCCATGGCGAACCTATGGCAAAAGTGTCACAGTCGTCAGGTGGAGCATTATCAGCCAGCACGTGACTAGAATTGTACTTACTTAATCAAAACAGCCCAGACAAACCCTCATTCTCGGGTGTCATGGGAGTGGTTGCACTTTGATGTAACAAAAAATTGGGTCTTGGTTGAATTTTAGGCACGCGTCCCCAAAAAAAGTTCACCATCACTAATGTACACTATATAATTTTTTATTATTTCGGTCTAATGAAATTTATACCAAGTTGAAAGCAGCTGATGAGGTAGAACATTTACTCTATTTGTGTTAGTGTTTTACTTAATTATAGTGAATATTGTCTTCTTACAGTTTTTAAAAATATTATATATATATTTGTAATAATAAATCCTTTTCACTTTAAAAATCATCAATTTTTTAATGGAGGGAGTGATTTTCACTCAAGAGAGATGGCAAGTCAATGACGCAAATGGTCAATGCGATTTCCATTAAACCAAGTTACAGAGAATGTAGTGATGTTAGGTTTGGCAAGCCTTGCATTAGACCAAATTTGGGACAATTTTTTCTAACGCTAAAATATTATTCGTCAAATATTTTATAGCAAACAAATTAAGACTTGACGCTATTATGATTTCCCGCTAAAACTTAAACTTAATCGGTGTTTTACATTAAAATTTTGGCTGGTAACGATTAATTTAAACTTCAACGTTAAGTTTTTAAAAACTAACGATTCACTCATGAATTAATCGTTAATTCCGATTAAAGCCAAACATGTCAAGGGGTGTGACAAAAACAGGTGTATGACATTTTTTTTCTTTTATTGAATTATTTCCCCTTTCTCATGAATATAGAAAAATAATATTTTGAACATTTGTAACTGCAATGGACTGTTTTACTATGTTTCCCCACGATACAGATCATGTGATCTTGGCTATTATATTGTTTATTAATGACATTCGTAATAAGTTGAAAAAAAATATGTTATATATATTTTCTGAAAATTATATCGAATTTTTATGGATATAAAATATTTTAATCGATATTTAATACATACAATTTTTAACGATTAATCGAGAAATTAATCGTTAATTTCTGCAACCATAATTAAAATGCAATTTAATTGTCTATGACAAAAAAACAACTACTTTTATATAGAAGTGTGATTCTTCGTGATTTTTTAAACTTAATGTGTGCTACGAATTCCCATTCTGTTTCCTTTGCTATTCGTTTAGTTAACTTTGAATTGAGCTTTTGGCCAATTAATGGTTTATTTGTAAATTATTTACTCTTTGTGTTATAGCTTCTATTGTGTTTTTGCGAAACCTTAAAATAAAACGATAGTTCTTTTCGACTTTTCAGGTGCTAAGTTAAGTACCGTATATACTCGTTTTTAGCCCGTTCGTTCATAAGCCAACCCACCTCTATTTGGAAGAGAATGTTGTAGAAAGTGTGTAGACCAGTTGTAAGCCTACCCTAGAGTTACCGCAATGTTTTTGTTTCTTTGGGATCAAAAGCGCGTACTTTAAAATTTGTTGTTGATAACAAAATTTGTAAAACAATTTGATAAAAGAGTCACAAAAATAAATAAAAAGAAGAAATAAGGTAAGTGAAGATTTTTAATAATATTTTATAGCTTCTGGTAGAGCAGTCGAATCGTGTAGCATGTAAACGAAAAACTAGATGATCTACAATAATAACCCCGATGTTCAATGTACATACATAAATCTCCAATAACCCGTTTGTAAGCTGATTCCCAAAAAGTTTGCCCTTGATTTTATCCGAAACAAAGCAGGCTTTAGAACGAGTATATACGGTTAATCAATTTTACTTTTATCGTGACAAAAATACAATACAAATTAAATTTTTTTTTTTTTTTTTTTTTTTTGTTTATTTAAAATTTATAAGAATAATTTCTCTTGAGATTGTGAAAATTATAAAGATAAAACAACAAAACATAAAATTTAAAAAATTTAAAAAAAAATATTGAAAAAAAATGAAAACTCTAAACATAATTCTTTTAATTATACATTATTTATTTGCGTATGCGGTGAGTCCCATTGGACTATAGTACACACTTGACCTGATGAATCTGTTTGGATGCGGGCCTCTGGCAATTCGTCATTTCCAGCTCACATTGATTCCCGTAGGTCTTGCCATCGGAGCCACACACAGGGTTCAACGACAACTGACACATCATAGGACATGGCTTGTTTGCCGCTACCCCATTAACTGAGTGGAATAAACAAATGGGTTTAAGGCTATCGATTTTTTTTTGAGAGCCAATGTTTAATTGCGACGCGGTGGTCGAGTCGTAGCGTGCTAGACTGGCGTACCAATGGTCACGAGTTCAAATCCACGCGAAGTCGAGGATTTGTTTCCGGGGCCTGAGGAGTCCCCGAGTCACCCAGCTATGAATAGGTACCTAATTAGACAATATTTAGGCGGCTGGGTAATGCGTGGAACCCATATAGCCGTGGCCTGTGACCATCACTTGCCAACAGATCATCTCTCATAGTCTATGGATGCAATTATCTTCTGCATCCTATCTTAAGAAAAGATTTAAAAAATCAAGATTTAAATTTAGAAAGCTGTCTTAATAATTTGTTTGTTTTTTAAAATAACTTTTTATTTTAAATAGGTATAATAGTAACATTAAATACATTTTGAATTAAATCTATGTTTCAAACAAAATTTTCAAGTGTTTATTCAAAACTTATTGACATGACAGCCTTTTAAAAGGTATAATTCAAGCCACTGCAGAGAACGGCTGGCGAAGAAGTCGATAGCAGAATGGTTGGCTCGACAACTTAACATGAGGTTGAATGAATTACCGGCCGACGCTCAAAATAGGCGAATGTGGAGATCGTTGTCTGTTGATGTGTCGATGCGCTTTCTCCAACGATCGCAACAGTCACGGGACTGATTATGATGATGATGTTGATGATGACGATGATGATGATGACGATAATGATGATAAATACATCTCACGATGTCGACTTTCATTTATCAAATTATGTAAAACAATTCAATCTACAACTTCCACCCAACAACCCCATAGCAACTCAACCCCCGCCCACAATTAAAAACCATGCAATCTTTTATTAACAGATACGCTGTAACTTTAATTAAACCTCTATCCCATTACCGAAATGTGTTATATATCAACCGCTTGCCGATATCTGATTGTTCTGAAACATTTTAAGAATTATTATTGCTCGAGGGCAATGACATATTTAATGATATTCTAGTGATTTTAAAAAAAAACAAACTAAAAATCATAAGTATTGACAGCTAATATAGATTGTGGCTTTTTGTTTGTTTTTTGTTTGTTTTTTTTGTTGTTTCTTTCTTTTTTTCTGTTTTTTTTTAAAAATGCTTCCATCATGTAAATATCCCAAGTCTTTTCATGGAAGCCCGCTGCGACACCCTGTTTCATTTTTTAAACCAACTTTACAATTTCTACTAAAATTTCAGCCTAAATGTCAAACCTTAAAAATGTAACAAAATAGTAAACATACTAAAATAATTGGGTTTACAAAATGTGGAGTAAATAATGAGAATGGTAAAGCGTTAAAGTAAAGTAAAAATATAGTTTCACTTTCAGACCATGTTGTTCAATGGGGCAAGTGATGCAGTGTTCATGACTTTTTATAGGCACATCTTACGAGAGGATTGTAAGGCTAGCACAATGTCCAGCCGCCTCTTCTTCCCCAACTGATGAACCAGTTTGAACATGGGTTGACCCAGAGTCGATCTTAGCCACGGGAACAAGGCCCCACCGTTACTGAGACTAGAACCCGTGACTTTCGATATGCCAGCCGAGCGCTATGCCACACGACCACCGCTCCCCTAAAGCAATGCAAACCCCACCACAAATTTCGACACATGGATACTGTGTCTAGAGGCGTAGAGAATCAAATAAAGAAAATATAACTCTCCACGCTTGTTAATGACACTATTGTATTTTTCTACTAACGATCTTATACTATAAACATATGTTTAAAACTTTTAATACAACTACTAAACCTGAAAATTAATTTTAAAACATATTTAATTAAATATTTTATTTTATTTCAACATAATCTTACCCCGAACATTTGTTTTTCAGAGTTGACATCTGTGTCGAATATTAACAATTTAGTTTTTTTTTTTTTTTTAACAGGCTCACTTACCATTTCTTAGAACACTGAGACAGGCAACAGCAGTGATAAGGTGCACGTTAAGACACATTTCTTGTGTGTGTCGATGAGCGATTTGCCTTGAATATTTGTTTAAGTTCATTTATATTACGTCTTCCACAAATTGTACTCCTTTATCGACCGTCTTGAAAATGAGAGTCTCTTATTAAGAGAACACTAGCCAATAGACTGTAAGATGTAATTGATGGTTTGCTGGGAATGATTATAGCAATGACTGTGGTTTACTGGTTTAAAAAGCCGAAGTCTTCTGAGCATAAGTTTGTTGTTTTTTTATAATGATGGCTATAATATCTGTGTGTTGGCTGATGTTGAGTTACGGGGAAGTGAAAGCTCAATGCATAAAAATATAACTCACAAAAACATAACCACACTTTATTTTTAACGTAAACAGAAGAATTACATAACATACTCCTTATTTCTGACGAGAATTCGCACGAATTCGCCTAAACAAACTTAGAAAACCAACAAACAATATCAACAACCAAAACTTGAATTACAAAATACAAGACTATCGTTAACTTAGATGAAAGTTGAAAGCGCAATAATCTACTGTATAGATGGAGCTTCTGCAATATATCAGATATGTGAGACCCGATTGGTGCAAGATGTAGGTTTTGAAACATCGGTTCATTTCAATTAGGATCATATTTAATACATTATCTATATTTGTTGAGGCCATGGCACATAATGGGGAATAAAATCTTAAACGTTTAAGAAAAGAGAATCAAAGCCCCGGGCCCGAAGGGATGAACATTAAAGGTTTAATTCCCCATATAATTTTAATATTGGCTGTTAAGTCATCATATACTTCAAGAAAATCCATTCATTTTCCCAGTCATTAACGCTTAAACAATTTGTATATATCTCATATTAGCAAAAACGACATTAAGGACCCCCAGGCCCAATCAGTGCAAGAAATTAATTTTAAAATATCTGGTTATTTCAATCTAAATAATAATAGATATACTTTTTAATATCTTTCAAGGTCGTGTAAAATCATAATGGAAATAAAGTGTTAAACGCTTACAAAAAATGAAGATTTTGGGCCCCCAATCCCAAAGAAATGGGCATTAGGGATTCAACAAAGTATGGAATTTTAATTTGGTCTATGAATTATCTATGTACTAAGTTTAGTCAATATGAATTCATTTTGCTAGTGGCTATAGCTTAAACTAATTTTAATACAGCTCCTATATAAAAGAAATCACTTTTGACCCCTGCCCTCAAAGAATGTCAATGTTCAAAATGTTTTTTCCACACAAATCATCTCAGTAGCATGGTCAACAAGTTCCTCAACTTTCATTGTGATTGGATGAATGGTGTAGTCAGCTATAAAAGTCAAACATACATACATGCATGCATACTTTGATTTATATGTACATATATATATATATATANATATATAGAGAGAGAGAGAGAGAGAGAGTACTACTTTATTTTACTTTCGGTTCTTCTATTCTCGAGAGTTTCAAGGCTTATGGATTCAACTAATGGTGTTACTCTTGAAAGTTTTGAACATATTTTCAAGAATAATTCTGGAAGCTCTTTTTTTTAATTTGTTCTGGATTATTAATGTTTTCTTTGGGTATTATATTGGACATAATCGTTATTTTTAGCTATGTCTCATATATCACTGAACCATTGTCTAAAACTGCGTTTTAATTTGTTATATAATTATGTGTTTAGTGTAAGTAAGTCTTCATTCTAATATTGTAAGACGCGTGAAATTATGTAAAACGTAATTAAATAAATTGTAATCAATCAAATGTTTAAGTGGAGGTTTTATGTATGTTTGCATGTTTTTAATGGTATGTCACATTTCTTTAAACACACCCCCCCCCACTTCGTTACAACGTCACAAATATGTGAGTGCACGAAGTCATTAAAGATGCCCCCCTTTCTCATATTCTTTGGGCTTGCTGCTCTGTATGTACCCATGCTCAGTGTATTTTTACCCCCCCCCCTGTGATGGTTTTATCACCAGGCGACCCTTAACGGTTACGAATTTCTTAATTTTATAATAATAGTTATCCTAACTATGATTCTTGCTAAGCTCTAGCTCTCTCTCTCTCTCTCTCTCTCTCTCACTTGACTTGTTCTCAATTATTTTATATCTCTCTCCCTTTTTAAATCTCTCTATTTTTCTCAACTCTCTTTTCACTCTCTCACTCTCTTTTTCTTCTGTATCTCGTTTCTCGCTCTCTTTCTTTCAATTCCTCTCTCTCTCTCTCTCACTTTTTTTTAAACCCCCTTTCTTTCTTTTTTTAACCTTAAAATAAAGACAACGACATCTACTCTCGCACTCTTTCATAGGCTAATCCATCAGTTCACATGTTCACATTTGAATACGTTTTCCCCAGAATAAATACCATCCGCCAAACCACAGTCCAAATTAAACATTACGACCAGGATGAAGGTGGTTGTAGCTTTGTACCATTTATAAAATAATGCACAACCTTCAAGGAGAAATAGTTTGACATATGTAACACATTAACTTGTATGCTGATCTATCTATATATATTTTTAAAAATCTATAACCAACTTACTGATGTTTTTCTTTTTCTATATTTTTTCTTATCTTAAATGACTCAGAGGCGGATGTTTTCCCACTTATTGCGAGGCAATGTTTAATATTTAAGACGTGCTTAAGGTGCTTGTGGGCTATGGTGGATTAGGGGGGTGGGCTGAATGGGCTATAGCCAGGGGTCACCGACAGTTTTGGGGCCCTCAAACGTTATATATTTGTACGTTTGCAGTAACCCTTAAAAATATGATACATTTTATAAATTAATAAATCCTATCTATTAAACTGATCGGGATTTAGAGGCAGTAATTTTTTAGGGGGGGGGGGCGTCATCACAGTAAAGGATGCATTGATGAATAAATGAATGGATGAATGGATGGATGGATTTATGCATGGATGAATGAATGGATGGTTGGATGAATGGATGGATGAATGGGTGGATAGATGGATTATTATATCAATGAATGGAAGGATGGCTGCATGGGTGTATGGAAATATGAACAGAGAAATAGGTAGACTGGGGGATAAAGCAATAGAAATCACAATTTTAAATGTATAAATTAAAAATCACCACTGTAATGTATCAATAAATAAAAACGAATTTCAAACAAAAATCCAAAGACTTTATAAACATTAACAATTTCTACATATCTTTTTTTTTCAATTATTACTCATTAATTGACAAGCTATAATTAAATCTTATTTTGCGTTGTTCCTTTCTCATATTCCTTTCCCACTCTTTTGTTGTTTTAGAGATGGGTTCAAGTATATCCGCCCTGTACGACACCGAGCACACTATATAACAACACGGTGAAGTCTGTTACCTAGACCCGTGAAACTAACTCGAGATCGAACTAAGTTGAACTAACATTTATCTCAAAGTGCAATTCTCCAGACTCATAATTATTTAAACGTTTTT
This sequence comes from Radix auricularia, assembly GCA_002072015.1. Classification (NCBI taxonomy): domain Eukaryota; kingdom Metazoa; phylum Mollusca; class Gastropoda; family Lymnaeidae; genus Radix; species Radix auricularia. The sequence continues at coordinate 241,489 of MUZC01003651.1, forward strand.
GAAGATGTCTCTAAAATTATCTCTTGTCGCTCTCGTCAGCTGTTTGGCCATGATTCAATGTGGTAAGTGAATACAGTTGACAATTAGTAATTCATTAGGTCAGACCAGCTGTCGCGAGATGGATGTTTTTTTTAAAAAAGAATTATTTCGATAATTTATTTGTGAGGTTGCTTTTTAAAATTTTTTCAAAATTATTTTACTGATGTAAATAAATTAAATCGTACACTCACGTTTATCAAATGTAGGATAAGCAAATAATTTAAAGATGCAATGTGCTTAGAGCTAATAATGAATATAAATTTTATTGTCTTATAACCCACAAATCAGAGAACTAATTTGAACATGCTTTGAAATGTTAAACTTGATTCAACAGAAAACTAAAAGGTTACCTTACATCGGTCAGATTTATTATAGGATAATCATCTTCTGTGTGGGGGCTAAACACCAAAGGAAACGGGGAGTGAACAGCATAAAATTATAAATAATATAAAAGCCCAGGTCACTCACTCACTGGATGTGGAAAGATGAGGAACGATGTACAACAGTCTACAGCAGTTAGTTGAAAAATCGTGTGGTGATTAGCACTGTAAAAATATTTAAAATGATGACGTCATTGTTTGGTGTGCATCGGTGCGCAAAATACAACCCCTATTATTAAATACTTTGCGTACATTTAAGAAAGTTTAATATTTCGTATTTATCAAAAAAGGACAAGTTAGTTGGGCTTCTGAAAAAGGTTGGCACCGTAGGCGTCCTAAAAAAAAAGTGGGCGCCACAGGCGCCACGGCGCCCCGCCACAATCTAGTTTAAAAATATTCATTAAAGTGGGACTATTCATGTTTTGCAAAAGTAACACTTTTGGTTAAATACTTTACACGGAAATGCTAGAGGATAATGTAACCAAAAAAAAGTCAAAATAAAAAACCATTTAGTGTTATATTGCCAAGATGGAATTATTATCCTTTTTATTTGGAATAGGGCGTGGAATGACCTGACTTAAAAAGCACTGTCAACATTAAAAAATCTATTTGCTTTTACAAATTAGGCTCGAAAAACAAATTGGATAAGCGAAGAGTGCAATAACCTTCAGCGATGAAAAAGGTTGTAATGTATACGTTAAGCAGAGATAAAAAGTTGACTACACACTTTGTTAAACAGAATATTGTTTTTAAGTATGATCTTAATACTTTTTTATTCTTATATTATCTTTAAAAAAATGTGTAAATTGGGCTAAATGATCGATCATTGTTATTAGCGCCTAATTAAACTTAAGATTTGAGGCATTAAAAATATTTAGTTAAATAGTAAGTGATCCATACGGAATGGCGCTTTCACAACTCAACCCGCGATTTTCTTTCCAATTACATTGCAGTGGGTTTTTTTTATTCGTAGCTTTCATCATAAAACATATTAGAGCTTATAAAATCTTTACATTTTCTTTAAAAAAGTTAAATTATCCCCCCCCCCCCAACTTTTTGTGTCTACTACGCATGCATAAGAAGAATTGTTGTTGTTGTTCGTTTGTCGCTGTCAATGATATCTCATCATATCCGAGATAACGAATAGATGTTTTGGCAATATCAGACAATTTTCATTAATATCAGCAAGCAAAAAGAAAAAAAAAAACTGATGCATTATTAGTCTCTTTAATTTTTTTTTTTTTTTAAAAAGATAATTGTTTCAGCTTTTCATTTCATTAACATTTTACGATTTACATGTTTAAAAACACTTTTTAAATTTACTGTCATCAAATTGTTTCAGTTCGCGGAGCAGCTGTCTTTCCCATATGCGAAATTGCCTGTTTGGCTGTTTACCAGCCAGTGTGCGGCTCAGATGGAAAAACATACGGAAACTCTTGTGATGTGACCGTCGCAAACTGTGGCAGACCGTCCACAAGCCAAGTCACAGTGGTCAGTCAAGGACCCTGTGGCAGTGAAGTGTTAAGTGCAATTTGATTTTTGGATTGGCCAATCGGTTGAACGATAAAAAAGTGTTTGGAATTCTTGAATTCTTAATAAAACTTTAAAAAATCACGATTTCATGTGTTTGTTTATGAATGGAAAATGCCTAATTTTTTAAAACTAATTTTTAAGAGAGCTAACAATCTCTATATTTTAATCATCCTTTTAAGTAAGCGCCGTACAGTACTTCAAGTGTGAGTCTCGAAAATATTTCAAGAAGATTATTAAAATCTACGCAATTTTCTTTTAGTAACGGGCTCAATGGATAGGGAATTGGGGTTGGCGATGCCCGAAGAACAAAAAATAAGAGAAAATGCAAAATAGTTGACTTACTAAAATTGTCGGAAGAAAAAAAGCTGGTATGACTCAGTCCCTAATCATGCTCACTTTATCCCCAGGCACTTGCTTCAACAGCTATGCCACTAGCTAACATCTTGAATATTTAGCAATATTTTATAGACGCAAAATATGCTCTACATGTTAAATGTTCTACTTTAAAGGTTCTACGTTAAATAGTCTACGTTATATGTTCCACGTTAAATGTTCTACATTAAATGTTCTACATTAAATGTTCTACGTTAAATGTTATACGTTAAACGGTCAACGTTAAACTTTCTATTTAAAATGTTCTACGTTAAATGTTCTACGTTAAACATTCTAAGCTAAATGTTCTACGTTAAATGTTCAACGTTAAATGTTCTATGTTAAATGTTCTACATTAAATGTTCAACTTTAAATATTCTACGTGAAATGTTCTACATTAAATGTTCTACGTTAAATGTTCTACGTTAAATGTTGTAAGTTAAACCATACGTTAAATTTTGTACTTTGAATAATCTACGTTAAATATTCTACGTTTAATCTTCTACGTTTAATGTTCTACGTTAATCGTTCTACGAAATATGTTCTACGTTAAATGTTCTGCATGGGAGCCCAAGACTGTCATGAGACCTTAAAACTGTCATGGGACAATACGATTTAGCACGAACGGATTCAATGGTTCTTTTATAGGCCACTTTTGTTGATAGATTTAACACACACAAAAGAAAGTTGGCATTTTTACATTACCTTCCCTTTTTTGGAGCATAATAATTGAAACTAAAGTTATAATAAAAGAGTTTAAGAAGTACAAAAGCAGCCAACAATCTGCCCAAAATTTAACGACTTAAAAATTTAGTTTATAAATAAATTCATTGTCGCCATTAATGAGTTGCAGTTTTCATGGAGTTTTTATGATTTTTTTTTTCAATTTAACAAAAAAACATTAAGCGCCCTCATTTTTTTAGTCAGGGTCATTGGAAAGATTTCATCGCTGAATGCATTGAATGTAAAATTACAAGTTTTATTGAGTATTGAAGGTTCATTCGGATTTGTGAATTTGTAGCACAAACACAAGTTTCTTTCCTATGTTTAAAAAAAAAAAATCAAGACATAAACGACATACATATTTTACATTTGACCAGAAACGATCTCTTTAAATTCACACAATATGTTTGATGGTAAGAAGCTCTTATCTTATCTTAGATATACAGAAGATAATATCGTCCAAAGACCATGACGGGTTATTTGTTGGCAAGTGATGCAGCGGTCACAGGCCACGGCTATCAGGGCTCCACGTATTACCCAGCAGCTTAACTATTGTTAGTTGCGTAGCCATTCGGAGCTGGGTGACTCAGGGACTCCTTAGGCCTCAGGAACAAATCCTTGCCTTTTGCATGGATTCGAGCTCGTGACCATCGTTACGCCAGTCGAGCACGCTTGCCACTCGACCAATCCCTTTAAATAAGACTATAACGGAAGATTACTTTTCATACATGATCTTGTTGTGAGCTACGCGTGTTGGGGTGTATAGAGGTAATGTTTCGACCAGTCCGTGCCGAAATGTGTTAAGAAAAAAAATAGCATGCGTTTGTAACGTGGGAGAGCGTGTGTGTTTTAGAGTACCCCTGGTGGTATCGAGTAGGGAGCTTCAGGTGAACGATAATAAAACATTTGGTATTCTGAGGACTTGAGTTATTTTGTGTTATTTTGTGTATTAAAAGAGAACATGTGTACCTTATCTGTTAAAGACGCCCCTTCTATACAGAGGATTATTGCGTCCTACTTTTATTTATGATTTGTGTCTAGTCCGGTCTAGTCCCGCACTCTTATTATATTTTTAAATGATGATAAAGTGTCGGCTTACCTGGTTTCCTCAGGCAACCCATCCATGCCCGAATTCCGGACGGGAAGAAAAAAAGGAAAAAAGAAAAAGAGTAACAAAGAGACTAGGTCTACATATTAGGACGCTTGTGACGCAGAAGATGCGCTCCTTCCTGAGGCAGCAGTTTTTGCGTGTGTACGTACGTGTGTGCGTGTCTATCTGTTTGTCGGTCTGTCTTGTCAGCAGATAGATAATTCCTTGAAGGTATTTAAAACTGTTCTAAATTACTTCGTGCTTCTTAGGACACTTTGGTTATTTTCTTAGTTCTTTCAATTGTTTTTAAATTGTAAGACGTTGAAGATCATACACAATTTATATATTTTATCCAAGCATATATAATATTTTCGAGGAGTTTTTTTTATTTTGTTTATTTATTAATTTTTAAATTTTTAAAAATTTATTTATTTATTTATTTTTTTTGGGCAGGGGCTTTTTCTCTTTTTTTTTTATTGTTAGTTTATTTTTAGACTCTGAATGTCCTGTTCTGTACCAATCTTCTCCACACTCCAAACCTATCCCAAAAAACAAATCTTTGCTTTGGTCTCTGTCATGTTTCGTCTTATCTCACAACAATGTTCGTTAGTCTGATTCCATAGTCGAGTACTTGACTATAAAGCACTATTTCTCTGAGCCGTATATAACTTTCTCTACCCTTGCCAACTTAGCAACAACAAAAAAAAAGTGTACAATTCACTGACCCAAATATAATCTTTAATTTTAGTTACGCCCACGACGTCAATAATAATAGAGTCGAATTGTAAATGATAAGATTATCTCTTTCGCCGACTGACTCGCCTTGACATTTAGAGAAATCCACACAAGTTACCAAAAATGTCTGCAAAGTTGATAGTCATCGTATTGGCAATTTGTTTGGTTTTATTTAGCAATGGTAAGATCTTTTTTTTTGTGTTGAACATTTAAGCTTGTTTATTTTGCTTTAAATTATAAAAAACTATGCTTGAAGTTAGCAAGAAAAAATTAAAATTTCACCCGGAGACTTTTTGAAATTAGACCATAAATTAAACTACCCATAAAAACAAAAGTTTTTGACTATAAGCCCCTTACATATGAGTGCTGACTAAAAGTATTGATTACGTTCTATATAATAAGCACCGCGCGACCGTCTATATATAGATGCATAGAGATAAACTAAAAATTCATTATTTTAATCAAAATACATTTAAAGGATCTATTATTATAATACAATGCATTATTAGGTGGCAAAGGTCCATGTGCAAAATTTCAGCTTGATAGCACTACGAGGAGTGGGTGATTTGATCCTTTTGTTTTTCCGTGGGCAGGACCCTTACAGACTGAGAGATGACGACAAGACGGTGAAGTTAATTTAAAGGATTTAAAAAACTTTATAAAATATTTTTTTTTTTACAATTTTACATAAACCTTTCTTACATGGAAGCACTAACGCAGAAATCATAGGGGGGCGGGGCGGGTGGGACACGCGTTTCATATTAAGCGCGAGGCTTGTAAAGTTAAATAGGATTTTGATATTGAATTGTAAATTTACGTTCAGATATTAAGAAAATAGAAATCGTATGCATTATTGGGAGATCGCTAATTAATTTTGTAGAAAAAGGAGAGAAAGGGCAATTTTGTGCCTTTAGTATCACAAAGACTCAATAAAAAATGAATCCCTATTTGGAGGAATCCATTTTAAAAAGTGCGATTAAAACTTTTTAAAATGCGCACAGAGAGAAAGAGAGAGAGGAAGAGACTGAGAGAGAGAGAGAGGAAAAGAGAGAGAGAGAGAGAGGAAAAGACTGAGAGAGAGAGGAAGAGAGAGAGGAAGAGACTGAGAGAGAGAGGAGAAGAGACAGAGAGAACCTAATTAAAAAAATATTTGAGAAAAAGGAAGTGAGATACAGCGAGATGATTGAGTGATAAAGTGTGTGTGTATTTTGCGTTTGAGAATGAGAGACAGAGAGAGAGAGAGAGAGAAAGAGAGAGAGAGGGGGGAAGGTTACTTGCTTTTTAAAAAAAATAAAATAAATTTAAATGTCACGCAAAGAGCATTTATTCTTCTTGGACACAAGTACATGCCACTACTTACCTTATATAATAATAATTGGATCTTTCAGCTAAAGGGGCAGCAATCTCCTCAACGTGTGCCATGTCCTGCAATGAGTTTTACTCCCCTGTCTGTGGCTCGGACGGAAGGACTTACAGCAACTCCTGTTTGCTGGCCTTTGCCAACTGCTACCAACCCGCCGAGAGCAAGATAACAATTATCGGAATCGGTGCATGCAGGGGAATCACCATACACGTCTAAGTTGGCGTCTTCGTTTGCTTAGAAGATCGTATTTGAACTGGTATTAATATTATTTTACACAAGAAGTGGTATTTCTAATTGATTTGTTCTTGTTTATTCTATTATATAAAAAAGTAGTTTAAAGATCGCTGTCGTGAATTGAAGAATTTCCCCCCAAAAAAGTCTCTCCGGAGAGTTTATTTTTAAATAAATTCGACCATTTATTATATGAACTTATTTATAAAAAATGTGTTTTATTAACTTTTCTAACACAATACATTTTGTAATTGCTCAACAAGATTTTGTTTTTGATTATTTGAAATTCATCAGTCATAAGCGTAGTCAGGGGCGTACCATTTCGAAGGCTAAGAGGGTGCATTTCCTCAGCGACACATTTTTTGAGACAGCTTATTGAAATTGTCCAGAGTTATTTTAATAAATAACACACAAATGAACTGAAAAACAAAGACAAACAGTAGACTAATGTCTTAAAACATACATGTCCCTCTTTAAGTATGTGAGTAGCACCTGTGCTAAGGATTTAAACGAAATTTGCGATTTTTATGTGTGCATATAATAATTCAAAAATATAATTTACGTATTTTAACGGTTGCATTTACAAAATTTAAAGCATAAAATAAAAAAAAATTGAAAATGAAGTAATGCTTGTTTTTAAAACCCAAAAAGTAGCCAATGTTTGTAAATTTATCAACAAATTCAAGTTGTCTTTTAAAATATAGGTATAGAACTTTCAAATGGCATTACTTAAATTTTAACATAGTCATAACACACATCAAACTCCCTAATGTAGACACAAAAAATCAGTTTTGTATCTAGGGTTAGCGTCATCCAATTTATTGTATAGCCCAGTTCAAAGTACTATGAAAATTGTGATTTAGTTGAGGCACTTATTTTTTTAAAGATTCACTTTTAGGTGTACCGATGGTCACGATTTCAAATCCACACGAAGGCGAGGATTTGTTCGCGGGGCCTAGGAAGTCCCTTAGTCACCCATCTCTGAATGGGTACCTAACTAACGATAGTTAGGCGGCTGGGTAATGCGTGGAACCCTTATAGCCGTGGCCTGTGACCACTGCATCACTTGCCAAGAGATCATCTGTCATGATCTGTGGACGCAATTACCTTCTGCATAAAAGGAGCGTCTGTATATCTAAGATGAGAAGATAAGATACAGTGGAATTAGTTAGGCCTTTCATGCGTTTGTTAAATTGAAATGACTGTCATCTCGTTTCACAAAGAAAGAGAGGTCAAACGTGGACGAAAGTTACGTTGAACTTAGTTTACGTTATAACATTTTCACTGGGCATTCTATTGAAGACATATTATTTAGCCAATCATTTACATGACATTTTTGCACGTATTATCTTCCTGGAATATTTTATTTAATTGTTTAAAATTGCTTATATTTTCCTCCTCATTAGCTACATAAAAATTAGTTTGCGCGTTAGTCACTGTTTAAATTGATCATCTTAACCAAACTTTTATATATAAACTTGGTAGCCAATATTGAAATACTATAGGGCACTGATTTCCTAATGTCCATTACAAAGGGCTGGGGGCGCAAATTATCTTTTTACATAAAAGTTAACCTTTCATTCCCAAATTAATTATTAATGCTATAGAGAAATTTATATAAATATATCCATCATGAAATTGATCAAACTGAACAGTTGATTTGAACTTTATATCTTGCACTAAATTGGCCATTTTGTCATTAATGTCGTATTTTTAGCTTATATGAGCTGTACAAAAATTAGTTAATGCGTTAGCTAATGATTAACTAAATGGATCTTAATCAAACTTTGTAAACAAAAACTGTATTCTAATGTCCACAGCTTCGGGGCCTGGGGCCCCAAATGTCTGTTTTCATATAAGTTTAAGATATAATTTTCCCACTCAATTTTTAACGATCTTGATAAATATATCCATAATAAAATGATTTTAAAGGGACAGCATTTAAAACGCACATCTCGTCGTTTTCTTTAAATTTATGTCTTTTTACTAAGATCGTTGCTAGTTTAACATGTCTGCTAGTTAATGGATAAAATATCTGTGGCAGTGTGCGCCGCATCTTACTATTTTTAGAACCATTGGTGTGCGTGCTCCTTGACCATGGCCATGGGGCAGCGTACAGCCAATGGGAAGTGACCCGTGATGGGGGAAGGGGCCGTAACGATTGTTTTTTTCAAACGTAACGTTTCACGAGGAAGTGTAGCTGTTGCAGAGCGAGTGTGTGAGATAGTAGTCAGCGGTCAGTAGTCTGTAGTCTGTAGTGAGGAGTTGCTAGAGGATTGTGAACTGTGTTTCATGCAGCCTTAGAAAGAAGTCAAATAAAACATTATCATTATATACAACTATAGTCCTCGACTTATCTGCACTGTGTTATTTGTTAAAACAAACTAACAATAATAGCCACCACTCGGCTACATATCATTAAACAGATAAACCTTTTTTTGGACATTTTTACCACCCTCTCCTTTATCACAAAACTGTCACGAATCTCGGACTCCCGCCCCCCCCCCTCAAAGTACGATATACATTTGAACAAAAATATTTTTAAAAAAAATTAACAAAGTAATTAAACTTCAATAAAAAAAACTCCGAGACGACACACATGGCCGGATCCCCCCACCCTTCCCCTATCACAAACTGTCAAACTTTCTTACACCCCTTCTCCCGCCCCCAGGAGCATGACATACTTTATGTACGGCCCCATACTTATTTATCTATTTTCTCTTTAAGATGCGATGGATGGATTTAACGATTGTAGACATTTGGACTGAGAATAAGAGAAAGAGTTAGAAAGACTGATCGACAAATTACTAAAAAAAACAGATAGGTATCTATATGTTTAGATTAAGAAATTTGTAAGTACCCCTTTAAAATGAAATGATAATGAGAATTAAAAATCAAATGATCCGATAAGCATCAACAACTTTTACTTATTTTAGGGCTGCGGAAATTATCGATTAATTTCTCAATTAAAATTATTTTAATCGATAAAATAGTGATTGAAATTATGGCACTTATCTGTACCACGTCGTGTGCTTTATCAACAAATAATCAATTATTAATAATTAAAAATAGTTGCCGTTTTAAGTACAAACTTCTCCATTTAAAACAAAAGATTTTTAAAGTGTAAACTTTAAAATATGCTGTTTTATAAGGAAAATGATATCAACAATTAACATTGTTTTTTCTTAGTCAACAATAACAAAATTTAAATTCAAGGACATTATATTGAACTACTTATATCCAATAGAAAAAAAATGAGAATTGCTTGTCTTTGTTACTTCCCTTGAATTGTTCAGTTTAATGACGTCATACATGCTATTTTCAGTTTAATCAAAATTATCGATTAATTATTCAGTAATTTTTCAATAGTTCTTTTTTTACACTCCGTTAGAGTGGATGAATCATGTTTTGACAAAATGTAATCTAAAAAAAATAATATTTGCTCTCATGTTACCTTTCCAATCGCTTGTGTTTTTGAGGTTGGTTCCCGGATATCCGCCCTGTCTTACATATGTACATACGGCGCACTATAAAACGAAAGAGTGCAGTCAGTTGTCCTACATCCGTGTAGCTCAAGTCACAACCAGCTTTTATCTCGAACATACGTACTACGTCTCGATCAAAAGTTTGTACACAATAATAATGTCTCTGAAATTGTCTCTTGCCGCTCTAATCAGCTGTTTGGCGGTGCTTCAATGCGGTAAGTAAATATAATGGCTAAACTATACATTACTTATCTTAGACCATACATCGGCGAGAGTAATAGTCGATTTTTTTCTTTTTAAACTAAGAATATGATTATTTATTTGTAAATCAGGGCTCATCTAGTGTTTATGATATCATAACATCACTTAAAAACGGTACACGCCCGTTTCTCAAATAATATAAATAATGTAAAAACACGAATTATTCAACATACTTTAGAAGTAGTAGTATATAGAAAATATTAATGGTTTCCATTTCTAATGAAATGATGGGAAATCGAACCAAGATTTAGGTTTATTAGATAAACATTTAACAGGTGTCATTAAAAATATAACTGAAATACTATATTACACTGGTCAGACCTATATTAGAATAAGAATATTCTGTATTTATACAATCTATCCAACAAAACAGAAACAATAAAGAGAAACAAAATTAATTGAAAAGCTGCACTATTCTTTACTTGGGAATATTCATAACTGACAATAGGAACGCTATTAGTTTAATTACTAGACGTTAAACTCAATGATCTATAGGGTAGATGAAGGGTCAAAATTGGTAAAAATATATAAGAAAATACATACTAGCACGAAAATACAATGTAACAATCAAATTAAAAAAAAAAAAGACACGTTTTCGACAATAAATTATTTATATATGAGACAACTAAGACATTATAATTATAATACAAAATGCACGACGATCCAAAAATATTTTTTAGCTTTATCTCAAATAAATAGAGGATTTATATTTGAAAAAAACAAAAAACTTCTACTATCTACCTGCTAAATTTCAGCTCGATTTGATCGCGGGAAAAGGGTTATGAAAACATGTTGAACATAGAGCGCACCGTGAGACACATTAGCAATTAATACCATTTACATTTAAGGATCGGTATTTATATTTTAGATAGGTATCGTCAATATAATACCCACCTCACAGAGCAACGGGATAATATATATATATATATATATATATATTTGTAATGAAATTCAAGACTTGACACAAACCATGGATAATCGTAGGACGCAAGTATGTCCTGCAATGATGGAGCGTCTTCTAAATATATATATATAAAAAGAAAGTATTTAAAATATATAAACGCATATTTTCCACAAGCAAATCGCGTTAAAAACTTAATATAAAAACGGAAGCAAAAACCATTTTCATGTACCATTCAAAATAGCCAATAATTACTAATCGATCTTCCTCTCGTCTGGATTTCAGGCGTGCAACATATTGCCTAAAAATAACAACACAGAATCAACATTCTAAAGTCTAGTAAAATTAAAATCTATAAATACACAATTGATAAGCATAGGACTCAAAGTCGTCTTCTGTATGAAAGGAGTTGTAAGGTATTAGATCAGACTAAAAGTTGAGAGAAACGGTAATTTTTAAAGCTATAATTTTGTTTTAAGTTGCTATCATAACACTTGCATGCTTATTAATTTATACAAAGTTTAAATTGAATTATAAAAGAAAGATTTCTTATTTTTCATTGGAAATGCTAAATCTATTTTTTTTTTTTTTTAAATTAAATTTAAAAAAAAATTATTTTTTAAATTATTTTTTTTGCTTTGGGGGTGACTGACTAATAGGCCCCCAATCCATGTTTTTCTTTTAAAAAAACATTGCATATTTTTAACTTTAAAAATATTTTACTCTCTATTTTTTGTACTCATGTTTTTGTGTCCTAAAATTTTGTATAAGCATAGAATAAGCCTAAACGTCTTAGCATTGTCTAAAGTCTAAAGTATAATAATTAAAATTGAATTAAAACAGAGAACAGACATGTATGTTTATCTAAGTGATTTGTTTTATTTTAAATATTTTTCATGTAACATGTTTTTTAGCTCTAGACGAATGTAATATTATATAATGCACCTATTTCTAAAATTAAATCCATCAAATTTGTTTCAGCTCGTGCAGCAGCCATCTTACCGATGTGCGACATTGCCTGTTTGGACGTGTATCAGCCAGTGTGTGGCTCTGATGGTAACACTTACAGCAACTCATGCGGTGTCACCGTCACCAACTGCGGTAGGTCGGCCAAGACCCAGATCACAGTGGTCAGCCAGGGACCATGCGGCGGTGACATATCAAGCGCAATTTGATTTTGGATTGATTTTAAAAAAAACAACAAAAAAACCAGCAACAATTCACATCTGCTTTTTAATAAAAACATAAAAATCACGAATTAATTAATCGCGTCATTTATTAATTAAAAATGTATTTCATTTATTACTTTTAATATTTAGAATTATATCAATATCTCTATTTTATTTTTAATCAGATCTTTAATTAATTCTCGCACAGAATTTCAAATTGCAGAAGCGTATATATATTTCAAAACGACTGTTAAATCATCTATGTTCTTATATTTAGATGGGTTTAGAAGGGGAGGGGCTGTTGACCATCAATCCATACCTGTGGCGCTACAGCCCATGTAGAGCTTGGGCCTGTTGAGTCTGCCTAACGACCTCCTTCCACTCATGCCTTATCAACGCCTTTCTTCTCCAATATTGGATGCCCAGTTGTTGTAGATCTTTTCTACAACACCCATTCATCTAAGCCCAGATCTTCCCTTGAGCCGTTTTCCTCTGGGGTTTTGGTGGTGTACCCTCTTTACTCCTTTACGATTTGACATTATTTCTATGTGTCCTGTCCAGCGAAGTCTGCCCTTTATAATTTCTGCAATTATGGTGGTATCCTGATATATACTGATTTGTTGATGGTTGGTTCTTATCCTCCATCCGAACTCATCCTTTTTTTCCCCTTATATTTTCCAGAACTTTCCTCTCCCATGTATTTGATAGGTTTTCTGCAGTTTTCGTTAAGGTCCAAGTTTCACTTGCATATGTTACAGCTAGTCTGATGAACGTTTTATAAAGAATTAATTTGTTTCCCTTGTAATGTTTTTGTTTTTGAGGATATTTTGGCTACTAAAGTATGCTCTATTCCCGACTGAAATTCTTTCCTTGATCTCTAAATTAATCAAAGACTTTCATTTAGTAGTGATCCTTGGTATTTGAATTGATTACTTTTTTCAAAAGTCTGGTTCCCAATTTGAATGTCTTCACCTGTCATTTCTTCTCTTTCTAGGGTCATGCATTGTGTTTTTGTGTTGTTGACTTCTAGTCCTACTTGCAGTGATGCATCTTCTAATTCAATGTATGACCTTGATATGTCTTTAGTACTTTTAGCAAGCAGGGCTATGTAATCAGCATATGCCACGTACTGGATGGGTTGGCTATAGAAATTGCCAATAGCTTTTGGTTCTTGAGTTTCTTTCAGGAAGTATCCCGTTATTGTTCCTCGAGTGTCAATGTTTATGTTTCTAATAACTATCTCTAACGTTCAGTTAAAAAGCTTACAAGACAGCGAGTTTTCCTGCCTTAATCATTGTCTAATCCTAAATTCCTTTGAGTATTCTCATTTGACTTTAACTTTGCTTTTTGAGTTGTTCAGGGGCTGTTGACTAGGGCACTATAATTATGGTGGGGGGGAGGTGCAAAATTTGCGCACCACCATGAATGTACTGCAAAAATTTAGTGTCTACTTATACTTAGTATGTCCAAAGGCACTTGCTAGCACAGCTACGCCACTGAAAAATATCAAATGTACATTTTGCTTCATCTTAAAGACGCACAGAGTTTATGTGAATTCGGCTGTGCATAGCACCTTAAGACTTACATGGGACAATGCGATGTATATAGAATGAACAGATTAAATGATTTTCTCATGAAACTTGTGTTGATAGATTTAACTTCAACAAAATATTTTTTAATTGACCTGTTTTTGAGTTGTGGAAACATAATTGACACAAAATGCATGATAAAACAGTTAAAGGAATTTTTTTTAAAGCTTAAAAAAAAAA
>MUZC01003651.1:255592-309044 GCA_002072015.1 Radix auricularia
AAAAAAAAAAGAAAACGGCGGTAAATCTTCTGACTTTTACGTTTTAATTTCTGACTAAATTCATTGTTGCCATATCCATCGATCACTTGTAATTTTCATGACAGTCTAATGCTACATTTTAAATTTATTGACATATACGTGAAGCATCATAATATTTTAAACACGGTATTTAACACATGTTAAGTAAAGTTACAAGTGTCATAAATACAATGTTTTGATGTTTCATCATGATATTTACATTTCTACACTGTTCAACTTTCCTTAATATTGCATTTTAAAAAAAAAAATCAAAATCTTTGTCGTTATCCATATCTAACATTGAACAAGACACGAATTCCTTAAGTTCACGCGAGCGGGAGTTGTGCTTGGTGTTAAGAGTGTCAGAAGATCTGCACCTCCCTTAAAGGCAGCAGGCCTTCGTTTCGTTTCGTTTCTGTCAACACATCTCATCTTATTTTATGTTATAAAGGTAATTCGCATACTTAAGAGCGCCTTTTCTGTGATAGTTTGTATAATGTAAAGGCGCTGAAATAACGTTCATATACTCTTGCTCCTACAAAACTCTTTACAAACTCCAACGATGCCACATACAAGTGGTCGAGTAGCAGCGCGCTCGACTTGCGTACTGAATCCATGTGAAGGCAAGGATTTATTCACGTTGCCTAGGGCGTCCCTGAATCACCCATCGGCGAATGGGTACCTAACATTAGTTAGGCGGCTGGGTAATGCGTGGATCCCTCATAGCCGTGGCCCGTGAACGCTGCATCAATTGCCAACAGATCATCCGTCATGATCTGTTGACGCAATTATCTTCTGCACAGGAGTAGCGTCTGTATATATAAGATAAGAAGATACACGATCACATTTGCCTGAAGCAAATAAAGAATTGTGTATCACATATGGCTAGTTACTTACTCATTTACATAGACATATATTTATACATTTTCAAGACAGCAGTGAAAGTCATCCGAAACAATCTGACAGTTGAAAATCCCTCTGACATTTGGTAAACAATTAAATAGTTGGCAACCCAATCAAGTAATTGTCAAACCATTCAAGCAGTTGGAAAACCATTTAGAAAGTTGACAGGCCACTCAGGCAAACCATTTAGGCAGATACATTTCATTCACATTTTCGGCAATTCTTACAGTTCACACGATTTTGACGTTAATTTCTTGATGGCCATTGACACTATTAAAATTACTAGATTGTGCCGGGGCGCCGTGGCGCCTGAGGCGCCCACTTTTTTAGGGCGCCTACGGCGCCAACCCTTTTCAAAAGCCCAACTAACTTGTCGTTTTTTGATAAATACGAAATATTAAACTTTCTGAAATGTACGCAAAGTATTTAATAATAGGGGTTGTATTTTGCGCACCGATGCACACCAAACAATGACGTCATCATATTAAATATTTTTACAGCGCTCATCAACACACGATTTTTCAACTAAACTAACTGCTGTAGACTGTCGTACATCGCTCCTCAGCGTAACAGATCCAGTGACTTGGACTATTATATTATTTACTAGATTGTGCCAGGGCGCCCCCGTTTTTTGGGCGCCTACGGCGCCAACCTTTTTTTTAAAGACCAACTAACTTGTCCTTTTTTGATAGATTGTGCCGGGCGCCGTGGCGCCTGCGGCGCCCCCTTTTTTTGGGCACCTACGGCGCCAACCTTTTTTTAAAAGACCAACTAACTTGTCCTTTTTTGATAAATACGAATTATTAAACTTTATGAAATGTACGCAAAGTATGTATTTAATAATAATAATAGGGGTTGTATTTTGCGCACCGATGCACACCAAACAATGACGTCATCATATTAAATATTTTTTACAGCGCTCATCAAAACACGATTTTTCAACTAAACTAACTGCTGTAGACTGTCGTACATCGCTCCTCAGCGTTTCAACTAAACTAACTGCTGTAGACTGTCGTACATCTCTTGCGTTATGCGTTACGTTACAGAACCACACCACTGGGCTTTTATATATATAATTATGACCCTAAGCACACGTAAGGTTGTTTTATTTTATCTTAAAATAGAAGTTTTTTAAAAAAAGCTTTGATTGTCGTACTGCATTTCGAATGTCCTTCCAAACAAGGTGGAGATTTTAAAAAAAAAAAATAGTTTAATTTTAGACTTTGAATGTCATGTTCTGTCACATTCTTTTATCATTTGAAAAATGTTTCCCAGAGGCGAATCTTGGTTTTGGTATAATAAGGCGGGCTTTGTTTTATCTGACAGTTATCTTTCATTCTTGTTGCAAAATTCAAGGAATAATAAATAGAGCACAATTTTATCCACCTTTAGTAATTATCCTCTACACTTACACTTAAAAAAGTTTACAATTCAGTTACTTTAAAAACAACTTTAATTTTTTTAATACGCCCGTGACAGTATTTGCGCCTATTTATAAAGCCGATCTTTGCTGATAAGAAAATCTTTTCCACCTGCTGATTCGTCTTGACACTGAGAGAGATCCACACAAATTACCGAAAATGTCTGCAAAGTTGATTGTCCTGGTATTGGCAATTTGTCTGGCTTTATTTAACAACGGTAAGAATACGTATTGAAAAAAATAATAGCTAGTTTGTATTGCTTTAGACTATCATTACCGGAAGTGAAGTACGAAAAGAAATTTGCTGAGAGTTGTAGTTTATGAATTAGAATCTTTATTAAAAAAAAAACATTTTTGTTATAAATAACATTTACCTCTTCTTAATGGAAAAGAAAACCCGGAAAAAATCGCGGGAAAACATGCATGTCATTTATTTTGTGTGTACTGCGTCATATAAAAAGCAAACCCAGGGAAAACTACGGCTTAATACTATTTAAAATGCTAAATATATGTTCAAATATTTAGAGAATGTAAATTGACTTCATCATTGTGAAATAGTTTATCAAATACTGTGTTTGATTAAACGCAGTAATGAGGGGAAAAACAACAATTTTGTGCTAAACTTTATCTTACAATTTGTCAATAGAGTTTTGTAAAAGCAAATATATAGAGTTGAGGGGCAGAGTGAAGGGAGAAAGGAAAAGGTACAGTGGTAAACAACGGGAGAATTAAGTTAGTGAGAGAGATTTAAAAAAAAAAAAATTTCTATTTAAAAGAGATGTTTCCTCTTGGACAACTTCCACTACTATCCCTCTATGGTTGAATCTTTCAGCTAACGGCGCAGCCATCTCCTCAGAGTGTGCCAGGTTCTGCATTGAGCTCTACGCCCCTGTCTGTGGCTCCGACGGAAAGACCTACAGCAACTCCTGTTTCCTGTCCGTTGCCAACTGCGACAGACCCGCGGGAAGTCAGATAACTCTGGCCGGCAACGGAGCTTGCGGTGGTGACGGGGGCATCGCCATAGCCGTCTAGGTTTTCATCCTTGCTGGTTTATTTGGTGTTACTTGAAGTGGTGTTAAAATTATTTTATACAAAATGTTTCCTCTCTATATCATAGGGTTGTTCCCGTTCTTTTGTATATGTTTATTATATGTTGTGATGAGAGTATGCATTTTTAGCGCATTTTCGAGAAGTCGAAATGCGCTATTGTATCCGTTTTGTCCGTCTGTTCGTCCGTCCGTCTGTCATCACCCTAGATCTCAGCATCTATAAGTCCTAGACCCATGATGTATATATGTTTTTTGTATGTCATGACCTGCCATTTGTGCATCAACACTCAGTTACTCGATCCGACCTCTTGTAGTGGCAGTAGAGCTCCTGGAAGTATGAAAGTCCTAGACCCATGATGTATATCACAAGAGTTCCTACCACCTCCAACACACAATAATTCCTACCACCACCAACACACAAGAGTTCCTAAAAATTCATAAAAATATGTCTAAAATCTAAACACAATTACTGATAACTACATAATGCTGATATCTAACATAAGTACTGATACATAATACGAAAATGCGCTAACACGTCCTGAGTCCAAAATGGGACCAGGCTTAGCATGATTTTTTATATTTAAGAATCTATGAACAATTATATGAATGCGTTTATTAATACTGTTTTCTTATTTTTACGTGAAACTCTCTGAGTCCAGCTGCTTGCTGCGTTATACATTTATGTTAATTTTCAAAATATAATATAGTAATGAATTAATGGCCTCCGCTCAAGATGATCAACTGTGGAGATAGTTATCTGTTGGTGTGTCCATGCGCTCCCTCCAACGACCTCAGCTTTAACGGACTGATGATGATGAATATAATAAATATAAAATATAGATCTCAAAATTTTTATACAATGAGGTTGAAAGGGCGGCTCCACAGGAGCGTTTCTTTGTAATTATTGTATTTGTTTCTGAGTTGAAGCTGTTCTAGAGTCACAGTCACTGGTAACAAATTACAGATTCACTGTACTTTAACAAAGAGTAAAATTGTTTTGATATAAACAGTGGAATTGCGCGGCCCAGCAGTTGCCACTGTGTGAAGCCCAGGCCTGAGTTATGGAGCGGAAATCCTTTGGACTCGTTGATTCCGAATGGCGACCCTGGATTGAAACCTAGGGACGCACGGATGCGAGACCGAAATGCCCGTGATTGCATCTAAATTGTTGTAAATTTATATTTACTTTTGCAGATGAGGCATCACGTGACACGATATGTCACCTACATAAACATGCCACGTCATCATTTAACTGTCATCGCTTGCAGCCCTACCATGCACTGAAATCTGCTTGTTGAATTTTTTTATTTGTGTAATCTAAATAATTCAGATTCCGTCAAATGAAATAAATCTTTTCTGAACCCATTAATCAAGGACACAAAATTATATGAAATAAAAAGTGTTTTTATTTTTAAAACGAATCCTGCTAAATACACATCTTGTCTTTAACAATATTAAATATTATATTAAGAGGTATACCATTCCACTCAAATTAATCAACTGCTCTAGATTGTGTAGATTCCATATACAGCTAGCCATTTAGAATATTTGCCTGGTGTTAGTTCTTACCTGTGGTCGCAAAGTTTTTTTAAAAAATCAACCCTGATTACATCATACCAACTCTGCAACAATTCTGAGTGGTACCCAACCAAATATAGAAATAAGCAAACATTTATGGACCAAACATAAAACTATTAGTTAATTCATTAAACATTTTTAAAAATGGTTAAGAGAACAAATATAAACTAGAAAAAATACATAAGTCAACATATTTCTCACTTGGAAAGACAAAGCAAATATAATCTAATGTAACCCTATTTTTGTCATTTAGGAATAAAGACACTTTTCTTATTTAATATGCAAGAAAAAAGACATACAATTCTCGTTCTTCCGTTTGAAATTCGGGTTTGCTAGAAGTTGCTTTTACAATCCAGGAAAACAAATTTACTATCAACATTAAAAATTCTACTAACAAAATGTAATGCAAGACTAGACATAAATCATGGTTAAGCGTAAAGCGCTGTAATCTTTTGTAAAGAAAGATCATCTCTAACAGATAAGATAAGATAACACACTATGTTTAACTTGGAGAGTTACATCTTGAGTGCCAATCATAAAAGTTAATGTCATAAGTGAATGTCATATTCTCTTAACAGCGGTGCAAAGATTAATATACAAAAGTTACAACAAACTCAAAGCACATTATGGCAGACCGGCTTGCTGAATCTTGGAAGATTGACGATTCTCTTCTTCGATCCCTTAGCAACGCTGCTACCCACTGGCATTATCGCCACACAAATCTAAAATAACCTGATTCCATGAGGCTATTCTCAGACTTTATCAACTATCAACTATAGTGAACCTATAGGCACTCAGTGGGCAACTAGGTTCAGAAACGGATCACATGATGGACGCTTACCTTGTCCGTCTAGCGGGCAATTAGTTTGCAAATGCTAAGAACTAATGAGCACCTAGGGCACCAACGCGGCACCCGTAGGAGATCCACAATGCATTGAGTAAATAATTTCATTTAACGTTAATATTTTACTAGTGGATCCCTAGTATGAGGCAGGAATAAGGCAATTTCAATTCACATACTTCCTATCAAAACCAACACTCACATCAAATTGTGAGGTTAAAGTAATTGTAACCGATTTGATATAACTAGCATTATATATTTTTGATTTTTTGATAAACTTTTGCATGGAATCTTTACATAAGTGTTGATTATCTTGAGAATCTCAAAAGACCAATGCTATAATTAAGCTATATTTCCCTCATCAAGGGATCCTTACTCTCCCAGGACTAAAATGTCTTTTGCTAATCTTTTCGGTGTTTTTGTAACTCTTTTTTTTACACGGCAGGGTTGTTGGTCTTGCACGTAACCAATGGGGGGGGCGGTTGCCCCTCACAGCTCAATGGGTAGCTGTCTTTGTTCGGGTTGGGTCCCTAGCCTTTGTGGATCCATCCACTTCCTACAAGGCAGTAGGGCTGATTTTGGTCCCCCCCCCCTGGTATTTTATTTCTCCGGTACCCTCCGTATCTGGTGGGCTTTTCCCTATCCGCCGGCTGAGGAGGAGCTCGACAGAAGATCAGCATCTCCCTCAAGACCAATGCAATCATTAGCACTATCTGATAACTGATACTTAAACGTATATGCATGAGTGCATGGAAAACATTCATCTGTATTGGAATGACCACATTTTATCGGAAAATAAATTGTTTTAATATAAAGTTTTAAAACTATATTATATTTTTCCAAAATTATTTTTTCATGTTTGGATATCTTAGATGTCATAAGTTAGATTGCATTTTGAAAAAAATAAAACGTGTTATTCTCAGAGTTTAAAAAAAATTTATATTAAAGAAATTCAAGTCATAAATATATATTTTGTTAGTAACAGTACTATTGATTATTTCTATTGCGTTTGAATAAATTTACAATTTCAGATAAGCTCCTTATATTTTTACATTTCAGTGAGAGAAATAAATATTATTCTTTTTAGAAATTTAATTGCAGTTTTGTGCGTTTGAGCCATTTAAGCGTTAGAGGGGGAGTGAATAAGAGAGAGAAGGAGAGAAATTGAGGGAGTGAGTGAGTGCGAGAAAGAGAGAGCACGGGAAGAGAGAGGAAGAAAGAAAGAAGAGGTTTGTTTAAAGGAGGTTTGTTTCAAGGAGAGAGATAGAGAAATCCTTAAGAAATGCTCTAGATGTGAGTGTGCTCACGATGCTTGTGCGTCTATCTTCTTTACTCTTCAACGAATGCTATTAAATCTAAGATAGTAGACTATAATTAAATTGGCAGATATTATGAGAATAAAAGAGTCGATGCGGTCTCCGAGAAATGTCATTTTGCTGTTGCTGATCAAGTCTGCGAGAGAGTCACACAGTTGCAAAGGTCATTTCAGAATGAACTATAAGTATTTGAAGTAAGATTTAACTTCACCTGTATACATTTTTTGACAGTTGTTTCTGTAAATTATATCAAGTCATTATCTCTCTCTCTCAATATATATATAAATCTTATCTTCGTGAGTTTTAACCAACGACAAAGTCAATGCAAAAAATTAGGTTCATATTTATTCTATCACTCCCTGTGTTGAGATTATAAACATCTTGTCGGCATCAATCATTACCGTTAGCCGCATTTACAAAAGGTAAATAATACAATAAAGCAACTACTTAATTTAAAAAAAATAATTCCGTGGATATATTAGCAGCTGAGCTTTAAATCTTATACATTTTCTTATGCATCTAAGGTAAAAATTTTTGGCTTAAGGATGTGATTGCAACGTATTCCATGTTATATTGATGTAAAAGAATTTCCATCATGTTTTTTTAAAACATTTATTATTATTTTCAGACAGTTTCAAAATCGACGATGAAATTTATTTTCTCAACGGTAGCTATAGTTCTGCTCCTATTACGTGATGGTGAGAAATCCAAGTGTTTTCAACATTAAAAGAAAAAAAAAACCCAACTAGCTAACGTTCCGTTTTTTACTATATTGCTTAATGTAATGTCGTAAATGCATGTAAAATACTTTGAAATATAAAATAAGATTACTTTTTTATTATGAAAAAAATACCAGGCAAGATTTTAAACACAAAATGCTATTACTAAATTTAAATAAAACTTAAGATGAATGTTCCTACTCAAGCAGATTTATGGCTTAATACATCACTCACGGTAAAAGCTGTGAACGTCAAAAGATCATGTGTATTATGTTGTATTATTCCCAGCTGAGCCAACAGTTATTCAGCATAAAAACATAACGGTTCTTATGCCACCTGTTACCGACAACTGTAACCTTGCCTGCAGTACCGACTACGACCCGGTGTGTGCATCAAACGGCAAGACCTACCTCAACGAATGTTACATGTCCATGGCCAATTGTTATAAGCCACCGGGTACTCAGATCTCCAAGGCCAGCGATGGAACGTGTTGAAGGATGGGCTGATCTGCTTTTGTCAAGGTCTTTGATTGAAAGAGGGTGATTTAGGATCAACTCCAGAACTGATTATGGCGCCACGTCAGGATGAAATTAACATTTACTTGAAGATTTCATATACAAGATTTTAGAAGTATAGGAAATTTATTGGATCTTTATTTTTTTTTCATTTGAAAAATAATGTTTGCTGTAAAAGGATTTGTTTTGAAAAGAATCTGTTTTTTTATATTAAAATTTACACATTTTTATTTTGGGAAATGTTTTTAAGTCTAATTTTGTAGCTGCAAATAAATCGAAATTAAATAAAGAATTTAATTAGATATCGTGTTCTTTATTTAAAAAATCGTTGAGTGAAATGAAGACGGTAATATAATTCAAAAGAATAACTATTGATGTTGTTTAAAAGAAAATTCATAAGCTCAAATACAGCAAGGAAATGTGCTCTTCTGATAACGAATAAACGACAATCAGTTTAATAACATGTTTGCAGTAATTGTAATAAAAATTGTAATCGTGTAATTTTACGTTGTTAGATATACTAATTGCATTGTAATGGTTGTTATCAAGTCCTGAATTCAGTATGAACAGGGACAAAAATGATTATACAGTTAACAGATGTTTTAGATGGAAGAGAAATTAATGTATGTGTGATTTCCCTACTTAGATCGTGGAATGCAAGAGTACTATACTATATAAACTATATTCATTTGCTATTAAAGTGCAAGAGTAATATGCATTTCTACACACCAAAAAATATAATTATATATGTATTTTCTGTTATGAAACTAAAATTTGACGTTCAACGGCAGTCTGGTTTCGTCACTATGTTAAAATAAGATCACACTACATCTAATGCCTGCTGGCAATTAGAGAATGTCGTTACTGTAACGTAACTTCAAGTTACTGATCACGTTTTTTTTGGTCTTATCTGACCTGGCGTACAATGTATTTAATCTGTCAGCTGTCCTATTATTGGAGAGCACACCGCTAGTCTTTTCCACACCCAAGCAACATAGATCGCGTTCAGTTTGTAGCCACACACGAAAATGTTTCTGAGATTTTTCGCAGTCCTTACCGTCCTGTGTCTAATGGCACAGTTAAACTGTCAAGGTGAGAATTTCACTATTGAAGACATTATTTAAACTTAGTGTATTTTTGTGTGTGTATAGTGTAGATAATGGGATTATTTGTGCTTTTTCTAAGTCAATGGGATAAGGCTGCGTAGTAAACATCTATGCCTTTGTTATTCAAAGCATGTTTTAAAAAACAAACAAAATTTTCAAAGTTTGATAAAAAAAATCACTCAATTATATCTTTTTTCGATGAGATAAAAAATAAATAAGACTAAGGACTTTCGATTTTAATTGAGCTAAGAGAGCTAAAAGTCTCAATTTATATAGATCAATTATACAGGCTTGTCCATGGGACATATTTTTCTGTCCCATCCCATCCCATTCCAAGGCAAATTCCCATGGCAAAAACATTACCAAGGACAAGCCTGTCAATTAATAGACAATTCTATTCAAAATAATTTAACGCTCACTTTGTATATACAAATTTCCTTATAGATTTCGCCGTTTGCTGAACAAAATAAATTTACTATGGCTGTTACCGATTAATTTAAATTTAATCGTTAACTTTTGAAAAGTTACCGAATAATCAATCGATAATTTTGATTAAAGTTAAAGATAAGATTATGACGTCATTAAACTGAAAATTTCAAGGGAAGTAACAAAAACAGGTTATGGACATTATTTACATTTAAATATAAGTAGTTCAATATAATGTCAATGAATTTAAATTTTGTTATCTTTAATAAAGTGAAAAAAATGTTTAATTTTATTATATCATTTCCCTTATAAAATAGCTTCTTTTAAATTTTACACTTTAAAAATCTTTTTTTTTAAAAAGCTATAAGTTTGTACGCGAAAAAGCTATCTATTATTAATGATTAATTATAATTATGATTCTGCTGTATTTCAATTGTAATTTCAAATTTATCGATTAAAATAATTTTAATCGATAAAAAATTACCGATTAATCAAGAAATTAATCGATAATTTTTTAATATAAAAACTTCAATAAAGCTTTTGAACTTGTAATTAAAATTCCATCTGTTACATGTCATACTTGGACAGTACTGTCAATCCCTTAAATCTCTTTAATTTGCCACATGCCTATAACATATTGCCCACCTGTTTCATTTGTTTAATGTTTTCCCCACAGCCGAGGCGGCCGCTATCCCTCTGTGCGAGATCATGTGCATCATGCTCTACGACCCGGTGTGTGGATCTGACGGTAGGACCTACGGCAACAGCTGCAGCCTGTCATCGGCCAACTGCGGACTCCCTGAGTCACAAAGAGTCACACTGGCCCACACCGGCGAGTGTTGAATGATGGAGTCAAAGACGCCGTTCGATCTTTTGAATGGAATAAATGCAGACAAAAAGTTTATATCAGGCTAACGTGTTTATGCACTTAAGACTGAGCGAAACAGATAAATAAATTCATTAAATTTGTTCACGTGTTCATTTTCATATGTTTCCATTTATCGTTTAAAATTTTTATTAGAAAACAATATATGGAAATATATTAATACCTAATTGATCTAAAAACCAAGAACAATGATATTTTATGACTTGTGAATGTTGTGATGTTAAATATCAATTGACGTATTCTCTTTTAAAAAAGTTTTTGTGTACACTTGTGCCCATTGTCTATGCGAATCACCAATCAGTAGGAAAATTACTTGAAGAGAATGTTATGGATTGTCTTGTCTTAGCTATAGAGACGCTCCTTCTATACAGAAGATTATTGCGTTCATTTGGCAAGTGATGCACCGTTCCCAGGCCACGGCTATGAGAAATCCACGCATTACCCAGCCACCTTTATTTCCGTAATTAGCGTTAGGTTCCCGGTCGGCGCTGTGTGGACTCAGGGACAAACACGGAAAACGAACATACTATCAACATAATAACCTATATTAACAGCACAAGACTAGAGAGTTACCATGGATGAGCTTCGGGCGCGATAATCTTCAGTATAGGAGAAGCATATGAAGTTTTCAATATAAATAAATATGAGATAAAAAATATATAAATTTTATTTTTTAAAGTTAGAAATGAAAACGTGGAGATAATACAAATAAACACTGTAAACATAAACACAACCATGTTTAAATAGAATCACATACATTCATACGGCCATTTTTTAAAATAGTTCACATAGAATCACATACATTTAAACAGATGTGTGTGTTAACATAGAATCACATACATCTTTAATAAAATATATTCTTACCATATGTTCACAGGGATCACATACATTAATAGGACCATGTTTACATGAATCACATACATTCATATGGCAATATTTACATAGAATCACATAAATACAGACCACAATAAGTTTCACTAGTATTCAAAATAATTTTCTACGGTACTGAAATGGTATATATGTATCCATTAGTTCAGTTTCAACAAAGTAAACACTTATTTTAAGGTGTAAGTTTGAAAATCAACAGAGACTTTTGAATTATGAGTAATTGTCCTTAAATCATTGAATGAAAACAAGCATGCATGCAATATAAACTATTCTCAGTTAATTAAATATAAAGTTTCAAATATATATATATATATATATATATATATAAAGAGAAAAAAGAAACTCTTTCTTTATCTATAAAAAAAAAATGTCTTGTTTTGGAAGTGAGAGATATAATTGTTTTACGCGTTCAAATCAATTTGCACATAATGCTAAACAAGTAGATAATCTCTTAACCATTATGTGCACTCTACACTAATGATCACATGTGTTTTCTACCTATCTCCCTTCTTACCTTGTACACAATATATTTAATTAGGGTGCTGCCGGGTTTTCGGGGATCACTCATAAGAAACATATTCAGGTTCAAGTCACGCACGAAAATGTTTCTAAAGTTTATTGCCGCATTTATTCTTCTGTCTCTAATGTCACAGAAAAACTTTCAAGGTAAGAATTTTGATTTCGAATAGATTGCTCGCAAACAAAGGAAAAATGGTTAATTTTTAAACTAAACTAAATTAAAAAATAAAGCTAGGGCTCGACCACAATGACTAGCGTTATTCGATTTTAGATTTATTTTTTAACCACTATCAGACGATTGGAGTTGTCTGTACCACCGGAGGTGTTTAATTTATGAAAAAGAGAGGCGGGGTTCTAGGCAGATTAAACAAGTTACACTTGTACGTGCACAGTTCCTGAAACTGGCGGCGTAAAATAAATATTTTTAGAAAATGTGTAGTCTAGTGATCTAAGGAATGGCACAAAATGACTATCAAAGATAATGCTTTATTAACTACGAGGACATAAAATTTATGATACAATTAATTTTAAATATCATTATAATATCACGAAGCGTATTCAACTTCAGATAAAATCGTGTTACGACAAGTCTGTCGTGGGAACGATCTCGGTCGTAAGTCGAGCGTTGCCTGTAGCGCAAAACATTTTGACGGTTGATTACAGTTCAAACGCGGGCAGCGTCCTTAAAAATAAAATGATTGCTAACAGCTAATATAAGACTGTAACAGAATATTAATAATGAAAACAAAAAACAAACACTAAGAAATAACTTTTAGAAGCGTTCGCCGGTATGTTACAGTTGAGTGTGAAAAGAACATTTTTTAAATAATGTCCATTATTGGGAATCGATTCCGACACCGCTAGCATCACGACAAATACCCTTTCCACACGGCATCGGAACTTGTCTAAATTGAGTAGTTTTAAAAATATAATATATATTTTATAACATGCTCTCTAAATTAGCCCATTAAATCAAGATTTTTCGAGTATTAAGACTATCATGTCTGAATAGCGATCAATTTAATAGATAAGATTAATACAATTATTTATTGTAATTTATTTTCAAGGGTTCGTGCAAACACGTGTAAATTTTTATTATAAAATATAAAAAGTTTGGGGATACTCAAGCCGTCGGGGGCGTCTGGCTATATCCCGTTCAGCCCCCTCCCCCCGTTTATCCGCCATAGGTCATATCAAGAGGGCAGTATTTGAATATTTTAAACGGTTGTAATTGAGAAAACAATGAGCTCAGATGTATTTATCTGAGTCCTTATACAAAGATGGCATTAGCATTGCTTTGACCATACACACCGTGCGATCTTACACCAGTGTACTTATTAATGTGACTATTGAATTTCCTTATAGCGTTTACTATTTTATGAAAAATAATGAATTTGTTTTTGGAAAACATCTGGTAAGGTTTCACAATTTGCTTATATATTCCCATCAGATTAAGGACTTGCTTAGACAATATTGCCATTCTTTGTAATGTCTTAGGCATCTACACTGGCTTCCTTTGTTTATAGAATAATCCATAAGATTGTATTTTTCGTATGGTGGCATGGACTGATTATTTCCGCAATATTAGAGGTAATTAACATAGGATCATGTACATGTAACTCTAAAGGTGCTGCGATCTTTCACACTTCCTCTCTGAAAAGTTCCCGTGTCGGATGGACACAGGAGGAAGTCCTTTAGCGTGCGCTCTTTTGAATCAGCGGCACAAAAATTCGGGAATATTCTTCCGAAATTTTTGAAAGAATGTGAAAACAAAGATCAATTAACGCAAAATAAACTGAACATTAAAAAAAAATAATGGAGTACCTAAATATCAGAGGCCACCGAGAATGCTAGTCGAGCATGGTTAGTACTAGTATTAGCGCCTTAGAGTAAAGCATTCGTTCATTCTGTTATTCTCTGTTTAGACCATGGTGTCCACGACTTTCTCATGTGTTTAAATTGCCCACGCAGGCGAGGCGACCACCATCTCACCGTGCGATATCGCCTGTCTGATGATCTACAAACCAGTGTGTGGATCTGATGGCAAGACCTACGACAACAACTGCAGCCTAACAGCAGCGAACTGTGAACTCCCGGAGACTAAAAAAATTGCACTGGATCACTCGGGCGAGTGTTGATGCTGGGCTCGCGAAAGATGTCCGATCCGTTTTAATGGAGGAAATACACGTATCAAGTGTTTGTAATGCTATCGTTTATATGCACAAAAAACAGCAGAAAACATATGAATAAATAAGTTATTGATTACGATTCGATTATTCAGTTTTTGTTTTACATTTTTACAATTTTGAATATATACAAATTATCGAATTTAATATATTGCAGCTGAATTCAAATACCTAAAATTAAAAAATTTTATGATCTCTGACTGCTTTGGTATTCAAATTTTTGTTTACATGTTTAAGAAAAATATTTAAAAAGTAAATTTATTTCATTTTTAATCAGCGTGTATACAAATCACAAGTAAGTGGGGAAATTTGTTGAAAATTATGCGTTAAAATTGTTTTCCGTAACCAACAAGGAAAAACTATATGAAATCAAAATAAAAGACTAAAAGAAATGCAAAATTTGACATACATACATATAAATGTAGAATGCTATATTTTTTCTATAAAGAAGCTGATGTAGTGTATTAAATATAAGTACTGTCCGTCATAATTCCTAGCTCTTTGAAAGTGACTAATGAAAATCGACTGATTTTAAAATATACAAATGAAACATAGTTACACTGAACATTCTTAATTTCAATCAACACACCCGTTTTCATTTAGAAGAACACAAATTCATATATATGTGTTCAGATTGAAAAACACACATTGATACAGCAGTTTTCAGATAAAAGCACATTCATTCAAACAGCCGTGTTCACAAAGAAGCACACACATTCATGCAGGCATAAAATCTAATACATTCCTACAGCCTTATTGACATAGAACCAGATGCGTTCATGATAACAGATTTAGTGAACACCCATAATACGATTGCATATCAATCAAATTGTCAAATATTAAATATTGACTTCAGTGTCAGCACAAAAAAAGGACAAAACAAATTAAGAAATTTACTTATCGTTTCCTATACGATACTACACTGGCAGTGACAGACTCTTGAAAGTTATATGTCTTACAACCAACACGACCTTAATACATCGTTAAAAACTGGTACATATGTCACGTAAACTCATATTTTACCTTTAGTCCACACCAGGAACTTGATTTATACTATATAAAATATTTTTAACGTCAGTATATAATATTCATAGAAAATAATTATCTTATATGTTATAGACGCTCCTTCTGTACAGAAGATTATTGATTATTAATTATTTTGAAACCTTATATTTATCTTTAAGTTTTTTATACATTTTTACTATGTTTTCAAACACATAATTTTTTTTTATAAAAAATAAATAAGTTTTCAATTTCTTAGTTGGTAATCGATACTAACAGATTTGTTACTGTATTGTTACAAGGAGTTTCCTCTTATGTGTCCTCGAGCCGATCGCAGGTTGCTGAGATGTTTATATCTTAGAATCAGGGGGTGAAATGAAAGCTATTCTCTACAATATTGAAGTAAATATTTATTTTAAAAAAAACTTTCAATTCTAGCTGTAGATTTTAAGGACAGACCGCGACGAACATGGTAGACTTTAAATTACGTGAACAATTAGCGGTAAGAGAGAAACCATGACAATGATCTACATTTTATTGTTTGTCTAACTACGTCACTAAGTCCTGCTGAAATGTAAGTCTCTAATTATAGTATTGCCGTGTGTTCATTGTAGGGTCTATCATTTCTTGCATAGCCTGTGGGTCACAGCTTTACACGGTCGTTCGTTTCTTGTATAGAATGTGGGTCACAGCTTTACACGGTCGTTCGTGTATTGTATAGCCTGTGGGTTATAGCATTACACGGTCGTTCGTGTTTTGTATAGCCTGTGGGTTATAGCTTTACAAGGTCGTTAGTTGCTTGTATAGCCTGTGGGTTATAGCTTTACAAGGTCGTTCGTTTCTTGTATAGCCTGTGGGTTATAGCTTTACAAGGTCGTTATTTGCTTGTATAGCCTGTGGGTTATAGCTTTACACGACCGTTCGTTTCTTGTATAGCCTGTGGGTTATAGCTTTACACGGTCGTTCTTTTCTTGTATAGCCTGTGGGTTATAGCTTTACACGACCGTTCGTTTCTTGTAAAGCTTGTGGGTTATAGCATTACACGGTCGTTCGTGTCTTGTATAGCCTGTGGGTTATAGCTTTACACGACCGTTCGTTTCTTGTATAGCCTGTGGGTTATAGCTTTACAAGGTCGTTCTTTTCTTGTATAGCCTGTGGGTTATAGCTTTACACGGTCGTTCGTTTCTTGTATAGCCTGTGGGTTATAGCTTTACAAGGTCGTTCGTTTCTTGTATAGCCTATGGGTAATAGTATTACATAAAGGTTGGTTTGATGTGCGGGGCTTTTCGTGTATCATGGCTTATTATTAATTTCTATAAAACTTTGTTAATTAACAATGTACTTTTTTTTTTACACAAACCTCACCTCAACTGAGTTAAATACCCATAAACACACAAGTACAAACACTCACATAGACATAACACATATCCTCCTTAAAAAAATTATGAGAACATTTCGTTTAGAGTTTTATTTACTCTTCGTTTTGTTAATAAAGTTCATCAGAAAATGTGATAGTACAACCTTCAGATGGATACAATAAAATGCTAGAACAAACACATACAAATTCTCATGCTTCCCGTACGGTATCTGGTGCGCGATATGGGTTGACTGAGGAAAGAAAGAAAACCAACACTGAACAAACAATATAAAATCCCTTGTCACCCACTCACTCACTCCTTGTCTCCGTAACGCTATGACAACATTGTTTGAGCTTATATTTTTAATACAAAGTGTGCATCAAGAGGTGTGCAAACTAATTATACATTAGACTAAAGATTATTTTTTAAATATTACAACAATCCATAGCAGTAAAAAAGAGCGTGTGGTCTTTACATCGTAAAAAATATTATATGACGTCATTGTCTAAGCTTATATTTTAATATTTAAAATGGGAACACTGTAAAAAGAGGATTTGGGGATTTATAATTGTAAACAACTTTGTGCACATTTCAGGAATTTGAATATTTTGTATTTATCAAACAACGATAAGTTTTTTAGACTTCTGAAAAAAGTGGACGCCGTAGGCGCCCTACAACCCCTAGTAAACAATTTGAAATGCCAAGACACTCATTCTGTTTCTATTTCGTAACAGTGAGGGACCTAGTACAACAGTCCATAATAGTTTTGGTTTCGAGACTAATAGAGCGTGTGTTGTTTCTTGCTGTAAAATATAATATGACGTCATTGTTTGAGCTGATATTATAATTTCGGAAAAAGGAAGCCAAAAAGTTTATTGGTTCGTATTCATTTCCCATAAATAAGCCCGCCAACTGTGATTTTTGGTCGTCAAACACACTGATTCAAATGCATTCAATAACATTCATATGAGTTACACAGGCGCCCAAAACAACCTAGTCAACATATAACACTGTAATAAAAATGCAACACTAGAATATAACATGGATAAGCGTAGGACGCAGCAAACTTCTGTATAGAAGGAGTTTCTGTAACATATGAGATACGAAAAGATAAGATTGAACAATGAATTTTTAAGCAAAAGCATACCTTTAAAAAAATTGACTCTTTTAATTAACAATGAATTTAACAACACTGATAAGCATATGAACCTAAAGACAGTCAGTTTGTTTGCTATAGACACAAACTGAAAGTTTCGTTGTTAAATTTACGTCCCTATTAAGATACAAACGATATCTCTTTAAAGACCTAAGTTTACATGATGTCTCACAATTCTTCAAACACTATATTAAACAATATTATTCTAATATATTAATACAGTTTTATTACATAAACAATATAAAGGGCCAAATCACTCACTCACTCACTGTCTCCGTAACGCTGAGGGACATAGTACAAAAGTCCATAGAAGTTAAAAAAGCGTGTGGTGTTTCTATCCGAAAATTTTATATGACGTCATTGTTTGGGATATATTTTAATTTTGGAAAAGGGAACGATGTAAAAAGAAGATTTGAGCATTTATAATCATAAAATGCTTTGTTTACATTTCAGGAAGTTTAATATTTTGTATTTATCAAACAAGTTACTTTGGCTTTTGAAAAAAAAAATAAAAAATAGGACGCTTTAGGCCCCTAGAAAAACCCCTAGAATATTATTGTAAATTAAGATACTTTTTTTTTAAAGAAACGAATACTAGGTCATTTTTTCTGACGTATAAGAATTATTTAATTACATCAAACTTGCGGTGAATAAGGCACAATAAAATTCGGGATAAATAACACTCGCTAAAAAGTCCTCCGCTGATCTGCAGAGGAGATGGGCACCGCCAAGGTCTACCAAGCCCTGAGAAAGTTTGAATGGCAACATTAGAACGGCCTAGGTCAGAGGCTATGAGACATACACACACAAAAAATCCCTAACTTCAGTTTAAACAAAAATTAAATAAAAATTGTAAAGCGCATGTTTTTAAAAAAAAATGAGATTTTCATTTGAGTGTGATTTCTATAATTATATCCTGGTGTGCACGATCACAATACTTACACAAGTATTGAAAATACATTTAAATTGTTAAGACATATCTATACATAATACACACTATGTCTCAATAATTAAAATATAACTAGATATAACCCGCAGCGTAGCATAATCCGTAGACTTCCTCATACAAAGTGCAAAGAAAGGGGTTGACAGAATGGACACAAACTGTACCACGTAGAAATGAAAGCAGCAAATGTATATATCAGGGGGGAGGGTGGAAACGCTGCCACTCTATTGGTCTCGAGACATGCACTCTGCAGTTAGCTACTAGCTCCTTACCCCATCCCTTCACCAACCTCACTTGCCGACCATAAACTGTTATTGGTCGACCCAGGCAGGGTCATTCGTCATGCTTACTTGCTCACGTCTTGTGCGTGTCCTAATTATTTTTGAATTTTATATATATATATATATATATATATATANTATATATTTATTTATTTATTTATTTAATTTTTCCGTAAGTACAGTGTGTAAATTGTACTGACGAAGGCATTAACCGAAACGCGTACGTTTGTATTAATTCATTAAAAAAGAATTATATTAAAGTTTTGTTTTCAAAATTTGTGTATTTTGTATTTTATTTTTAAAAGCTTTATCTTTGTCCTGTTCTATTTGTGGAAGAGTAGCACACTATATAGACTATTCCATAGTCGTTTCAAGATTCAAATATATTTCTTCACACACACATACACACACAATTTGGACACACGTGTTATTTATTCAACTTTCAACAAAAGTATTACTTTTTAAAAAATTAACTATGGGTATGATGTGTTAATACTCTATATCAATTATTATTATTTTTTTTTGAAGTACACTGAAAATTTGCATTTTATGTTAAAATCAAAATTAAATATCGTCAGGCGAGTCCAGAATATCTTTACAGTAACGTAACTTTACCTTAATGACCAGGTTCTTTTACGTTACCTGGCATACAATGTATTCAGTGTATAAGGTGCCTTCCGGGTTCTTTGGGAACATCTAACTCATCCAAGCTTTGGCGAGACACGAAGATGTCTTTTAAATTTCTTGCAGGCCTCGCTGTCCTGTCTGTGTTGGCACAGACAAATTTTCGAGGTAAGAATTTTGATTTTAAATAATTAATTGTACGCGAAACCATGGAAACTCTTAAAAGTGTAAACTAAACTACACAGGTAGGGCTATACTTACGAAATGTGCTACTTACGACCATTCCAATTACAACCCTAATAGCTAGACATATAAGATTTCAGATTTATTTCTGAATCACTGTCATGCAATTGGCGTTGTCTGCACCATCAGAGGCCTTTAACTTATGAAAGGGATGAATGGGTTATGCCGATCAAACCAGTTGTACACGTAGATGTAAAATTTATAAAGTTCTTTTCTCAAACTAATGATGTAAAATAATATTAAATAAAAATAACCCGTGAAAAACCAAGTTTTAGACTATAAATCCTTTATATACGAGACTTAACTGAAAAAATGGTCATTCTAATACGCATCCCACAACAATAAATTTTTTTGTTTATGTCTCAAAGATATAAAGGATTTATAGTAAAGTATAAATATATTAAAAACAATTCTACAGTCTGCCAGCTAAATTTTAGCTCAATTTGATCACGGTAAAAGGGTTACAAAAACATGTTTAACATAGTGCGCACCGCGTGACAGATTAGCAATTAATAGCATATACACTTCAAGATTGGGAATATATTATACAAAAGTTGCGTCAATATACTACGCACCACACAGCGCAACAGGAAAGTATTAAAAAAAAAGTTGTTTAATGTAATACAAACCGTGACACTCTGGAACAAAAATTAACATGCTACAAATAAAATAAAAAGAGATAATATAAACATTCATTAACTTTTTTAAAGTACATTTGGTCGATCTGAAAGGTTGATACGTCATTGTTATCATCAGCTCGAGTCTGCTTACAAGGAAGTGGGTTAAAATCGATCCAAAGATAAATTGAGAAAAATGTGAAGACTTTTTTTATTTGTTAGAGGATTTAAATATCAAAGGGCAACTATAATGATAATTTAACGTTGATTATATTAGCCATTAATTAAGTCATTCATCGATTTATTCATACATCCATTCATTCATTCATTCATTTGTCTTCTGCTTAGACAATAGCTTCCACTAATTTTGTTTGTGTTTAATTTGTCTATTCAGCCAAGGCAGCAACTATCGACCCGTGCACTCTCGCGTGTCACAGGAACTACCGACCAGTGTGCGGATCTGACGGTAAGAGCTACGCCAACGGCTGTTGCCTGTCATCAGCCAACTGTGGAATCCCTAAGTCTCAATGGGTCACACTTGCTCTCAAAGGCGAGTGTTGATGCTGTAGTCAATGACGTCGCTCGATTCGTTTGAACGGATGAAATACTTTTATCGAGTATTATAAACGTCAACGTGTATCTGCAAACGAGCAGTGCAAAAAAGGAAAATGAATAAATAAATTATTTGGTTTTTACTTACTGTGTAGCTTGTAAATAAGTTTACGTTTGTTTAATTATAGTTTTCAATATAATTTATTCGAAAGTTTGCAATTTGTGAATAGAGTATACATAATAGCATAACATTTATTACAGCTTAAATTAAATAACAAAAATTATTATATTATTTTTGCTATATTATGACTGCTGCGACATTGAAAAGAAAGTTACATAGTATAAATCA
Source organism: Radix auricularia (assembly GCA_002072015.1). Classification (NCBI taxonomy): domain Eukaryota; kingdom Metazoa; phylum Mollusca; class Gastropoda; family Lymnaeidae; genus Radix; species Radix auricularia. The sequence continues at coordinate 277,091 of MUZC01003651.1, forward strand.
ACTCGAAGTGAATATAATTCAATCGTTCTCAGGTTGTATCTTAATCATCAGTCAATGGGAAAATTAGTTGAAAATTATGCGTGAAATTTTAAGCCTGAAACCAAACAAGAAAGCGTATGCACTATCAACATACAAAACTCTATGCATCACAAAAGGAATATTTGATTAAATCAACATTATGAAAGATATAAGCAAATATGTTAAAATGTTTTGATTGTCTCAGGTATCAAAGTCCATGGGGAAAAGATTGCACAAAAGTTGTGTTAAATGTCTACGCCATGCGTATAAAATAAATGCATTAAAATTGTTTTAATTAAAATATTTGACTAAAATTTGTTCTTTTTCATTTAATTAAAAAAAATATGTATTTTAAATTTTACCAGAAATTTGAGAGTTAATTGTCAAAAAGAGAGATAAAGGTTCAATCTAATGATCAATATAATCCGAAGGGATTTCAACTGTATATAGAATGTCTTTATTATAGCACAAACTGTTACACGACAATCACATCGTTTAGATCGAGAAACTCTGATAATATCCCACTAGGTGTTTGTTCGTCCGTCGAGTCGACTGGTTCTTTCTACGCGTGCGCAGATGGCTAACGAGGCTGATACTTGCAAGAAAGGCTCAGGCACAGAAGGGACAGGCGACAAGTGGGGCGTCTCCAGGAGGGTTGGCAGCATGGGCCTTTTGCGCTTTCCTCTTCTTATCTGCGGCAGTGAACCTGTTTTGGGGCATGTCTTGGGACCTTCGTGGATGAATTGGCGCCAGGGGGATCGGTCCATTGCAGCTCTTTCCACGTTTCTGAGTTGATGGCAAACGCTTTCGGAGAGGCTTTGAATGTGTGTTTGAAGCGTTTCTTTTGCCCACCATGAGGCTGCTGGCCATACTGGAGCATGCCATAGAAGAGTCTCTTTGGCTGACTCTCATCTGGCATTCAAACTACGTGCTCTGCCCAGCGAAGGGGGAAAATGTTGAAAGACATGCTTTGGTCAGTACCAATATGTCTAGAATTTTGCCCTGTAACTTTAAGCCGATGATCTTTCTGGGGCTTGCTGTGTGAAAGTGGTTCAGCTTTTTAGCTTGGCATTGATACACAGTCCATGTTTCTCATGCATATAGCAGTGGGGGGAGCACTACTACCCTGTATTCCTTCATCTTGGTAAGTATGGTAATGCCTCTTCTGTTCCAGATATTCGGGTACAACCTGCTAAAAGTTAAGCTTGCTCTGGCAATGATGTTGTTCACTTCTTCATTGATGGTGACATTTTGAGACAGTGTGCTGCCTAGTTATGTGAAACGTTTCACTGCGTGAGTTTCAGGCCGTTCACAGTGAAGTTGGGCTTCATGGTGCGGGTTGATGGAGGACTTCATTCTTCTTTGTGTTAATTGTCAGACCAAAGTTTGTGAAGGCGCTGGAGAACAGGTTAACACTGCGTTTCATGTCGGCTTTTGAGGCAGCATTGATAGGCACAGTCATCAGCAAACAATGGCTCTCTGATTGTGTCCGTCATGACCTTGGTTTTTGCCTGGAGCCTCCGAAGCTTGAACAGTTTGCTAATTGTGAGGTACCTCAATTTGACACCAACATCATCGTTTCTGAAGGCCTCTGTCAGCATGGCAGAGAACATGAGGCTAAACAATGTTGGTGCCAGGACACAGCCTTGCCTGACGCGGCTTGCGATTTGGAAAGGATTAGATGACTCTCCTCTGTCCTGGGCTCTCGCCTGCATGCCTTCGTAGAATTGTTGCACTAAGACGATGAATTTCCTTGGGCAACCTTACTTGGCAATGATCTACCACAGACCCTCTCTGCTAACGTTGTCGAAAGCCTTGGTCAACATAGGTGAAGAAAGGATCGGAGTTTGTGATGGGATGAAATGAATGACAAAAGTGACTTTCGCGATGACTTCGATTTAAGTGAGAAAGAAATGCGCAATTCGTCGATCTCACTCTCTTTCCTGAGACCATTTTGATCCAGTGGAAGGACAGAGTCGAGACTACTGGTGACGGAGACGGCAGCAGTGGATTGCCATGATGTCCTTTATGTATTGTCATGCCCTCAGCGTTCCAAAAATTTTTTGCTGAGATTCGCATTCTTGACATTTGACCATGTAGTTGTTCCTCCACTCCGCTTAGTCCACGATTTCTATGTGTTTTATTTGTGCAAACAGCCGATGTAGACACAATGTCACCCTGTGAGATCATGTCAATCATGATTTACGACTCAGTTTATTTCTCCTATGACATGACACAGGTAAACAACTGCTGGCTGGTAAAAGCCAACTGTGGACTCCATGAGACCAAAAGGTTACAATAGTGCACTGCAGTGTCTTTTGACGCTAGAAACATTGAAGTGGTTTTCCAATGATTTTTGTGGAAGAAATAGAAATCAAGTGTTTGTCTTGCCGTCCTGTTTCTGAAGAGATTCAGTAAAAAGAGATAAATAAAAAAAATAATAGTTACAATTATTGGTTATGACTATGACTCGATTATTCATCAATGTTGCATTTTTTTAAAGTGTAAAATTTAATATGTTTCTCTTAAATATTCACAATTTTAAATACGAAAAAATATTGAAATAACATTTTTTTCAGTATAATCTGACAAAATTACTTTAAATACAATATTTTATAATTGATGAATGATGAATGTTGTGAGGTTTATTACAAATAAGCCAACTTTTTCCTAAATTTAAAATATTTGAATCTGTTTTATTTGTGCCACTAGAGGCATGGCTATCAATCATAAATTTTTTCGAAATTTTTAGGAAAATTAGGAGTGAAATCGACTGCCTGAAAAAGCCCGGAAACAAAAAATTATTATTTAAAACTCTAATAAAAGTGCAAAACTTGACATGTAGAAGTGTAGTAAGTGTAAGTGTAGAACACATTAATCTTCCTTGTGGTGATTTACATAAGACTGCCACATCTACCAGTGTTTATAAAAGTTACCCCCCAAAAATTTGACCCATATAAAATTATAATGGTAAGAGTTTGGACAAAAAAACTGAACGTTAATAATTTATATCAATTAATATGTGCAGCAGTTTACTCATAGCATAACTTGCATTCAGACAGCGATGTTTACATAGAAATCACGTAAAGATTCAATAACATCTCCAACCACACAAAAAATAGAGAAAATAACATTTTAAAATATAAAAAATTAAAGAATAATTTCAGTGTAAACAAATTAGATGTAAAAGGATTAGAAAGTTGAATAGCGTTTTATTTCGAAATCGAATATACACTGACAGCAGCGACAGACATACTAACAAGCCCCACACTGTCAATAATCTTCTGTACAGAAGGAGCGTCTGTAACATATAAGATAACATATGGAACATAGTGGAATTTATGATACGTTAAGACATAGTTCACTCATAGTCTTCATTATGAACTTGATAGTAGAAATGATCTGAAAATTAAATATGTATGAATGAATTGTGTCTGAATATGATGAAACGTACTAAGCAATTTAAAAAAAAAGAAAAAGAAAACAAGTGAAGTGTTTTCATTCGTGTACAGTTTTCAATAAAAATAAACATGTTGCTGTATTTCTAAAAGTGATATCCCTCTATTCAGTATCTTAATCCAACAATAGATCGTTAAGTTATACGGATCATAAAATCAAGTGATGTAAGCAAAGGTTACGGCAACAATAGTTACATCATATTTAAATGAGTTTCCTTTTAATTTGTGCTCTAAGTTTTTAAAGCCATAAAGTTATAAGCATGATAGACCAACATGAACAATTACGCTATCAAATAAACGATCTCCTTCATAATCATACGATTTTATTTCTCTAAGCACGCCACGATAATCTGCGTAACCTAAAGTCTTTAATCATAAACTGGCCACTGTATTTTGTTCTCCTAGCCCTAATTGAATATCAGGGGCGACCCTTTCTTCTGTAGTGGGGGGGGGGTTATGGGTTAACACGGACGTTCGTGTATTGTGATGTGGGTGTGTAATAACTTTACACTGACTTATTCTTTCGTGTGCTGTAAGTGTGTCATAGCTTTACATGGACGTTTATTCAAAGCGCCGAAGACGTGTCTTTCTGAATCTATAATGGTTAATATTTTCTAACTTAAGCATTTAGTAGGTACAGGATTATTACTTTTTTTTTTACATTAAATTTAAAATAACTGAGTTATTAATTAAAAAAAAGCAAAAAAGCATAGAACAACAATCATAATTGAATTATACATTAAAAGTACTGAAAAACATACGTGTCGAATTTAGTTTCCGCTAAGTTTTTTAATCAGTGATTTAAATATAATTTGTTAAAACCATATATATANTATATATATATATATATATGCTGTTGTCGATAAGTTGAAATTGAATCGTTAACTTTTGAAAAATTAACGATTAGTTAATCGATAATTTTGATTAAAGCTAAAATTAAAGATGTGTGACGTCATTAAATTAAAAATTAACACAAAGAGGCAATTGACATTTTTGTTTTATTGAGTTACTTCCCTTATCTTAAAGACATTAAAAAGTAACAATATTCTCACCTAAATTTTGTATTTTAAAGCAACACAAAAAATGAAATCAAAGTTATGCATACGATAGAAAAAACTGCAAATCAACAATGGATAATATTTATAAATTCTCATTTCTCATTTTTATTTCAAGGCATGTTGCACATAGGTCCAATTCGATTAACCTGGAAGACAAAAATCTTGGAGTTAGAAAAGACCTAAAATGCATTAGTCGCATTTGATTTTGGCCTGGACCTAACAATTCGAAATAGGGATGTTTTCGACTTAGGGAAATTATAATTAGCGAGGTACGACTGTATATAAGCTTTTTAGAATTAAATGTACAAAGGAATTTATAAAAGTCAACTCAGTTATTGATAAAAAATTGACTTGTTATTTTACTGTTGAAGGAAGAGCCTTCTGTTCAGTACGATGACGCCAACATTTTAGATCGTTTATGTGTGTATCTTGGCAACAGGGGTTGTAATGGGAGTAACTCCCAACAGAATATTTTTGAAATTTTAAAAGTTTCTAGCTTCGTTTCATTGCTTAAGATTTCTGCTCTAGCACTTAAAGATCAGATCGCGATGATCGTGGAAGACTAGCAAGGACAATCAGAGGCTCAACAATGCTTATCGTCCCCGCTCTGCGGTAGCTGATGAATGTCACCCACTCTCTCACGACACACCACACAGACCTCGCCAGAGTCGGCCAGTGACAAATAACGTGTAATGAAGAACTTTACTTTTTGGTGTCGCCCCTCATAATGGTGTCACCCTTAGCTGTCTGCTACCTCCAAAACCACCCGATGACGCCTATGGCTTTACTCAAATAAACCATCGTCATCATAATCATGAGCTTTTTTTTTTTCCCTCTATGCATGTCAATGAAGTCTGCTTAACTGCACGTCTCTAAAATAATAATTATAATCAGACCATTGTGGTTTCTTCACAGGGCCCGTAAAGAATATCAGGGGCGTTATTTTTATGTTTGGTGGTGAGTCATATTTTTAAATGGATGTTTGATTTTTGTATGTTGGGTAGTTCATAGCCTTTGATAGAAGTGTATTTCACAATAGATTTAACCATTTAAAATAATACTAAAAATATGCGTGTCGATTTTTTGTTCACATGATTTTGTAAAAAAATGATAAAATTGAGAATATAAATTTTAAAGAAATGGAATTTTAAAAAAATTTTAATGTAATATTTGAGCACAAATTAACCTTAAAAATCAAAAGACAGTTTATTGTCTTTGATTTAGACATGAATCATGCTTTAATGATAGAAATTTTGTTTCTGTTGAGACACAATCGATTTCTCTTGAAACATCAAATTACACGTTAGGTCCTACGCGCTTCTAAAATCTAAAATCGTTCTTGTCTGTTTGTGTACGCATGCGCACGCCTTTGACGCTTCTCTATAAAGTTACATTTCAGCAGTCGACGTCTGCATTTAACTACTGCTTTCTGCAACGCTGCCTCGCTATTCATTTTGTTCAGCGTTTAAAAGGAAGACAAAAACGAAAATGGTTTTCAAATTCATACTGACAGCACTTCTTCTTGAGTTAATTTCGATGCACATTAACAATGAAGGTAAGATTCAGTTATTGTTATAAATTTAAAATGTGAAAGGACATTTAAAACACTCCTGTTCCTTGTATTAATTGTAAAATTACATTATATAAAAATATCACTTGTATTTAAATTTACAAGACATAAAACAAGTTTTTTTTTTTATGCATCTGGGGATCAAATTTTCATCTAGATCCTCGAAAAGATATTTCGAATGTAAACCAAAATTGGTAAAAAAAAAATTATTTAATAAATTGATCATTGCACTAGACAATATCCATCATTCATATTTAAAAAAAAAATAAAGTGAAAATCAATTTTAAAAAAATAGTGGTACCAAATAATACTAAAAATCAAGAACATAACGTCATTGTCCATAAATATAACCATGCAAGATCTTTACACTTCTAACTGATAAAGGAGAATTGAAGTTTGTTAATCAATATGTACTGAAACAATAAATAAACATGAAGGTAAATCTGGAACTTAACTTGATTAAAATGTAGACAAAATATTTAGAAAGTTCCACTCATGCACGTAAAGAATTTTGAAAGTAATACTTAAGATAATTTTGATCAAATATAAAACTAAATATCAATCAGCTATTTAAGGTAAGTGGATTGTAAATTATTTGTCTGTTGGGGCCGCTTTCACACTTGTAGGCGTGTATTACTGACACATTCCGGCTCACATTAAAAACACATAAGTCATTTATAACATAATAAACTTTAATCCAATATTAGAACTTATGTACACTTTTTACATCAATGAAATCAGTTGAGCATCTTGCTCGTCTTCATCTTACACACTTCTCAACTCTCTATACCTTCTGGGATTCATCCATCACGTGATCTCTCTCTACCAATCATATTTCAAATACTATCATGTGACATAGATCAACCAATTAACTTAATGTTGATCCAATATGTCATTTAAATGTATATTAATAAATATGTCTAGAAAATGGGATGCAATTTTTGCAATTATGTAAATTAAATGTGTGTAAAATATTTTAAGAAATAATGAGTACATCTCTAAAACAGTGGGGAACTGCTAAGCAATAGTGAAAGCACATATTTTGTACGGACTAAAGCTTTTTTAAAAAAAATTATCAGTCTATACTTGGTCATTATAGCGCGCCAGGCCGAAGCGTTAACCAACAATTCTTTGTTTGATCTAGCAGGTTTTAGTTGGCGTGCTACCTAACTATTATTTCTTTGTTCTAGCAGACTTTAGTTGCAGTGTTAACTAACCATTCTTTTTTTTAAACTAGCAGGCTTTAGTTGCAGTGTTACTTAACAAGTCTTTGTTTCTTTTAGCGATTTTTAGTTGCAGTATTACCTAAATATTATTTTCTTTTGTTCTTGCAGTCTTTAGTTGCAGTGTTGCTTAACCATCTTTTTCCCCAGTTGTCCCAACCACATCGTTACGTATCCATTCTGTGTTTTATCAATCAGGCTCGGCCAAAGTTTAACCCAACCATTACTTTTATATATTTCATCCTTAGCCACACTGTTACCTAACTATTATTTATATATCTAGTTGGCCAGAGCTGTGGCATTACACAACTATTTGGTGGTTGTTGTTGTTTTTTCTAGCAGGCCCCGCTGCGGCGTCACCACAGTGTCCGACTACATGCTTCACCATCTACCTGCCGGTATGTGGATCGGACGGTATAACCTACGCAAGCAACTGCACCCTGTCCGCAGCTAACTGTAGTGGACCAACTGCCGGAAAGATCAACCTGGTGCACAATGGCGAATGTTAGCCTTCAACAATAGTAACAGCTCAATGAACAATCGCAAAAAAAAAAAAAAAAAAAAGAGTTAACTAGTATCAGGAATATTTGAAAAAGGTCAACATTTATCCGATAACAAGTAGCACAGGGATATCGTTAGTAGATGAATATATGTATTTCAGAGATATGTTTAGCATAGGGAGGGAGGGTGCACACGGAGATTGTTAGCACAGTGTGATATTTAATACAAAGAGAAAGTTAGTACAGGGAGAGGGTTAGCACATGGGGATAAATGACCACATGAAATTTTTAAAAAGAAAAGTTAATAAAAGTAAATAAATTTATCTTTTTAAAAAATGAAATGCTTTCAATACAATTATCAGTATTATGTGTGAAGAAACTTGTAGTCTAAATATCACGCTAAACAAGAATTTTACCAATTCTATTAGAAAGAAATGTGTGGTTCTCTATTCCTTCGGTAAAACAGATTAAATCAGGGCATTTTAAAATAAAAAATAAAATAAAATTAAGCTAAAAATAATCAGTCATCTTTTGCGTGTATTATAATGTGTGCGATTGCTTTTTTCATACTTAATTATTGTTGTGTAAATTACATTTCTTTTACAGTTTACAGTATGCATACCAGGTTTAATTAAAAATATTCTGTAGTAACCTTATTTCTCCAATCATTAAGATTTAGGCTAAAGTATTTCGTTTAGTAAGTAACGAAAATTTAAATGATATATAGAAAAAAGTTAAGATATTTTAAATATCTTCAAATCCATTAATCGCGTGATAGTCTAATTGAGCTTAGAGCATTTGAAGATTTCAATGAGTTTCTTTCGCATACAATAATATACACAAAATTGGATTTTATTAATTAAAAAAAACAACATGTATACTTCTGGTCCATAAAAATTGTCAATGTTAAATATGTACACATACTTATTTAAAGGAATAATTTGCTGCAGTTTTTAAATATATGAATCCAAAAAATACATAATAGGCTTCCTTCCATCCGCGAGACGATGACGTGTCACCGTTTGGGTTGCGTTTTCTTGTGTGTCTGAGCAGTTCTATCCGTGAGTGACAGCCCTAGCCACAGATTGATTCTGCAGACGATTTCTGTGCTTCTCAGTGTTTTTTTTTTTCCTCCCAAAAATACTTATAAATTAAATAAAACTTATTTTATGAGCCTACTGTTTGTTTCCTTATATATATATATATTTATATGTATATATATGTGTGAATGTATAAATTATTCATACGTATCAATCATAAACGAAGCGGTGCGCAACAAAATAACTGCTGCCATCGGCCCATACGAGGATCTTCTAAACTAAATTAAGAAGAAGAAACTACGTTGGTATGGACACGTGGCAAGATCTGGAGGTCTCGAAAAGACTATAAAGCGAGGCACAGTCCAAGGAGGAAGAAAAAGAGGCAGACAAAATAAGAGATGTGAAGTGGACATTAAAGAGTGGACCGGCCTGTCATTCATCGACTCACAAACGGCAGCGCAGGACCGGGACAAATGGGATTAGATAGTGAACAGTTCACAATGGTGCCCCAACGGCCCATCGACGGGTTAAGGGTATAGTCAAGTCTAGGTCTATATGTATAAAAATGATATAAATAAGCTTATCTGATATTTGGAGACAATCCTATTATGACCTGATTGTATCTTTGAGATAACGTGTTTTTCTTGATTAACGTGTTTTGCATTTATGCTGACTTATAAATATAAAAATACTTATCTTTTAATTGAACTAAGTAGAACCGTATACGGTTAAAATCTAATACTTTCATAAAATATATTATGCAAAAATAAGATTATGTTTATTATATTATATTTAATGTTTATTTCAGACGCTCGCTTTCTGCCTATGAATGTACATTCTCTTTTGGGTCGAGCCGTTATGCTCTTAAGACCCGGTTCAATTTATCGCAAGCGAGCCCCATCAAGCGGGCATCGCCATATATGTAATCCTCTGTAGGCTACGCAACTTCACCCTCCAAAACCCCGCCCAACTCGGGGCAACATTCAAGTACCTGGGCCATCGTCTCCTCGGGGCAGCCACACAATCGACAGGCCAGTTCCCTTCTGTTGTCAAACTTATACAAGTAGCTTCGTGTTGGACAATGATCAGTCCTCATCCGTGTTATGAGTGTCTGATTACTACGTTCAAGTTTCCACCAGAGATCGCTCTTACTCGGTCGCGGCATTCTCTGATATACATTCCTGGCCGTATTACAATTTGCCCAGCCCTCAAGCCACTTCACACGGCAATGGTCTTTTAGCCATGACTTGACCCCCAGCTGGGTCAAGGGCTTTTCTGCTTGGGGCTTGGCTGCGCCTGCCTTCGCCAGTGTTTCGACCCTGTCTGATTGGGTCGTACCTTAGTGTCCGGCGATGTACTGTAGGACTACTCTGCCTATGACATTGATCGAGTGCCCTATCTTTATGGTGTAGATATCACGTATTACTCGCATTACTGTCCCTTTCAGCCTGTTTACTCCAATAGCTAGCTCGGCAAAGTTCTTTTGGGAGATAGTTAAATAATTCCTGTTGCAAACTTCCATCGGAGGTGTCTATGACAATACTTTGTGGAAATAGATCCATGTTATTTTATTTTTGACCTCAAATATAATGATTAGCATTTATTTTTATTTTAAGCCACAAAGGACATCAGCAAGGTCCATCTCCTGACTGACGACGCTAGGAGCCGATTTTTTAAATTTTTTATATTTTTTTTGTTGGTGTTGTTGTTAAGATCTAATTATTTCTTATATAGATGCAAGGAATTGCAATGTCTTGCTCTACCCACTCCAATCCTTGGGGTAATTTCCGTAACTCAGAACTCGTCACAATCGTTTTTCTTTCATCTATTCGTCATGCGTTTAGAATATACGCCGCATGAATTTATTTCGACAATTAACATGTAAAGTACAAATAAAAATTTGTTGCAAGATTTCTTTTCTTTAAAAAAACTGGTTAAAATTTTAAATACTGAGCCCGTGAATGGCGTTAACGAGGAGAGCTAGTACTGCGCCCAGTCAATTGTTTATGTCGCCGATCAAAAGATGACCCAGGTAGCCCAGTAGTTGGTCAAAGTTTTAAAAGAGTAAATCTCACACTTTCCCTAGTATTAAGTAATTTAGTTTGATAATCATTAAATAGAACATATGTTAATTAGAATTTTTTGAAGATACTATAGGATGTATACTATTATAAATATTGCTTAAGAACTAGAAAATATTTTTTTATTTTATTCAAAAAAAAATTTTTTCGGGCAGCTATTCGGAATTAATGTTTAAGCATTTATCCGGAATTAATTTGATTATTTGTTTCTTTTTCACCCTCTGTTCAAATGCTAAGGGAATATAGAGCCAGCGGATAATGCTTAAAATATGCGATATACGTTAAATTTCTCCCGCCAGTTGGTGTGGTTATCCTTTATTGTGACCTTGAATGTTTTCCTGTGTATGACCCCGAATGCGAATCAGACTGAAAGACTTTCTGAAACATCTGTGAAACAGAGGCTTCCAACCGTAGCATGCCTTTTAATTATTAAATCACATACCTTCATAGAGGATTAAAATACTACAACGTGTTCATGACTCGATATGTATAAAAGTAATATTGGGGGAAAAAAAAGAAAGATTTCAATTATAAATGAACAAATAATTTTGTGTTTAATTTAATTGTGCCTATTCTGATTCTTATTAGTTTATACAAATTAAAATAAAAAAGTCATGTTTTAGGTCTTAAATCGAAAGTTTGTTTTATCGAATTCTTGATTATTAATTAGCGGACGGATTTTACAAAGTTTTATAGTGACAATGAGTCTGCTTAGGTGCCTAGTGTTGTGCTAAACAAATAACTGAAACTAAGACTTCTGGTTTGAAATACACAATGCAAAACTTAATGGAATTTTTATTAAAATATTTTAACTAGGGCTGTTATCGATTAATTTGAATTTTATCGTTAGCTTTTGAAAAATTATTACTAATCGATAATTTTGATTAAAGCTAAATATCAGATGTATGACGTCATTGGACGGAAAATATCATTAATTCATTGAAGTTTGGGCACTTGGAAGCAAATTTCCAATACATTTTTAAAATATAAAGTAATACAGCTGTATAGAAATTGTTTTATGATTCACAAAAACATAAACATTATCTTTTTATCCCAAGTGGTTCAAAAGTTATGACTTTTTTTCTAAGAAATCGTAATCACTTTTTCACTATGTTGCTTTCCTTCACATTTTGTGACCTTTTAGGGCATTTTTTAAAATGCCTATAACTTGAGTATTTAATTTTTTTAAATGTAATATTTTTAGGAGATATAATTAAATATAAGCAGTTCAATATAATTTAAATGAATTTAAGTTTTGTTATTGTTAATTAAGTAAAAACAATGATCACTTTTTATATCATTTTGCATTATAATAAAAACATTTAAAAAAAAAAAAAGTTTACACTTTCATAATTTTTTTTTTTTAATGGAGAAGTTTATACATTAAAAAACACTCTTTTTAATTATAAATAATTAATTTTTATTTAAAAATTGAAAAAATTGAATGAAACATCTTTCTTTAATTTTTAACGCTATTTTATCGATTAAAATAATTTTAATCGATAAACTTTTTTACCGATTAGTCGAGAAATTAATCTTTCATTTCTACAGCCCTAATTTTAACCGAAACAAATGGTGCAACATAATTTTGGTTTGATCTGAATTGATAAAAAGTAAGTTTGCTGAGTAAAAGTCTAGAAAGCGTTAGTAGCAGACACTATTTACTGCTTCAGACAAAAAAAAAAAAAAAAAAAAACAGCTGGAAATATTAATGTAAAAATTGACAATAATTATGACTCTTTTTGCATTGGTTTTTTAATTCATTAGTTTTACATATATAAATATTTCTAATTGTATAAATGAAACATAATTCTTTTAATTACTTTTTATTGTTTTTTTTAATACAAAAAATATATATTAAACCAATAAGTGAAAAAAAGAGTTGAAAGTAAAACACTAAAGGTATTTATCATAGTGATTTTGGTCGTTTTTGTAAGCCAACAGGTATCCAGAAAACAGGGCTGGTCACAGAAAGAAGCACATCTCAGTTATAACTCAGCGAGCTCTGATTTTAATGGTCAGTATATCTGAAGCTTATACACTACTTCAGCTTCACGATAGATCGCTAAACAAAATATTTTATTACATAGCCTACATTCTTCATTGACATTCAGGAACTTGATACTCGGGAAATAACACTTCCATGACCTGAAAATGTGGCAGATGGATTTTTTTTTCATGGAATCTGAAATTAGCAAAGCTACTAGGCAAAAGCCATATTTTACACGACTGTTAAAACTACCATTTAGGTAGATATAAGACAGGTGTGTTTATTTCTTTTAGTTTTCTTTGTGTAGAGCAAGGTAAATGCTGTGATTACTAGGTGCCGCTTAGATATTAGATTAATTTTGGGAGTGTGGCGTACTGCCTCGATGATTTGACTAATGTATTATTGAGAAACTGCTCTAATGAAACCGCTTTGTCCCAGCTAAGAGGAATAGGCACATTGTGCAGAAAACCCAAATATTGACTCGTATACTGAGCCGGGGTCGGTGCCGAGATTGTAGCAAGTTAAAGTAATAAGTTCAACCCCTGATTGTTTAGGTAAATTTAGGGGAATGCGTTATTAAACCTATGTCCTGGTTGCCTAGCCTGCCACCTCAGAATGGGACCGCACGATGATGGGGGTTACTTAGATGTTATTTCCCCCAATGTGGTAATTTGTGGAGGGGGGACACAGTTGTTCGGCGGGTTTCCCCGAAAGACCTATTACGTTCATGGATGCTTTCACCCTTCGACATGTCATGTATGATTGAAACACTGCTGGCAGTAACAGACCCTGGTAAGTTATATGTGTAATAAGATCTAAGTACTCAAAGTATGACGATATAATGGTACAGACGACAAGTAAAGTCATAGCTCATTTATAGTCTTTACCATCTTTTTGATTCATAGAAAACAATCTTGAAATTGTGACTTCATTATTTCATTTAGTTTTGTATAATGAAAAGCAAAAAATCAATGTAAATATCAAACTCGTTTTCACCGTGTTGCTTTGTTATTGATAAAAAGAGACTTGGTGTTGTACTCTCAGAAGAAGACAAATCTGTAAAGCTTAATCACGGCAACCTTATATCGTTGATGTATATCTTAGCAACAGGGGACATAATGGTTTTAACTCAACTATGTTTAAGACATTATTTTCATTTTTTTCCTTGCTTTAAATGTATGCTTTGCGACTTAAAGTTCAGACCAAATGATAGTGAAACACTAAGATTGACCATTAGCGTCTATCACCTAAACCATCGCCATCATAATCTTATTGTAGTGTTCTCTAACTCAGTCATTAAAGTCTGCTTAACCACAAGTCTCTCATAATAATTCTAATGAAGCAATTTTTTTGTTAGTTTTCATGGCCCGAATAGAATATCAGGGGCGTTCTTTTTAAAATCCCATATATTAACTTCCCCGTCGGCTCTCTCTTTCTAGGCCCGTCCGTCGGGCGGCGGAAAAACAAAAGTCGAATATGACAAACTTTACTTAATGCTATTGAACTGAAATTTTGCACAAAGACTCGTGTCACCGAACAAAGCATTCAGATCGATCGATTGATGACAAAATTAAATTAAAGCATTTCTGAATATCTCTATATAAATGTATGGTAGCCGTCTGTTGTTGGTGAGATCCACGTGTTTGCTCGAGTTCAGTTTAACCATCGGTTACCACACACCCACCCCTCCCGTCCCCCTTTTACACCAAGAAATTTTAGTCACGTTAAGTCTGTAATTGCTTGTTGTCGCGTGGTGCATATTGATTGAATATAGCGAATACTTTTAACTACTTCTGATATATAAGGGATTTATAGTCAAAAACTTTGTTTTTACTGGTTAAAAAAAATTAGTGGGTGGGTCAAAGCCTTACATGGCTGTTTGATACTTGTGAAGTGGGTGTGTCATAGCTTTACATGGACCTCGTTCTTAGTGTCAAGGGTGGTTCGTGGCTTTATATATACTCTCATTTTTGTGTATTGGGTGGGTCATAGCCCTACATGGATTATTGTTCAATTTTCTTGGACCGTCATAGTTTCCAATGATTAATGGCTTAATCACACTTACGAAACGTTTTTCATTTTCGATGACTTTTTATCCCTTAAAACCTCTAAATAATTGAGATGTACATACAAACACGCAGAAGCACAAAAACACACAAACAGAAAAGATTGACACAATAAAAAGTATGTAAAATAAAAGAAGCCAAAAACAAAAAAAAAAGCAACATAGCTGTCGAATTCGTTTTTTAATGGTTGATGAAAAACAACCATTCCACGTTAATATGGTTACATCCATCAAATATTTTATAATGTGTTTTAAAATGTATTTATGACGTATTTGAGCATACTTTAACCTGAGGAGTCAACAGAGAGTTAATGTGTTTAGTCCAGACATAACGACTGACATTTTGTTTCTATGTGTAATTACAACCAATACTTCTCCAAAACCCCGTTTTACATGATAGGTCTAACGCGCTTGCCATACAACCCCCCCCCAAATCTAAATTGTTCCTGTGTCTTTGTGTACTTATGGGTACGCCTCTGAAGCCTCTCATAAAAATTTATATTTAGCGGTCGACCTCTGTACTTATCCAATCAACCAATGCTTTCTTTAACACTGTTCTGATATTCCTTCTGTTCTGGGTTTGAAATAGTAAAAACTAAACGAAAATGGTTTGCAAAATCTTACTTGCAATGCTTCTTCTTGAGTTTATGTTGATGCAAATAAACGCTGAAGGTAGGATTCTGAAATTGTCATGAAAGCAAACAAAACAAAAACAAACGAAAGAACTATTAAAGATCTGCTGTTTATTACAATATTTTTCAAATTATAACATTTTAGACTGCTACGTGAATGTTATAACACATTTAACAAGCTAGTTGTGTGATTTTTAAATATCCTTTGCGGTTAAATTTGGTTTTTTTTTAGATCCAAAAAAAAAAAAAAAACAACAACAAAACAAAACAACATATTTTGAATTTGAACAAAATTTTGTAAGGAAAAGGTATCAAATAAATAAATTAATATACGAACAACATCAATTTAACATCTTTTATAAAAAAGAGAAAATTAAATAAGTATTGGTAGTATAAAATATACCTAACACTCAATAATGTGAGGTCATTTTATATATCAAATACATTTGCTAGATTCTCACACTAACGAATGATATAGGAGAATAATATTTCGTCAATCAGTATGTACTGAAGAAATAATGAAACAAGAAGATAAATCTTCATCATTTGATTTATTTAATTGTGATCAAATCTTACGAATGTTCTACCCAAGAACTTAAAGAAATTTGAAACAAATATGTAAGATATATGCAAGAAATTAACTTTAAAATCATGTTTAGTTCAATCTAATTCATAAAAGATAAATTTTTCAAAAAAATTTAAAGATAGTGTAATATCATAGCGGGAATAAAGTAGTAAACGCTTATGAAAATAAAGATTTGTTGCTACCTTTCAATGTAGTGTAATATCATAACGGGAATAAAGTCGTAAACGCTAGTGAAAATAAAGATTTGTGGCTACCTTTCAATGTAGTGTAAAGCCATAACGGTAATAAAGTCGTAAACACTTATGAAAATAAAGATTTCCCAAAAGGAGCTGACATTAGAAGTTCAATACCTTCATTTATTTTAATATGGGCTATAAATTATTCATGCACTAAGGTTTGTCCTGATGCATTCATTTTTCAAGTTGACGACGCTTAAACTAATTTTATAAAGCTCATATAAGAAAATTAAATATTTTTGGCCCCCGGCCCTCAATGAGTGTCAATGTTATTTGTTTTTCACAAAAACAATTTGGAAAGTATAAACAATACTGTCTTAAAGTTTCATCGTAATGGGGTGAATTGTTTCGTCAGCTATGACGGACAAACATACATACATACATAATTTGATTTTTATAAATGTAGATTATTTATTTTTTAAAGTCTTGTTTATTTAATGTACATCTATTATTGGTTTTTCTATCGTGCAAGACAAAACAGTTCCTTAACTAATATCTATTTTTTTCCGTTCTATTTTTAGTAGGCTAACCACAATGGTAAAGAACTATTCTTTGTATTTTCTAGCAGTCCGAAATAGGAGAATTACCTATTTATACTTTTTCTTTTTTTAGCATGCGAAACGGAAGTATCGTCTAACTATACTTTTTATTTTCAACTAGGCCGATCCACAAGTTTAAAACATTATGTTTTGTGTTTCTACTCAGCCATATCCTCACTATTCATTCTGTTATCTAAAAGATTTAGACTAATTTTAACCTAACAATTTAAGCCAAAACCTCACTATTCATTCTGTTATCTGTTAGATTTAGACTAATTTTAACTTAACAATTTAAGCCAAAACCTCACTATTCATTCTGTTATCTAAAAGATTTAGACTAATTTTAACCTAACAATTTAAGCCAAAACCTCACTATTCATTCTGTTATCTGTTAGATTTAGACTAATTTTAACCTAAAAATTTAAGCCAAAACCTCACTATTCATTCTGTTATCTGTTAGATTTAGACTAATTTTAACCTAACAATTTAAGCTAAAACCTCACTATTCATTCTGTTATCTGTTAGATTTAGACTAATTTTAACCTAACAATTTAAGCCAAAACCTCACTATTCATTCTGTTATCTATCCGGCTCAGACAAATTTTAACCTAACAATTATTTCTATCTTCTAGCAGGCCAAACCACGATGTTACCTAACAATTATTTCTATCTTCTAGCAAGCCAAACCACGATGTTACCTAACAATTATTTCTATTTTCTAGCAGGCCAGACCACCTAACAATTATTTCTATCTTCTAGCAAGCCAAACCACGATGTTACCTAACAATTATTTCTATCTTCTAGCAAGCCAAACCACGATGTTACCTAACAATTATTTCTATCTTCTGGCAAGCCAAACCACGATGTTACCTAACAATTATTTCTATCTTCTAGCAGGCCAAACCACGATGTTACCTAACAATTCCACTGCGGTGTCTCGGAATTGTCCTAAAATATGTGTTCTCATCGGCAGACCGGTGTGCGGCTCGGATGGTAAGACTTATGCCAACGGATGCTACCTTGCCGCGGCCGACTGTAAGGCGCTTGAAGGCGTGAAGATCGAAGTTGTGCACTATGGTGAATGTGATAAACCTAACCGTACAGACCTTGTTAACACAAGGGACTTTAATTACAGAACAACGCTCAATGAGGAGACGGATGAGAGTCAACAATAAGTATCATGAATATTTGAAAAGGTCAACACGTGATTATAAAAAATAGCACCTGGTTATGCTTAGCACAGGGAATAAAGTAGCACAGGAAGATCGGTAGCACAGAGATGTCTAGAACAGGAAAATAGGTAGCATATGTTGATAGTAGGCAGAATGTGATGTGTAGCACATGGGAATTGTTAGCTATGGGCGGGAATTGCTAGCAAGGGAGATATCTAGCATAGGGAGGTTGCTAGCAAAGGTTGTTGGTTAGCACAGAGAGGTGGTTAGCACAGAGAGGTGGTTAGCACAGGGAGTTGGTTAGCACAGGGAGATGGTTAGCACAGGGAGATGGTTAGCACAGGGAGTTGGTTAGCACAGGGAGATGGTTAGCACAGGGAGTTGGTTAGCACAGGGAGTTGGTTAGCACAGGGAGTTGGTTAGCACAGAGAGGTGGTTAGCACAGGGAGTTGGTTAGCACAGAGAGGTGGTTAGCACAGGGAGGTGGTTAGCACAGGGAGATGGTTAGCACAGGGAGTTGGTTAGCACAGGGAGATGGTTAGCACAGGGAGTTGGTTAGCACAGGGAGTTGGTTAGCACAGAGAGGTGGTTAGCACAGGGAGTTGGTTAGCACAAAGAGGTGGTTAGCACAGGGAGGTGGTTAGCACAGAAAGATGGTTAGCACAGGGAGTTGGTTAGCACAGGGATTTGGTTAGCACAGGGAGTTGGTTAGCAAAGAGAGATGATTAGCACAGGCAGATTGTTAGCACAGGTAGCTGATTAGCAAAGGGAGATAATTAGCACGTGGAAATTGCTAGCACAGGGAGATGGTTAAACAAGTTGGTGCGGATATTATATTTATTCTAACTTTATTATATTGTTGTTTTTTTCCTTTTGTTCATCAAACCAAACAATTAAGTGGGAAAAAAAGAGCCAGTTGCTAGTGCTTAAAAGTTATTACAATTGTAAGCTTATATCAGAACTTTTTTCCCTCCAGTCGCTGCGGATATCCTCCCCTCTGACTTGGACTGTTTTCCGGTGTATGACCCCGCATGCGCGTCTGATGGGAAGACTAACGAAACTATCTGTGAAATAGAGGCTGGTAATAGTGATATGCCCAAAAATCAAAATATTACATAACTGCACAGAGGACGATGTCTTGTTTAAAATAGTACGTCTTCGTGATTATAGAGTTGTAGAAAGTTATTGTTTTAAATTATTCGGCTTTCGATTGTAACTAATAAACTTTTTAAAAAATTAATTGTTTTCTGTTGGTATTTTTTTTTTTTAAATAACAAAATGAGTTATGTATTTAGTCAAATCTCGAAAGTTAGTATTTATCACTAACTTAGATTAATTACTGCTAGGCGTTACTTGAGGTCATAGTGACGATGAATCGGCTTAGGTGGGTGTCACGTGAGAAAGTACGAGATTGAGAAGAGGTCACGTGACGGAAGTGAGAGATGGACAGAATGCATTAGAAGAGCGAAAGGCACAAGAGAGTGAGAGAAAGGTGATCGTGATGTCTCTGACAAGTTTCATCTTGTGCAATTGTATATACATCTCAAAACTTATTTTATTGAGTGGGTACTGGTGTGCTAGACCAACGGCTCGCGAACCACTTCTGGAACTTATAGTTTAGTTTAATAACCGAAATAGATCTCTACATAACATACATAAAAGTTGTACACAAATCCTGATTGAAAAAAAAACGGGTTGAAAATAATTTTGGTTTTAAACTGAATTGATAAAAAGTAAGTTTGCTGAGTCAGAAATGAGTAAAGTAGCACACACTAATTTATGATTTAAGCAAAGAGGATGTCCCTTCAAATGAGTTAAGTAAAGACCTAACTTCAAATATCAATAATTAAAAAATGTTGACTATGATTACGAGTCCTTAAGCAATGCGTTTCTATTCATTACTTTTACATATTTAAATAGATGCTTATTTTGTTATTCTAAAGCATACAGTTCTTCAAATATGGTAAGTGTTTAAACAAATTGAAAAGGGTTTTCCGTTCAATTAAAAAAATTTTTTTTGTAATTCTTAGAAATAAATCACAAAAACCTTCATTATAGCGAGTTGGTTTGTGACCAATAGTGCTTCAATGCGGCTGTCAACAATCTTTTCTCAAAATAATAATTTCTTTCAATAAAACGCAGTAACTATAATTCTGGCCACCTCTGTGCTAGAATTCAACTTTAAAAAAAAATAAATCAATTCCATAAAGTTGAACTCGGTGATGGCAGAAGCAGACATCGCAACTGAAAAATAACACGCGGATCTCCGGACTTACAGTAACCATCTATTTAAAGTTCATAAACTCTTACAGCTAATCAAATTACTTTGTTGGTTACTCCCTTGTACTGATGGAGCGTTTTTTTTTGCTATGAAAGAAATATTTTTTCATGCTCATAATTTTTGTAATATTCTATTGTGCTTTTTTTCTTTCTAAAAATTGACTTATTTTTTGTGGGATTAATCTTGTTATTACAACTCCCTATTAATATCCCCTTTCCATCACCTCTATATACGGATGGAGCAGGATTATTATAGATAACGTTGAAATAAATACTATTGTAATTTTCAGTTCAATTGATATATAAAAAAAAAAGATTCAAATTATGACTTCAATAATCTTATGACATAACGCGTATTTAAAAAAAAAAAAAAAAAAATTTAGAATGGCGAATATTTAACTTGGCATCATTTTTCGGCATCACGGACATCATTTAACTCCCCTGTCTTTAAAGTTGTTATCATAATTGTAGTGACAGTGATATTAACCTGAAGCTGTCTACAGTCATAAGGAGAGAAAAACAATTCTTAAAGGTAACCAAAGTTCTTACGTCTCCATAAAAGAATTTGGAGTTTTTTCTTTCAGAAATAGATAAGGACGCTGAATGATTTAATTGTTGGTTCAGAAAGTAGGTAATATAAAACTATTTTACATTAGTTATTAATTTTTAGTCAAATAAAAGTAATTATAACTATTTAAATACGCCTTCAATGTCTTTGTAAATCAAAACAAATATAATTCAAACCAGTTGACTTTATTTGATCTAATTTGTTAACCCAGTGTATAAGGGGATCATAATCTGCACAATGGTTCTCAGGCTACTAATTAGTAGGGCAATGTGTATGTTTATATTGGTTGCTCTTTGTCTAGCTGACATGGGTAAGTTTTTGTTTTTTTTTATGTTCGTGTCTTTTTTGTTTATGTTTTAAAAAAATTATATATCAGTTGTATAATTCGAAGAAAAATTTAGACTTCTTAAAACGTCGAATTTATTTGAAGAAAATAATTTTAATAAAATAATTTTGAAACTTTGTTTGATTAAAAAATTCTAATAAGACTGCAGAACTAGAAAAATACCATAGATAAATGTAGGTTGCAATAGGCTTCTGTATAGAAGTAGCGTATTTAATAGATAAGATATAATAAGAAAAAAACTATTTCAGCACCCACATGTGTCGAAATATTAACGCGGTCACTATCAAGACACACGTGAAGTAAAAAAAAACAAAATACAAATGTGTGTCAGAATATCAAAGATCATGTGTAAGTAAAAAGTAACAATAACATGTGTAAATATCACCTCAAACTTATGACTGCATTATCCCCAGCGACTGTCTGCGAATACAACTGCATCGAGACTTACGACCCGTCCTGTGGGTCGGACGGACGCACCTACCTCAACAACTGCGTCCTGGACTACGCCAACTGTGGACTGCCCGAGAGTGACCTCATCAGATTCGTTCACTGGGGAATATGTAAACACGACGACAAGAGCCTCTTCCAGAGCTTTGTTACCACCCCTGAGAACTGAGTTGTGGCCCTTTGTCTCTTAGACATCAGACAATAAACATTATGCTCATACAGAAATTGTGTGACCCTTTTTTCGTTATTGATTGATGTAATTATATTTTAGGGATTTTTTGGTGTTTTTTTTTACATCCCTTATATTAAATCTTGTTCTCTGCTTGCTTGCTTGGTGCAAAAACTTTGGACCAATTTTCATCCCTTTTCCATATATCCTATCGAGCTAAAGTTGTACAGTCAGACTCGTGGCGACCATAAAAATGATGTATCAATATTTCATATCGATCAAATATATTGTAATAACATTAATTAATTATTTAGTGTTTCTCTAAGTATCTCTATGTATCATGTAAAGTTTTGTGCTTGTCCGTCGTGTGGTGTGTATTATATTGATCATAATTTTTAATATTTTCTTGTTGCGCGGTGCAATGCGTATTATATTAAACATACTTTTATAAAAGTTTTCCGATCTGTAAATGTTAATGCTAGTCTGTCGTGCGATGCGTATAATTTGGAACACAATTGATAAAAATAGTAATGTCTCAAAACAAAGACTTCATGGTAATAAAATTAACTCTGGTTTTACCGTTTTAAACAATATTTTTCTCCCTCATAATTAACACTTTTTACTTCCAAAAAGAAAATTAATTTTACTCTACACATGATACTATTAAGTCAAAGAATAAAAATAATATTTTCCTAAATTAAGAAATTTTAAGAACTAAAAATAAGAACTAGCCCCTAATTTCTTTAATGATAATTATATATTAGTGTTAATATACAATATTAAAATCCAAAAGACCTTCTCAACAAAGAATCTCCTAAATCAAATTATAACCTTCAGATGTTGCTTATGCCTTATCGTCATACTGAGGCATAACAACGACTTCTCAACAGGGCAGTTAAGGGCGCCTACTGTTAATATTTCAATTTAGTACTCTCCAACCTTTGGGATTCCTTTAATACCCATTTGTCAAAGGCGCCAAAAAATAAAATAGCCAATGGCGTGAGAAATCCAGTTGCGCTTCTGACTTCAAAACAGCTGATTGAATTTTTGTGGTATTCCAAACTTTTTCAAAAGGAGAGTCATGTAGGCTCTGTTGTATCATTTCTACATACCGTATATACTCGTTCTAAACCCTTTTCGTTCATAAACCAACCTCCCTCTTTTGGAAGAGAAAATTATAGAAAGTGTGTAGCCCTCTCGTAAGGAGATCCTAAGAGTTACTGGGTTGTTTTTTTTTTTGTAAACAGTGGCAAAAGCCGGTACATTAAAATTCGTTCTTCGAAACAATATTTGTAAAACAATTTATTAAAAATTGAAACATTCACAAAAATAAATAATATGAATAAATTAGTTAAGTGCTGATGGTTACTTATAATTTATAGCTTCTGTTAAAGCTGTCGAACCTTGAAGAATGTAGACAAAAATCTTAATAATCTATAACAACAGCACTGATATTCAATGTAGATGAAGACATCACCTATAAACCTCTTGTAAGCAGCAAAAAATAAAATAATAAATTAATAAAAAAATTCCTTACATTTTGTCAACTCCAAAAAAGTTGGCTTTAAAGCGAGCATATTCGGTAGTACATAATTTAGTATTACGGCTCACGATTCCCCAGCTCGTTCTAATCTTTCAAATAAAGTCTCACTCTCAACGCTCATTCAGCCATAAACTCATTACCTACAGCGTAGGACGCATTAATCCTCGTTATAGAACGAGCGTTTTAATATAGCAGATAATTGCAAAACAAAACTAATTAAAAATAAATAAACATAACTACATAGGGCTCGTCAAAGTTATAAAATAAGACATTTTGTTAATGGACCAGAGAGCATTCAAAGAAACTGAAATCCTGTTTGTTTAACTTTGAACTTCAACCCAAATCCACGTCATAAACACATTTCATGACACCCTACATGCCGATAGACAAAAAATTAATAAATTTAGATGTTCTCTGCACACATTTTTATATCAAGCCATGTCGGCTATTTAAAGAAGCCTTGCACCAGTGATATGTCAGCAACATATCGTGGTGTTAGTAGTTCCAGATCGGTACAAATAGTTGTGTCTTTTAGAAAATGGTTCTCAAATTCATTACGATTAGAGCAGCTACACTTGCCTTGTGTTTCCTCAACATACTTGTGATGAACGGTAACGCATTTTGAATATAATACTGCAAATGGCTAAAAACTTTTTCTTACGTGATAGAGTAACTTTCTATCAATGCGATAGTTATACTAAAACTGTGTACCGTTTAGAATGTTTTAATAATACAGACTATGAGGACAACATGACAAATATTAAGAAATAAACCAATACTTGATGTATGGAACAATTCTTGATTAAGTGTTGTATTAATATTATTTTAGTTTTGATGAACTAAAAAATTATAATTCAAAATCCTTTTAAAAATGATAAGATTCTAGTTTAAGAAGTTACCTAATATTAAGTACAATAAATATTTCTAAATGCACCTTCATTTATTTTTTTCTTTTTCATTATTTTTTTTATTTATTTAAAAAAAATATTTTTTTTATACCAAATATCAAATATTTTAGTTTTTTACCCTTTGTTTAAATGTATTTTTCTAATGAACTATGTTCATCGCTTTTATAACAAAATACTGTCATAAACTGTTGACTATCTGTGAATTTCTGACCAATGTCCAACAGCTGACTGCTCGTGTAACATTGGCTGCCCTGACGTTGAAGACCCGGTGTGCGGCTCTGATGGTATCACCTACAACAGCGCTTGTTACCTGGCTCAGGACAACTGCTACAAGCCGAGCTCTGGTCAGGTTACTGTGATCCACAAGGGACGTTGTTGAGTCCGGCCTTTCAGTCATAGCGTAGTAAAAAAATGACGAGGAAAGATTATTTGTAAAAAAAAAAATATAATGAAAATACATCTTAACCTTTCTTGTATAATTTTCATTTTTAAAAAAAAAAATTGCTTTAATTTTAAGAATTTCCTTCCTTCGGCATCCTTCCGTCTCGTGAGACGATGGTGCATTACCGTTAGGTTGGGCTGCATTTTCTCGAGTGGCTGTGCAGTCCTATCCTTGAGTGACAGTCTTTACCACAGTTTTTACACACGAGTTCTGTGCATCCAAATGTCTTGGCCTTTCTTCTAGCTCTTCTGACTGCAGCCTCCTACATTCTTCCCTTCTCGGCTACCATGATGGCCTCTTTGACAACCGTGCGCCACTCCCAGTCGCTTGTAAGTATTTTGGCTGCTTTCATGTCCCTTTGAAAGACATCTTGAAAACGCAAGCGTGGGCGACCTGTTTTCCTCTTTCCTGAAGCAAGTTCACCATATAGGAGGTCTTTCGAGATGCTGCCGGGACTCATTCTTTTAACATGTCCTAGCCATCTCTGGCGTCTTTCACTAAGAATTGAGAACATGCTATGGGTATTGGCAAGGGTTAGGACCTCACTATTAGGCCCTTTGTCTTGCCATTTAATACCAAGGACACGTCGCAAGCACCTCAAATGGAAGCTGTTAAAAGCTTGCGCCCTTGGGATGTATAGGTGGTCCATGTCTCGCTCCAATATAGTAGTGTACTGATGACACAGGCTCGATAGACACACAGTTTGGTTTTCTCCATTAGCTTGGTGTTTTGCCAGACCCGCTTGTTTAGTGTAGCCATTGTGGCAGCTGCCTTGCCAATTCTGCTGTTTATTTCTTATTCAATGGACAGTGTATTGGAGACCTTGGACCCCACGTAGGTGAAGCTGTCCACAACCTCCAAGTTTTCATTATCAATTTTTATGATAGGTGGAGGTCGGGTGTCGTGGGCCGTGATGTTTGCCTTTTTCAAGCTGATTTGCAGACCAAATTCTTTGCAGGCATTGGCGAAGCTTGACACGAGTTGTTGCAAACCAGTTTCTGTGTGTGCTGTTAGTGCCGCATCATCCGTATATAGTAGCGCACGAATTGAGACATCGGTCGTTTTTGTCTTGGCTCGGAGGCGGGCAGTGTTGAAAAGTCCTCCATCAGCTCTGGTGTGTAACCAGATTCCCTCACTGCTATCATTGAATGCGTATCGAAGAAGTACAGAGAATAATATTGCAAACAGTGTGGGTGCGAGTACACAACCTTATTTAACTCCGCTGCTGACTGGAAAGGCTTCTGACTTAGCTCCATCGAAATGCACTGTGCCTTGCATATTTTCATGGAACTGCTTGATGATGGTAAATAGGTGAGGGAACAGCCGATTTTTGCCAGTATTTTGAAAAAAAAAATTAAGAATACATATTATGTTTTAATGATAATAACATTTGGATGATCACAACAATGTTTTTGTTGTGAAAACTTATGTTTCAAATGGATGGATATTGGGCAAGAATATATATGGCACTAAAGAAATTCTCATTTCACAGAAAGTGCAAGTCTTTTAACAAGGGCTTAAGTTTAGAATTACTATCTACATACATCAAACAATATTTTTTAAAGAAACATTACCCCCAAACAGAGTTATTAAATTAATCAAACAATCGTAATCCAAACTAAAGTAACCAAAAATCTTAAGCCTAACCAAAGTGAGGTACCATTTTTTATATATATCGGTGCTTTAATTGCTAATCTAATTTACTAAACAAATCTCATCCAACATAGGGAGGCTACCATGACAGACTTTATATCCTGGTGCGTCTGATCGCTAACTGTCATTATAGATCTCTTCTGATCGGTGAGCTCTAAATGACGGTATCAGCCGTACAAAGACATTGAATTAAATAACTCGTCCAATTTGATTTGACCAACGCATTTCTTTCAAGTAGAAATATTTTTAATTAGCCAGGAACGATTTACATGGTGCTCCTCACAAGATAGAATTTGGATAATAAATGTGGTCTGTTTTATTTACAAAATGGAAATGCACGAACCATTTAGTGCTGTTTAACTCTAGAATCGATTTAAATAGCTAACTTCAACATTTGATATCGCTAGTTATTATTTAAAATGATTACAAACTTCGGAGAGTTTAAGGTTCATTACATCACGCCCGTTGTTTTGTTTTATGATTTTCTAAACATCAGAAACGCTTACGTCATGGGCAGAAAAGAGGATTGGGGTTGACAAACTACAATCATAAACACGAAGCATTGCACAAAGCATGTGATAATCGAATATAATGTCTTTCAAAATAGAGATAAGATTAAAGATTTAAAAGAAAGAAAAGTCTATATTAAAGTGTGTTAAATAAAGAAGGGTAAATAAACGTAATTGCTACTCACGAATATAAAGTTAAAATTTAATTGTTTGTTTCGCATAAAAACTAAAATGCTCACCAAATTTCATGCGTTTACTTTAATGATGACGTCATTCGTCTTTCTTGGGAAAAGTACGGCAGTCGGTAAGTACAATTTGTGCTTCATTTTAGAAATGATTTTAAAAGGTTTTTGACAATAAATATATAACATTAAAATGTATATCTATTGAAAACTGCCTCCCCTAACACTTGTCTCTGTATATCAAACACATTTTCAGAGAAGTAGGATTTTGGTTTTACATTGTTAAAATAAGTATTTTTTTTAATGCAACGTTAAAAATAGTCTTTTTGTTACATTTTGATTCTGCTATCGCATTAATTTGTTTATTTCCACTGTATTGTGCTCTTGACCAGGCACACCTATAGACTACATCCGGGCTGGCATTGGTCCGTTTGCGGTTTGTTCCACAGTTCGCACAGCATGCCTCAAAATAAAACATTTTAATTAACTTTATGCAAGATTATCAGGTTTAAAAAAATAATCAAAGTAAATTTTAATAATTTGTGCGCATAATAAGAGTGCTATAACCTTAATTTTATTTATAGTCACAAACAAATTTTTAAAACATTTTACAACATTTGTATATAAGATAGTATGAATTTATCAGGAATGAAGTCACTATTCCAAGGGCCCTCACGCAATAATTATCAAATCAATATCTCCTTGAGAAAAAACATTTACTTTACTTCTGTCAGGGAAACATTATAGAGTTATTGGGTTTTCCCTGACATGTCAATGTTGTTACTTGTGTTTGGTGCGGTGCGGTGCGCACGGTATGAAAGAGTAGGACGTAATAGTGTGAACGTGACGTGGTGAGAAGGCAGTTGTTGTGAGCAAGAGATAGAGGTCGGTTGGTATATGGAGGAACCTTCGACATGCAGTACACAAGGGATACACGAGTTTTAGCGTTGCCCAATGTTCGTCTGTTGGACTGAGATTTAATGCATGTGATGTTAAGACGCATGGAGTTGTACTACGATTAATAAAGATTGCTGTCAGTACAAGGACTTTGTGTTCAATCTGTGTACGCAATTTGGCGGTGAAGTCATGATCAGAACCCCTAGACAACGAATCCCGACAACTTCCTTTTATTAAACTTTAACTGATTAACAATTTAGAATATCTTTAAAAAAAAAAAAATGATTCAATACTTCAGACGAATGTTTTTCTCTTACCAAAATTAACCGTTTGAATATAAATTTCAGGCTTGTTGTTTTAACAGTTTACGACTGGAGTCAGTGCGGTCTCGAGTGTTACAACGATTACGTCCCCGTGTGTGGCTCTGACGGGACCACGTACAAAAACCACTGCTTCCTGCTGCAGAGAAACTGTGACCTGCCAGATGGGGGCAAGGTCACCCAGGTCAAGACAGGGGTCTGCTAGATGAGCTGTGGACTCAGACAACGAAGACGTCACATCTGATTGAGTGATCTAATAATATGTCATATAAAGAAATAGACTGCAATTAAGCTTTCAAATGAAATAAAAGGAAGGGAAAAAAACACTAATTAAAATTTGATTTCTTAAAATTATTTTGATTTATAATTAATCCTAAGTACTTTGCATGTTTTGTTTGGATAGCTTTTTTCAATGAATAAAGTAGTTGTTTTCTGTTTTATTTGTAAGACATCGCTTTTATTTTGTTTTACTTTTGTTTGTTGCTCTTCGCCTTGACTTTTTCACTATTTCTGCAATTAGTTGCCAATTTTTTCATTAATTTATCTAAAGCGACATAACATACTATTTTAACGCTAACATAGATTTTGAATTTCGAAGAACATATTTAATCTTTTCGTTTTTAAAGCCCTGTCGTTAATTAATTGATAGATAATTACTTTGTAGACTAGCAAATCTGCTGGCATGTGTGCTAAATATAAATGACATTAGTTGTATCTAAATGAAAAAAAAAAAAAAACATCAATGCCGTGTGATTACTGATAAGCATTTAGCTGATAGCTATTATATTGAATCATTTGACCTTAAACATTTATGTCAACCTGAATCCAATGTGAGCTTAAGTTTAACCGCGATCACTTTGTAACGTCATCCGAAACTTACTTTGTTTAACAAGTATTTAGAAATACTAAATCCTGTGTCTTTCATTTGACGTGATTATCGTTTAGACTCTTTGTTTGGAGAGTAGGAAAGTGCATATCTGAAAAAATGTCTGCCAAATACGCACAATAGCCATAATTTTCTTGTTTGTTGTACTTGTATGTTACGGCGAAGCAGCAGGTTTGTGCAAGAGATTTATTTTAAAAATATTTCTACACATAATAATACTATTTAATATATTTTTTTTAAAAAGGTATGTACAGCAGAACAACTTTAAGAAATATTAAAATATATATTGTATCGTAACTTTACATTTTATTTGTTTTTTCTTAATGAAAATATCAAGTTTGAGATATAATTAATCATTCAGTGTATGGCAAATGAAAGTTTTATCAAAACAAATATTGTGAATGTCACTGGGTATATTTATCTAAAATATTGCGAAATCTATTTTTGATTACAATGTAGTATGTTTATAGTAATTTCTGTCACAAAAATTAATTTAATTATGAAAAGTGTCGACAATAATTTCTGCTAGTCGTATAAGGAGTAGCAGGACTTACAATATTAGAAATTAAACGCTAGTGACTGTTTTTATTTTAAAACAGCATAATGTGTATGTTTAATATCGAAATGATTTTGAAAAAATATATTCTAGAATAGTAAGAAAAAACCAAACAATATACAACATAAAAATTAATATATTATACCACTTACAGTTAAATCTAAACATTTCATACAATCAAAAGTGATACCTTTACTTTGCACACAATCTAGAGTGATCTATAAAGATTGAATACCATCTTCTGTGATACCTCACCTTTGATTACCATTTGCAGTGATTCCAAATCTTTGCACCACCGACTGCCCTACGACGTACGCCTCTGTTTGCGGAAGTGATCACGTGACTTACAGAAACATCTGCTACCTGGAGAAATCCAACTGTAACTCACAGGCAGAAGCGGACGTCAGACTTCGCCAAGACGGTGTCTGTGTTTGAATTCGTTAAGCTGTGGTCAAGGAGGCAAAACGATTGGAACCTACCTGAGACTTAAGGGAAATATTTTAACCTGTATTAATTAACTCGAATTATATTCCATGAAAAATCCTTGAAAAGAATATTTAGTAATGTTATCATTATATTATATATAATTTACATAGTAAGTTGCGACCAATTAAAATTGAAACTCATCTGGATATTTTTTTATTTGTTTTGATTTAATAAAATTTCTAAATATATGTAAGTATATATATTCACCAAGGCTGAAATTCAAAATTTTAATCGATGAAATAATTTAATCGATTAAAATTCGACCAAATTTTATAAAATATTTATTTTTTTAAAAATAAATAAATTAATTAATTTTTAATAATTAATTCACAATTTTTAAACTTTAATCTTTTCCGGGTAATCGTAATTAATCGATTAAGAAGTGCCGTCGTAAGCAACAAACACTGTGGCAAATGACAGGGGAGATAACTCATTTAAAAAAAACTTAAATTACTTTTTTTGTTATTTCCCTTGAGTTTTCTGTATGCGAGTTAATATTAATTGTTAAGTTTTCGTTTACTAGATTAATTTTTACAGATTATTCGAGGAAAAAAAAAATCGATACCAGCCCAAATATTCTCTGACTTTTAGCAATGTAATAAAATAGGCATAATATTTCTGATAGTCAACTTCGTGTTTGTTCTCACGAGCTGCAGCGCGTTGTTTTAAAATGTGTTCTAGTTACACACAGTATCGGCGTTCGTCTCACGTTTGATAATATCAAACATTACTTAAGACTTGAGATTTTTTCAGATCTCATCAGTCTGTAACCTAAAAGACTCTTGTAAGCTTATGTCAACACTTGAATGTATCATTAGAATGGATATGATTTTTAAACGAATAGCTGTGCTGAAAAATAATGTCTTTTTGGGCAACATCAAATTCTGAAAGTGATTGCACCGTAAGTCCGCACACAAAGTCACACGGCCCTGCGTCCATTTACTGCTAAATGGTTTTTAGCGCAATTTCAAATGGTAAAAATTCCGTTTATATATTTGAAAAGTCCATCGTATCTGTTGGAGCTTTGAGCAGCAACTCCTCCTGAACCATAACAGATTGAGGGTTCGGGTCTATGCCAATATTTTAAGGAAATCGAAAGAATGTGCTCAGCCTAAAAAAAAAGTTCCGACTAGGTTTACTTCATATACTTAGAAAATTAAAAATCTCTACTTAAAAATATAAATATTTAAATATTTTGTTAATTTTTCGAAAACCATAACAGACATCGGGTTAAACAAACGCCGAGCGATAACTAAAAATGTTTGGGCATGAGCAGCCCCGTGGCTTTTGATCACAATTATTGACACATAATTCATAAAATTCACTGAACAGTAATGTTCGTGCAATGCTATAAACTAAAAGAAACAGTTTCTTACATACAGCGTATTTAAAAATAGATTTTTAAAAATTCCTTAGCCACATTAAAAAAATAATTAAGAGAGAGAGAGAGAGAGACGATGTAAACAACCAATATGGCGTATGTACTGAGGTTGGGCGAGCCAGTCTTCCTCTCCCTATAACCACAACAAAGCGAATATTTCTGTCATTCGCCCAAAACATAAAAATTATATATATATATATATATATATATATA
>MUZC01003651.1:309166-322311 GCA_002072015.1 Radix auricularia
TATTATATATATATATATATATATATATATTATATATATATAAACGCCGGCCGCATTTGTGCCGTGGGCCTGACTTTGAACACTCTTGCTCCACAATCATCCCGTATTGGGCCAGTCGCCTCAGTATAGCCCACCTATTTGACTGTCTCCTGTTTTTTTCCCAAAGTCAAATCTGGTTGAATTTTTTATGGAGGACTGTGTGACTTAAATTGTTTCTGTAATTAAAATGGTAGGTTTCAAACAGATACATTTTTCGTGTACATTTCAAACAGATATATTTTTCGTGTACAATTATGTATACAAAATTCATATCTGATTTTTTTTTCTTTCTTGTTCTACAAAATAAAAAAATTTAAAAATAAAAATGTTATAAAAAAAATAAAAACAACAGAATCCCAAATTTAAGAGCACTGACTGATCCAGTTAATGCGTTGTAGGCACTAGTTCCTAGTGTTACACTTCAAAATCAGTCAATAATATGTTGTGACACATATCGTTGACCTGACATAGGGACTTATCTTACTCCACCGCTATCTGGAGGACTAGTTTTTTTGTTTTTTTTTATTTGTTTTTTTTAAAAGAAAAAATCACACTAAACAGTTTATTCACGAAGCCATGTTTGTGTAGCTAGCAGATTAGTCATAATGAATTAAATGTTGCAGAAAAATCGGTTACGCCTCAGTTTACTTACTTTCTTTAATCCCATGCTTTCCCATTGGCGCATTCTATCAGTCTCCGTTTTGGTCGGTTCCTTTGAACTGGGAACTTGTGAGTCCAACGGCTTTTTAACTTGCTTTAGTATGGCTCAATCAAAGTCTTCCTGGGAGTGCCCACTTTTGCCGTGGGGATTCAAGACGAGTTCCGGTCAGGCCACACTAACTTTTTATTCTCTCAAAGTATATCCGGGCAATATCAACTTCTGGCTTTTTATGTACACAAGTGTTTCCAGTCAATACCACCTTGTTGCTTATGATGTCCTTAAGTGTGTCCGGTAAATCTTAACTTGTAGCTTTTGATGTTCTCAAGTGTATCCAGTGAATATCAACTTCTGGCTTTTGATGTCCCTAAGTGCATAACATTTGTAATTAAATACCAGAGGACTTCCATTATTTATCTTTCATCTGGTATATCATTCGATGGCTCATGTATCAATAGTTGTGATCAAAAGCCAAGGGGCTACTCATACCCAAACTGTTCATTAGATTCTACTAATTGAATTTATTATAAAGAATAATTAAACCAAACCATACATGTTTTTTGAAATGACACATATTTTACGGATATTAATAACATTAAAAAGGATAGTCCCTCCCAACCTCTCAAATATTTTATTGTCATTAATGCAATCAATACATTAACACTCATCATATATATATTCCTATTGGCAATGTTTAGAAAGCCATTAATTTGTGTTCTATGTTAAAAATCCAATTTTAAATGTTGAATTATGCTTAAAAATTCAAAATAATTAGCATCTGTGAATTTTCAGCTTTAGTAAAATTCAAATTTATCTTAACGAAATCTCATCCGAATTTCTTATGCGACTTACCTCGACTGTTTTGTGTTACAGATTTTGACATTTTTTTAGGTCACGGTGATCTTACCACTTGAACCCAATACATGGTGTCTGAGTCCTTAATTCGGAACCTGGGCTCCAACGGATCTAAAGAGAGCAAAAAACTCAATACAAATGAATGAATCTGAATAAATAAATATACTTGAAATTCTTCTGACAAAATTTAATTTCCGCAATTAAAAACTTTTTTAACTATAGTATTTATTTTTTGAATAAATGAATGTTCTTTCCTTCCACTAAAAAAAAAATAAAAATGTTCGAATTAACTGTTTTTAAAATTGCTGTTTGTTATTTGAAGTGAAGGGGAGAAGGTGAAGTGAACTATTTTTAATGTTTTATGAAAAAATATTTAACATATTCTTTTTTTAATTTTCAGAAATTTTGTGCTTATTTACCCCTTTATTATATACAAATGCAATGTAATCATGAAAGTATATTTTTTGAAAATGAAATAAATGCATTTTTTTTTTCGTATCCACGGTTGGTCAACAATTTGGCTTCTAATTTTTTTTTTAAAGTACCATAAATCTCATAATTGTAAAAATTAAAAATCCATTTTTAAATAATTATTTCTTATTGTGTCTTTACTTTTTATTTTTCGCAAGCTATACTTTGGAGTTGTAAAAGTAGTTTCATTTTTTTTTAAATTCAACTTTTAGATTTGCTTTGGATCATAAATTTTAGAACCCCTTTTAAATAACTTACACATAGTATTTTTAAGAATTAAAAAAAAAATGTTCTGTATCAGTTATTTAAAGGCGTTAGCCCATCCTCAATCGCTGCTGTCTAACACAGAAGTTCAGACACAAAATGATTCAAATAATTTCTGCTAGATATGGATTCCTTGCTCTGATTATTATATCACTGTTCATACGTTTTGAAACTGGTAAGTTTAAAGTAAATGAAACATTAAATTAACCAATACCAACATTGAATTGTTTTAGTCAAAGAGGGCTTACAGTCTATCTTCAATATTTTTCCTAAAAAATTAATATAACGAATATGTTTAACTTTTATGTTAAAAACCATCATTCTTAAATAATGCAGACAAAATGTTGTTGATAACTTTTTTTTTTCATTATTACCAATTAATGTTTAATAAAATTGGCAAAGTATAATTTAATGTGTATCCTTTTCAAGGAAAACATACTATTTAAATAATGTATTTATAGACCTATAATACATATAAAATCTCAAGTCAATAACACACACGTTGAAATTTAAAAAAAAACATAAATCTTATTTATGAAGGCCATATAACAATTTTGTTGTAGTATTTTATATATTTCTTTTCAAAATATTGAAATAAATCTATGAAAATATACCAAGTATATTTCAGATTAGCCATTCTGTGTTAAATTTGTGTACATTTTCGTCCTTCACTGTATTTTATCCATCAAGTCTTCTCTTCTGTCACTAAACCTTAAACTAAGCTTTGGCTTAATTAAAAAATCGTTTGATTATTCTTTACCCTCAGCGTCCGGAGCAGCGATATGTGACACCAACTGCTCATTCGACCATGACCCGGTGTGTGGCTCCGACGGTAGAACCTACAGGAACTCGTGTCTTCTTCAACTGACCAACTGTCTGCAATCGTCATTCGTCATCTACCAGGCCCATTACGGCGCATGCTAAACTGTTACAACCCCCCCCCCAACTCAAATAACCCCCTCCCTCTACCTTTATTTTTTTTACCTCGCCAGCAAATATTCGTAAATAACCACAAGTCTCAACTCCCAGCACTCAGCAGTTTCTCACCTGACATTAGAGATATCATCAAATAAACGTTACAGCCCGTTGGCGAACACTATTTGACAGCGATGTACATTTTTTAACGATTCTTATATAGTAAAAAAACATCCTGCTCTTAAGTATTTAGTTTAAGTTGTAAACGGTGTGCTAGTGTGTCTGTTATATAGTGTGTGTTTGTGAGTGTTTGGTCGAGGAGATGTGGGTTAAGGGTGGATATCGTTTAGCTTCACGTCTTCCAATGCTGTTGTGCTGTTTGTTAAAGCAAGAGTTTAAGGCTAAAAAGCTTATAGTTATATTATGGTTGTGTAGAGACTTGTATGATCAAGGGCCTTTTTTTTTTTTTTAAAGTACGATTTTTAGATTTGAGAATAAATTGAGATTATATTTTTTTGCTTTATTAACGTGTCACACACTTAAAAAAGTTTTATCATTAAAATGTTTAGAAAAGAGATTAAGGTTTTGCAACTGCGGCTACGTATTACCAACATAGTCTACAAAATTGTTTTCTCTATTTCCGATGTAAATTTGTAAATCTAATTATGAAGTATGAAATGTTTAATTTTGAGTTATTGATATTTGATATAAAAGAGCCCATCCAGTCATTGGTTTCATTCTTTCAAAGGTAAACAAAGTGTTAATGAGACTACTACTGAATGAGTATTTAAGTTTTAGAACACAATACATTTTTAAGAGTTTTTTTTTATCATTTTTATTTTTACCCCAAACAAATCAAGAAAAGTTGTCGTTACATACATTTTATTAGCATTGTTGTTTGTCATGTAAAGCTCTAAAAATATTTTTTTTTTGTATGGAAACACTAATTGTCGAGAAAGATTGATTATAAAATCCGTTGTCCTAAGGGTAAACATTATAAAATATCAATAAAACACTGAAAGAAACTAAGGTGTATAAATATCCTTATTTAACTCTATAAATGTATTTACGTCAAGTAGCTACTCACTTTCCCAGAATCTGTCATGGATGACCAATTTTCCGTTGTAACTTTGTTGTGAACTGCGCACGGTTGTGTGTGAAAGGGAGTTTTTGTTTTGTTTTGACGTCATAAGAATGTGTGTAGAACTTTAAGGAGTATCTTTGTAGAGTGTGTTGCGGCATTAAAATGTTTTTCAGTCAGTATTTTCGTGTTATTTCTTGTGTAAAACCACAAAAATTTTATGAATCTTGGAGCTAGATATTATATTATTAAGACATGTGTGACAGAATCAAAATTAAAAACAACAAACATACTTTTCGGAGAAAATCAAATTGTAAAAAAAAAATTTAAAAAAAGTAACAACTTGGCCCTTGTTTGTATACAATATGCAGAACAATCCTTTATTTCAAATGATTGTTTGTCTTTTTCTACATTTACTAAAACTTCTATTAGAAATGGAACAATTCTCAAGAGAATATTTAGACATGGATTTTTTTTAAAAAAGCAATGATTTTAAGTTATTTAATGAAGAATGTTATATAAAACAATTAAAAAATTATTTGATAACCTACTAAACCACAAAAAGATTATGTAAATTAATGAGAGTACAAACATTGTAAGTAAAACAAAAAATTCTTTAATAAACTTTACACACAAAAAATAATGTATAGTATATCTATATTTTTAAAGTTTCAATTTATGTTCATTACAAAAATATTTTACAGATCAACAGTTAACAGTTGATAACTACATCTCATAAAAATCATATAATAAAACAACGATTAATGTAAGGGATGACATAAAAACGGGAATTTTTTAATAATTAATTAAAACCAAGAGTTAATTAGTCATTTTAAAAAAAATGTTTATATAAATTATAACTTTAAAGTATGCCATTTATGAAACACGTGCGAAATAGCCCGTCCAATAACGTTTACCCTTAATTTTAATGGCATGTTGTACCTCCCGTCCAACAGCCGGCCATACATTAAATGTGCATCACATAAAAAAGTACCATCAATTATAGTAAAAAAAAATATAATCCGTAAGAAAAATCATTTTGACTAAAATCCCAAATGGGTACAGCTCATTTCTCGCTAATTTGTTTTACTTTCATATATTTTGTTTATAAACTATTTTTTTTACTTCACTGATATCCGGATACTATTAGGATCTGCAATAAGTATTTAGCAAATTCAGATAGTGGTGGCTTCTCGATATCCTTCCGGATATCTGGCATGGAAAATATTCAGTTTTCCCCTAGTTTATTACCATGAAATGAAAAGCATTTAGCTATTTATGAATTTATAATTATCTCCATATTAGAAACATTTTACTTGGGCAATCTTTTTCCACGTAAAATTCACACACTTTTTCACAGAATTATAATTAGAATTTTTAATTAGAGCTAATTGGGAAATTTGTATTACAGCAGCAATTAACAAAATCTCAACTTCATTTACACATTGAAAAATAAACCAATATCATCATGTGACAATTGTAATGAAACATTTTTTACGTATTTATCAAATAACGAAAATGCCCACAAAAAATAATAATTAAAAAATCGCCACAGCTCAATTTAATACGCGTACACACAAATGTGTGCACCGTAGTTTGTCAATGAAATATTTTTGAAAACGCACCTCTCAAAATGAAGCCTTGGAAATAAATATTGCACAAAAACTAACTCGCTTTGAAAGTCGGCCTAATCTTTGATCAAAATGAAATACATTTTTTTTTCTGGTGGGCCATGGGAGACCTTAGGAGTTTTAGGGACCAATCGCTTTCGATGACCGCACCGAAAATTGCCTTATATTGTATAGGATTATTAGAATTCATAGTTTAAAAAAAAAAAAAAAAAAAGCAAGTCGTTATCAGGTCATGCTCCAGTGCGTATAATTTTGAGATTTCCGCGTTCTTTATGTCACCCTGTATTATGAGCTGTCATTTCACTGAGAAAAGTAAATTAGGCTATGTAATAATTGCACCACATATGAGGACGGCATTGTGAATTTGTTATGGTAATAAATCAGATTAATAAAAAATGTGCGAGGAATACAAAAGCAAAGTAAGGGATGTTTTATCAGCAGTGGCACATTTAAATTACTATTATAGGGTACTACATTTTTAAAACCGGAAAATGTCATAGCTCATTTCGTAATGCTCTTTTTTTAGATTACATTTTAGCGACACAAAGTTTTGAGGTATAAATACAGTCAAATCACTATGTTCTCAAAATTGTTAGCTTAGTAAAATTACGAAATTGTTATTTAATTTGCAAGTCCCATAAGATGTCTTAAATTAACGAAGGATTAAAAATTAGCTGATGAGATCAATCATTCTCAATATGCCTCCATTCACGTATTGACTCGTATCTTTTATTAATTTTTTAATGAATTTGTCCTTACAAAAGATAAATTTAGATAAAGTATTTCTATTAATAGATTTCCACCATATTATGAACACCCCTATAAGTCTACTAAATATAATATTGTTCAATGCTTACTGATAAAGCAACGTGTACAATTGTTCGAGTAAATGACAAACATAATTTATTTTATTGAGTAAAGTAAGTAAAGTCCCCATTTCAGACCATGATGGCCCAGGAGCATGGAGTTGTGTGGCTAGCACAATCCCCAGCACCCTGTGCTTCCCTACCCGATGTTGGTTACCTACGGGGAGATGCGTGAACTCTGGGACCTTGACAGAACCGAGGCTCGAATCTATGACTCCCAACACCCTCGGTATAATGGCCAAACGTGCAAAACATCATAAATATTATAATTTGATATTTAGCATTTTTTAAAAAGCTGTCCACATTGTTTTTCCACATGGACTCTACGAGCTCGAGATTTAGCTTAAAATTTGCTTAGGTAAGAAGATAACGTGCTGTAATGTTGGATGTACAAAATGTTTTGATATACATCAATATTAGATCTACAATAATTTCATACATTCACGGTCTATTAAGAGAAATAGCAAAATCAACAGATCACGCCACACTAAGAAAGATAAATGTACCCAATTTAAAAGAATGCATGTACATTTAAATCACTCGAATATGAAAAATTATACAATTTTATGTTTATTATTTTTAAAATATGTGATTTAAGACTATTAAAAGACCTATTATAAAAATAATACACATAAAAAATAAAAAGTTATGCTTTTTCTGTTCATGAACTCGGTTACTCTTATGATTTAACGACTAATAATTGATTAGAGGGAAACGAGTTTACGTCATTAAATATGACAAGAAATATAGTTTTTAAAATCAAAGACCAATCCTTCAAATTCCATATTTAAAATGCTACTCAATATACATGTCAGGCCTCATATGAAAACCACATAAAATAAAGTCGACAGTACAATGTTAGCATGAAGAGAGCATTTATTGTGACCAAGCAATAAGCAATTAATTTTGTAAATGGTTTATTTAATTATTTTATTTTTGTCTTTAATTATTTTTTTTTAATTCGGACATTTTATAAAAGGAAAAAAAATCAAATAATAAAAATCATTTTTTTTTCTTTTTACCCTTTGATCAAACAACATGAAAACTGAATGACAATCAAACTATTCGGGGTTGTCTCTCGTGTCACTGTCCTCAAGTAGATGACATCCCCTGAGTTCATTTCAACACAACGCGCCAGTGATCTGTTCTCGTACACAGCACATAGATAACGATGATCGTCACTATTGAGAGTGAACTCCTTCTTCTTTTGAAAGCATCTTACGCTAAACCGTTCACTGCTCTGTGTGCTGGCTGACACGCTGATTAAATACAAGCCGGTCATCGGGGCAGTGAACTGACCGGATGTTGGATCAAAGTGGCTCACATAGTTATCGATGACGTCAAACATTGTTATATCCTTATAACCCGGCGAGAGATTTAACGTTTTTAATGCAAAAAATCCAATATGTGGTTGATGTAATTTTCTTTCTGTAGACACAAATAAACAATAATAATAATAAAAAAGTTCATATCAAGAAAAAATGATAAATTATCATATCACAAATAAAAGTTGGAGGAAATAGTGAAGAAAATACGTTGATGGACATATTTTTCTATCGAAATTTAAGCTTTTGAACTAATTTGCGATCTCGTTTGTATATCCAAAGTTTTTCAGCGTGTTGGTTTCAATTAGGCTGCTACCCCAAAGTGTTTAAAATATATATGAGCGTGAATTAAAAATAAGGATGCTCTCTACTTTATACCTGTGTGCTAGAAAAAGTTGGAGTGTTTTTTATTTTGAAAGTAAACCGATAAAAAATTAAATGCCGATAAAAACGTAACTATTGGACTTCATCATGTCAGCTAAATGAATTGGGTTTCTTAATGTTTTGTAAATATTCATTCTCGAAGTTGTGCTCAGAGTTTCGAGATATTTTATTTAAACAGGACACTTATGTTATCTATTACAAGCACACCTTCCTTCAAGAAGCGTCACTAGGGTTGATGTCACCTGGGGCGGTAGCTCATGGTGTCACCTGGGGCCGTAGCTCCTGGTGTCACAACGTCATGATTTAACCCATAGAACTCCTCCGAGTTTTCTAGTGCCAAATAACGGGAATATATAGAATTTTACAGTCTGGTGTCATCCCCCCCTGATGGTGTCACCCGGGACGGCCCGCACCTACCGCACCCCCCTAGCGACGCCACTGCTTCTTTCTATAATTTTTTTTCTTATTAGTACTACTAATTTTACTACTATTTCTACTACTACTACTACGACTACTATTACTTCTTCTACTACTTTTACTACTACTATTACTAATACTTTGGGGCGCCATGGTCTAGCGGTAGCACGATAGACTTCAAAATTGATGCAGAAGAGGCTCGAGCCTCGGTGCTGGCAAGCCCCCCCAACTCGGTCTAGCCACACAATTTCCTGCTCGCTGGTGGTAGCTTAATGAAACTTGTGGAGGATCGAATAGGGGTTTATAATTATTATTAATACTTCTAAAATTACTACTATTAATATTACTACTAATAATTCTAACATTATTTCTACAACAACAACAATTACTACTAATACTATTTTAGATATTACTACTACTTATACTAATACTATTAATTCTACTACTGCTACTAATACTACGATAACTACTACTACTACTAATTTTACAGCTATTAATATCACCACCAATACTAATACTTTAACTTACAGTTGATAAAGTTATGTAATCAATAAAATAATATATATAAAAAATTATGTTACTTAAAAAAACCAATATCTAGATTTTAAGGTTATGAAAACAAAACATACATACCGATTTTCGAGACGTTTTCTAAGATTTCAGCTACTTGGCTCTGTGTATTCCTTGTCACCCTAATGATAGCATTCGTCTTGTAACGAATGTTATCTATTTCAATCTCCGAGTCATCCGTTTGATTTTGTAATATTTCTATATGATTTTTCAACACTTCTTCATTCTTTTCTATCGTGTCTATCTGAGTCGCCATATCATTTTTCAGCAGGGTAATCATGTTTATTTGACCCTCTAATGTATCTGTTTTGATTTCTACTGTTTCAACCCGTCCTTCCAATGTAGCTACCTGAATCCCAAAAATAGCTACCTGACCCTCCACATTCGCTACCAGACTCTCAACATTAGCAGCCTGACTATTAAAAGCAGCTACTTTACTCTCCACAGAAGCTACCTGACTCGTACAACTAGCTGCATGGCTCTCCAAAATAGCCACCTGACCCTCAATATTAGCTACCTTGCTCTCCCCAGTGGCTATCTGACTTTCAACACTAGCAACCTGACAGTCAAAAGTAGCTAACTGTCTCTCCATAGTAGCTATCTGATTATCAAGAGCAGAAACCTGGCCACCAACAGTAGCTACCTGACTCTCCAGAGTAGCTACCTGACTTCCAACAGTAGCTACCTTACTCTCAATAGTAGCTACCTGACTTCCAATAGTAGCTATCTGACTCTCAAGAGTAGCTACCTGACTTACAACAGTAGCTACCTGACTCTCAAGAGTAGCTACCTGACTTCCAATAGTGCTTACCTGACTCTCCACAATAGCTACTTGACTTCTAAAAGTAGCTAACTGACCCTCCAAAGTAGTTTCCTGACAATCAACAGTTTCTACCTTCCTGTCAACAGTAGCTAACTGAATCTTCACATTGACGACCTGATTCCCCACATTAGCTACCTGACCCTCGAAATTATCTACTCGACTTCCCATAATAGCTATCTTCTTCTCCACAGTAACTACCTGACTTCCAACAGTAGCTACCTCACTCTCAAGAGTAGCTACCTGACTTCCAATAGTAGTTACCTGACTCTCAACAATAGCTACCTGACTTCTAAAAGTAGCTAACTGACCCTCAAAAGTAGCTTTCTCACTTCCAACAGTAGCAACATGACTCTCAAGAGTAGCTACTTGACTTCTAAAAGTAGCTAACTGACCCTCCAAAGTAGTTTCCTGACTATCAACAGTTTCTACCTTCCTGTCAACAGTAGCTAACTGAATCTCCACATTGACGACCTGATTCCCCACATTAGCTACCTGACCCTCGATATTATCTACTCGGCTTCCCAAAATAGCTATCTTTTTCTCCACAGTAGCTACTTGACTCCCAATACTAGTTACATGATGATCACTGCTATCAACTGAAATCTCAACATCGTCTAGCCTACTTTCCAGGTCATCCATCTTACTTTCTGTGATTTCTATCTTTGTTTTCATTGCCTCCATCTCCCCTACCAAAACAGACACCTGTAAAAATTGAATCAAATGAATTTTTTTAATTTAAAAAAGTACTCATTTAACTTAGATTTTAAACTTAGTTGTTTCCATGACAGCTTGGTCATATGGGACTCTAATGATTCCATTAGAAGATATCCGGGGCTTGGTACACTAGACGGTTATCTCCTCTCCAAAACAGCCTTAAATATTTTTAACAATAGTCACCAAACAGTAATCTGATTGTGGCTTAACGTGGGCTAGATTCAACAACCTCACTGACTAAATTTAATAAAATAAATGGCTTATGTCGCTGTACGTGTAAGATTTTTAAAGTATCTAGGTGATTTTTGTTCCTAATATTGACATCTCAAACTATCAGGATCAGGAAGAGGATCGATCCACATTATGGGACAAAGTGAATGAAGGTACACTACGAAAAAAAAAAGAAGAGAAAAGCATTGCATTAACACACGGAAATGACAAGCGGAAAGCAATGGCTTTCTTTTATGGTTAATTAGATATCTACTCTATGATTAAAATCTCCAGCCACATCCATATATGGAAACTAAGAAAACATATCTATCATCTCTCGCAGACTGAAGGATGATATGCATAAAAAACTATTTTATCACAAGATGGGACAAATATGATAAAATTTATCATACCTTTTGTGTTGTTTCTTTTCGAGAAATTAGATGATCTCTCAATTCTTCAAGCGGAATGATTCGTTTAGCAAGCGTCTGACAAATCATTCCAAACTTTGGAATAAACAATGTAATCACATGTTACGATTTTACGACACGATCGAGTTCAATACACACTAAAATTATTAATCCCAAAATTATTATTTAAATAAATTTTCTTTGTTAAAAATTCTAAAATAAGACCCCCCAAAAAAAAATAATTTTTTAAAAATTGATATTGATTTATTCATATCTTTTTTAGTTTTAAAATTTCAGCTTTTATCCAAAATTATCAAAAAATATGTTATTATCTAGCTTTACTACAAAGTTTAATACAGAAACCACTGGTCTAAAATATCTAAATAACTTTATTTCTAAATGCTATATGAAATAATAATTGTACAAGGAAACAATATCATCTGATATAAATAAAATCATTGAAATATTTTGAAATTGTCAAGAGCTCTAAAGTTAATAACAGATACATAAATCGTTGAGTTGAATGGAAGTACATGTAAAAAGATTGGGCACTGCTTTAATATATTAGTGCCACTTTATTTATCTTCCATTTATATGCATGTATCACCTTTAAGCCACCACTTGATAGACAGCTTACAAAATAAAGAGAAAGTTCGTATAATAATATAATCTTACAAATGCAATAAGTTAAAGTTAGTTGTTTTAATTACTTAAAGTTTTTTATGATTTTCACTATAACATGTGCAAAGTAGGATTTCAAATCATTGCTAAATTTTTTTAAAAAGTTAAATAATGAAAATGTAATAAATTAAATTTGTATTTTTTTTTCTTGAATCAGTAGCCTATATTAACATAGG
The DNA here is from genome assembly GCA_002072015.1 of Radix auricularia. Lineage (NCBI taxonomy): Eukaryota > Metazoa > Mollusca > Gastropoda > Lymnaeidae > Radix > Radix auricularia. The sequence goes on from MUZC01003651.1 coordinate 321,657, forward strand.
AATACTGAATCGAAATAAAAATAGCAAATCGTACTCACCAAGTCCTCAAGTTTATCGTTGTTGAGACTTATCATATTTTCCAACTGATCTGTGTACTGAGATGACAAAAGATTTAGGTAGTCTTCCATTTTATTCAATTTATTTAACATCTTGTCGTTTTTATTCTGGACAGATCTGATGTTTTTAGCCACTTCATCCATTATCATTTTGTCGGAGAGGTTTGTCTTTTCTATTTTCTTCATGCACTCTTTAACATTTTCGACTGCTGGAATTAATCTTTCGACATTTGAACTATTGTTGTAGACTTTTTGTTCTATATCTCTTAGTGTGTCATAAATTTTTCTGTTTGATTCATTTTCATTATTTAATGTTTCAATCATTTTGATAATCTCTTTTTGCTGTGTTGACATTTCTCTAATTCTTTCCTGAACGTTCTCTTGGTCCTCTTGCATTTGGCATGTTTTAGTTTCGATTGAGGATACGGCTCGTTCTAACGCGGCAAAACTTTTAGGTATTACTTGAGAAGAAAAATCTTTGTCCTCTGAAAGGGCTGACAATAAAAAAAATTTTAAAATAAAAATAAAAAAAGGTCCTCATGTTAGTGCGCTAAAAAAAGTATGTACGTATACATTTCAAAAAATAGTATAAATATATA
>MUZC01003651.1:322328-418828 GCA_002072015.1 Radix auricularia
AGAGAGAGAGAGAGAGAGAGAGAGAGAGAAAGAGATAGAGAGAAAGATAACTCCTCAAAACATTCTTATAAATTGGTATTTGACACGAAGGTTTGGAAGGTAACTTTTAAATGAGGGCCACATTTTATTACCAGAAGCTGTGGAAAACTTCGTATAGGATCCATTATCTATACTTATTAAAGGATAAGCCCTCACTCACTCTATGACTCATCTATAATTCTCCATCTTCCAGTGTAGGTAGGATTATCCAACTTTTTGAAGTTGAGGAGTACACTTCCGCAATGTTAAAGGCAAAGAGATTACTTAAATTATCCCTTCCAATATTAAAAACTGAATCATCACTAATTCTTCAATTTCCCAATGTACGTAAAAGCATAAAACTTTGAAAAGTTGTTGCGTAGCATCTCATGACGGAAAGTGGCGAAAAATAATGTTAAAATTCACGCTCATGTGGGGCCGGGGACCCAAGAACTGTTTTTCTTATACTAGTTATATAAAAAGTGAAAATCACTAATTATCCCAATACATGTTTAGGTAGAAGCATGATATTTTGGGGAAATCTTGAGTAAACTTAGCTATTGTAAAAGACAAAACAAAGATAAATAGAAAATATTTAAATTATTATTCTTAAAGCGCCGGGGCCCAAACGTAGTATTTATTTTTTAATATATTTTTTAAACAAATTCATCACCTTCCGTATTAGATTGAACCTTTGGGAAATGTTTGAGTTAACTACCAGGACGGTAATTGGCGATAAAAAAATTCTTAAATTTCTTACTCGAGGGGGGGGGTGGCGGGAGTCGAATTTAACTTTGTTTAATATTTAAAATTCACACTTCACTACTTCTTCAAAATACCGTGTAAGTACTATAATAGAACTTTGAGAGGTTGTTGAATACACACCCGCAATAGTAAAGGACGAACAAAATTTCCAACAAAATTTCCTCAGTAAAATCAGCACTGATTTCCCCGTAGAAGAAATTTAAAAAGATATAAAAACAAACCGAAAACTATTATAGATGACAATGTTCCAACAAAACTTAACATCAAATAGAATTAACAAATACAGGCTTGATTAAAAATCTTTAAAAATATGCAAAGAAAAAGAGAACTTCCTTTAGAAATTTAAGGCAACCAATTTTGTTTAAAAAAAAACTCTTTTGAGTCTTAATAACAATGTAAAAATTGTAGCTAACATAGACATCATTTTGCAAGGCAATCAATTTTGGAGCCAAATAATTTTTTTTTTTCCGGAAAGCCCAATAAGTTCTATACACAAAAATATTTTGTTTTTACCTTGGAGCTCGACAGGCTTTGAAATAAAGAAAATGATCGCCTTCTGAATTCGTGTCGACACCGTTTCAAATAGCACACGTTCTGGTAGCTCTCCATTAGCCCAATCATCTACTTTAGTTTCTGCCTAAAATACACCAGAGTCAAGCGTATAAAATACAATACAGCTAAATTGGTGAAGTTCAGCGCTTCTTAAATTTTTAGTGTGGTTGACCGGCAGAAATATTTCCACTGCACCGGTAACCGCTGTTCCCTTTACTCATGTGTTAATGCAATTGAATCTATTTTATTTCATTTTATGCCAAAAAATTTGCATACTCTCTTATCAAATGTATTAATAAATGGATTACATATGGATTTTTGTAATATACATTTTTTCCATCCCTTCTTTATTGCTTTCTGTGGACCGGCACGGTCTGCGGCCCAAACATTTGAGGAGCACTGCGTAAATTTAAAAAATAACACTAGCTATTTAAAAAAAACAATTTTTTATTGTAAATTTGCATACTTTCTTCTTTTTCTTGTATCCCGCGTTCATTGTTGTTTCGTTTTTTTAAAAATATTTTATTATTTACTTGATGATAAATTCCGACGATATTTTTGAGTATTATATAATGTAAATTTGATTTAAATATTTGTCAAATCATTAATACTGTTGAAGGCATTACTCGAAATTTCTGCTCCTTTAGTAGTCAATGTTATAGCTTTAATGTATAGTAATTTTACACAGTTCGTTTGTGCTACTTACATTTTTTAAAATAAAGCTTTATCGCAGTTCCATTCCATATAATATGAAGATTTATAAAAATGGTGGGAATTGAAACACGTGTCTATTCAGTTCAACGTTTTGACAATCACATTCATAGAAATTATTACCTGGCTAATGAAGTCCTCTGCAGCAGTCGTCATGGTGTTACTCAGTTCTTTAAGAAAGTCGAGTTGCTGATGAATAAATCTGACAAAATTCTCAGCGGGTTGTTCTTTCCCGGCCATGTTGAGAACCTGAAGATACAAGTTAACGCAATATTCCGCCGCTCAAAAATTATCTCATTAAATCATTTTGTTTTCAACGAGAAGAAGCACCCTCAAAATCAACTTCTTAATCAGTTTACCAAGATATTGCTAATCGTACTGTCATTAGCAAACAATCTGAATACTGACACAAAAATTACAGCGAAAAAGAAGCGTGATAGAAAAAAAAATTAGATGTGTTTGCAACATTCTCTGAGAATCGGAACATCTTACCGCATTCGACACATTTGTATATACTGACATTTGGCCTCCAACCTTCTGTTCATGATGACATATTTGGACGGACGCAAAAGCAACAATGGGTGTGTTCACCTAAGAGGGACATCTCCATCTCACTTGGTAAAAACAGGAGATATAATAATTAACATATTGACCAAAGGGCCAAACGTCGTCATTTGGGTTGTAGTCTCCCATTGCTATTGCTCATGGTGTCACCCCTCACGACTTATCCCATAGATCTCCTCCGAGTCTAACGGCGCCAAAGAACGGTAACATACATGTAAATTATAAAATTATAATGGTATCACATGATGCTATCGGCTCCCCACCCCTCTTCCGTAACATTTAGTGATGCCACTAAATAATCCCCAATATGTAGAAAAATATAAATATACCATCTTCAATTTACGAACATGTTCCTGTTATGGTTGTAATTAGAACCATTCATCTTTTTCAAAAAAAGTTTGTTTTAATGAATGCGTTTTGTGTGTGTGTGTGTGTGTTTTGGAGCCTATCAGAGAAAAAGTTAATAGTTATTCTTAAATATTTTTATTTATGTCAGGAGAAAAATTAAATTTGTCATATTTTAAACAAATGTTAACAAATGAATAAGTATTTAATAAAGTAATTTTAGAGAGCAAATGAATATGAAATTAATTATGATATCTGTCTTGTCGTTACATTCATAGGTGATTGAAACTATTTCATTAGTGATTGACCATAATTAATAATGAAAAGTCAGATTTCATTAGCAAATGAATTTATTTCATAAATAAAAAATCCAATCTCATAAATGTGTTTATATCAAACATGTTCCTGATTTTGAGCATTATGAAATGTTATTGGATAGGAATGGAATATGCAGAATATCTTGGAGGCAATAAGTTAAATTTTCTATTTTTTGACGGAATAAAATGTTCTATAAATACATATTTATACACTTGTATCTGAGGTAAGTAATAATAAGAACTCAAAATAATAAAATCAGAATTATTAGTTTAATTATAATTATTTTTTTTATAATTATGACCACTATTATTATTATGGGTGAAATATGAAAATAATATTATAATATTTATTGTTACATAATAAATGCTTTTATTATTTTTATATTGTATTATTATGATTGTTTAACGAACAGTATCAAAGGTAAACTATGTACTAAATAGATAACCACGAATTATTGTTTAAGGCAATGTGATATTGAAAGTCAAGGTAATAGTTGATAATGTAAATGCTACAGGAGCTCGTCAAATATAGGAACCCTTGAATCTGTTGACGTCATGAGAATTCTAATGGCTGTACTAAGCTAGTTATACATAGTCTAAGCAGTAAGTTAAAGTTAGATCGTGTCAAGACAAAAATTTAAACAACTTACGCTACGACGCTTCGGTTCGTCGATCAGTAACAAAACACATGAGGCCTAAAAGACAAAATCGTTAAGGGAATTTCCTATTGTTATCAGTAGAGTTGAAGAGTCAGAATTGTGAATAAAAATTATCAATAACGGCTTGCGGATTTTAGCTCTGGCAAATCTTAACTCGGGTTATTTTTACAATACGGACCCAGCTGAATTTAACTTCAATTATTCGATCAAATCCTGCTTGCTGGTACAACTCTGTATCTTAAGGGGTATTTTTATGTATATATTAGGGCTGCTATCAACTAATTTAAATTTAATCGTTATATTTGGAAAAGTTACCGTATAATTAATTGATAATTTGATTAAAGCTAAAAGTAAGATTTATGACATCATTAAACTGAAAATTTCACGGGAAGTAACAAAAACAGGCAATTGTCTGTCTATTTTTCATATTTAACTATAAGTAGTTCAATTAAATGTCAGTGAATTTAAAGTTTGCTATGGTTAATAAAGTAAAAACACTTTAATTTTTATATCATTTTCCTTACAAATTTGCATATTTTAAAATTCATACCTTAAAAATCATTTTTTTTTCGAATGGAAAAGTTTGTAAGTAAAAAAAGCAAACTATAATAAATTATGTATTAATTTATTCCTATACGTACAAAGATCCGTTCTGAGCCATGTGTGTTTATTGTGAATGGTCCAGTGTTATTTTTGCCTAGATGTAATGGCGTAATTGCGGGAGGGGGGTGTTAAGAAGAGATCGATTCCTGCATTATTGCTTACAATAAAGATAAATCTAACGGCTTGCGTAGATGGACAAATATTTAATTCTAGATTTGATCTTATTGCTAAATAAATAGATACGCTTTTTGCTATTGTGTATATAAACCATGCTTATTATTAAAACTTACACGTAAATAGAGAACTAACATAGAGACAATTGTTATATTTTTCTTCTTTTTTAATGAGTATTTTACACACTTCATATAAAACCAAAACGTCTAGCAGGAAACGCTCGACCGATGACATAAAACACTCCCGTGATATTGTCAGACACACTTCAATTATATTGTCAGACACACTTCATTGATATTTCCAGACACACTTTATTGATATTGTCAGACACTCATTGTTATTGTTGGAAACATTTCAACTATATTGTCATACACACTCCCCTGATATTGTCAGACCCATTCTCCTGATATTTTCAGACACACTTTATTGATATTGTCAGACACTCATTGTTTTTGTCAGAAAGCACTTCAACTATATTGTCATACACACTCCCCTGATATTGTCAAACCCATTCTCCTGATATTTTCAGACACACTCAACTCATATTGTCTGACACACTTCCCTGATATTTTCAAAAACACTCCCCTGATATTCACAGACACGCTCGGCTCTTTAGTCAAAGCCGTGTAGCCAATACTCCAAGAAATGACGTCTTATATTATTCCCCTTTACCGGGACAATATTCTCAAAAATAATCAGCCGATATCATCTGACTCTCTTGAACTTTCTCAATTGATAAAACGTTCGTATGACACTTATTCATGGAGCATTTATCCACTTCCTTGTTAACTGCTAGTAACCCTTTGGCAAACGAAGCTATGAAAAATTTAACCCCGACACATCACATTAAATCTACATCTTGGCCTAGTTTGTATTTAAAAATCAGCTCTTCAAATGCTCTTAACATTATGTTCAATTATTGATTTTGCACAGATGACATGCCCAATAGATCACATTAGTCACACACTCCGTGATATGATAATATATATGTTGTATGACACATAATTATTTTGCCTGTACGCTTATAATAATATACCGAGATAGATTAAAGTATCTTTTATTTTACCACAAAAACTCATTGCTATTTCTCTTATATCTATATCATTTAAAACAGATGCTTTTATTTAACATTTAATGCGCTTCATCGTTTCTGTAACAAAAAAAAAAAAAAATAAATAAACAAAAAAATTAAAACAATACAAAACAAAATAAACTTATAAAAGATATCACTATAAACAAAAAATCTAGATATAAAAGACTCGTTGTTTTGACATTTTTCAGCTACCTCTTCCATGATAAAGTGGTTCACATTTCATACCTGTCATTGTGATAAAAAGTTTGGAACATTTCTTTTTTAAAGAAGATTTAATCTCATTGTGACCTGGACTTGTGAACATCATTCGTTATGAAGATTAGCTGTAACTTGAATGACCAATAAAATTGTACTGGTCACAAGACACCTTTTGTGACCACACGATACTTTGAATATTTGACATAAGATGATAGAAAGCTTGAACATATTCAAATATTAATCTAATACAGAAAACATTACGAGCTGTCATGCAGCCGTGAAACATCATTTTCTCATCCATTTACCAAACAGCAAGAAAAATCAATCAAGGCCTTCTTAACCCCTTCAATTATATCGATATTCAGGAAGATCTTGTCCCCAGCGTTGAGCTTCGCGCAGCATGTGATTGTTTGATTTCCAACCAGCTGGCAAATGACTGTGAAGTTATCTTTTGGTAACTGCCTACCCTCCAAACACCCAACGCAGACTGCGTTATCCTTTGCGATTTTAGCCGTTATGCTGATCAAGTACAATCCAGGTAAAGGGGCAGTGAACTGTCCGGAACAGGGGTTGAAGTGGCTGCCGTAGTTGACGAAGACGTCGTTGAATTTGTTGAGGGCGTAGTTGCCCGGTTTAAGTTCAAACCGGTCGTAAGCGTAAAATCTGACTTCATTTGGACGACATTTTAAGTCTGTGAACAGGTATCGACACATTAGTAGATTCTAAAAAAAATACAAGATTAGACAAAGGCAATGAATAAGCAAGGATGCAATTGGATTTTGTTTATAAGGAGCGTCTGTACTAGATTCGATGTAATATATGTCAACAATACCTGGAATGTTTAATGCATGTTTTTCCACGTGTGTGTTTACAAAGAACTGAATGATAAGAGTCAAAACGTGATTAGAAAATCGCTTAAGTTGTAAAATTGAACGATATTAGTTAAACAAAAAGTTAATTTAGAAAAAGAAATCGTTTTATTTGTGCGTGCGTATTCATTACGTTTTCTCCGAAAAGGTTAACACAAATGTATTATTAAAGCTTCTTTTTTGTATGTGCTTATTTAAATTTATTGCGTTTTGTTTAACTTGTTACAAATAGTTACCACAGCCTATTTCGGTTTATGATATTTTGAAAAATTTTGCTGTTGGAGCACGTACTCAGGTTACTTATTAAATCAAAACATTAGGTCATTAACTTTAACCTACTGTTTGAGAGCTCACTGTATCGACAATGAGTCATGAATATGAATCCTATCCAAGTCAACTCACCGATTTGTGTGATTTTTTCAGACAGAACCTTGAGTTTCTTTTCTTGATCATCTGCAACCTTCAAGTTTGGAATGGAAAACAAAGTATTGAAAAAAACATTGGCTTCTGCCAACGTAGAAATCTATTTTGATGTAATAAGTAAAAACAATTAAAAGAATAGGATTCGAGAGATAAGTTTTTTTTTTTTTTTTAAAGATATAATATTAATGTGCAATGACTTCTAAAATAGCGATATATGAGGAGGAGAGGTCTCTAAAACAATTGGTGATAAAGGCTAAAATTGGATTTGATAATGTTAGTTTTAAAAAGTTGATTATTTTCAGTGTTCAAAAAATCTTGCTGAGGGTCGAAACGCATATGTAAACACATTTTCAAAAGAAATAGCTACTCACCTGTCACATTATATAGCTACTAATCAGTTCAAACGCTTATCTACACAGATGGCCAAATAAATAGCTAGACACCGGTCACTGTTCATTTGTACACTTGTGACCAGATACATAGCTATATACATGTCCTAACACATATCTACACGCACATCTTATGTGCATACGTCTGTCCCAGAATATATTAGCAATTTATGAACTCACTCAATGACTTGATCCTTAATATTTTTTTCGAAGTTTTTAGGGGATCACTGAAAAGTAAATAAGTTGACGATGCCTGGCCTATCAAATAAAAGACTTTAACAATTTGATGTTGGCAGATTCTACTATTCAACATTAGACGTCAACACTTTTTATGAATAATTTTATAAACTAATGACCTTTTTGTAAAGTATTCTTGGTAAATTATTCTATAACGTATTTTATTTTGTACTTGAGTAATTGACTCAATACCATTGGTTTCCATCTTTGAGTAGCCGTAGGATTAAAAGTCCCTTTTGAATCTCCCGATGGAGGCAGTCGTTTAGCCAGCAATTGACGGACCAAACCGATCTTTAGAAGAAACAACAAATACTCAATTTTACAACAGTTATTGTGTATATTCTCTACAATTAGCTATAATATGTCTGCTCCCGTCAAATAATCGTGAATCCAGTGATTGCTGTTGATAGACAAAATTAGATAGAAGACTATTTTTTTAAAAAAAAGTATGTTTCCAAATTTAAAGAGGACAGCATAGATGTTGCATTAAATTTCAGAAAGTGTTATTCTTTGTTCATGTAATTTATTGATTAATTAACTTTTACGTTTACTCTAATTTTCTGGAGAATTTTATTAATATTTTATTTTATTTTTTACTGGCCTGTTTGCTCATATTTATAAACTCATATTACAATCCCTTTTTATTGTGTCCACTCAAATGTGTATTTATTATTTTATCCTTATTAGTTTATCAGGAAAATATATATTTTTTTTTAAACTGAGATTTCTAATATTTTCATATTTATTTTTAAAAAGCATGATGTTATATTTTATTTTAATAATCATCCTTTCAAAAATACAGCTGACTATTGAATGTTAACTTTGTTTATAGGCTCATTTTATCAAATCAAAGCTATTTTATTTTTCCTAATAATGTACTCTTTGTGTGATTAACTTAACGAAGAAAATATTCACACAAAAATACTGTATCATAATACTTACCAGATCGTCAACTATATTTCTATTTCGACAGCACATAGCCTCAATCTTCTCTGTGTGCTCGACGATTAGAACACTGTTGGAGATTTTTAGTTGCTTCGCTTTATCAGACATTTCTTTATACTGTTTATTCGTTCGCTCCACTTTCTTTGATAAATCTTGTATAGACATAACAACGTAATTGCCCCAAGTTGATACGGAGCTCTTCTGTTTGTTGAGTTCATTTATTGAAACTATTATGGATTTATTTTCTTCTTCTAATCGGGTTAATGTCTCATCAAAATTTGTTAAATATTCATCAAATCTGTCAATTATTGAACTGTTATCGTTGATTTTCCTTTCAAGTTCTGTAATTTTTGTACGATTTTTTTCCCGAGCTTCGTTATTTTCAACTTGCAAACATTTAATTTTCTCGTTGTTTTGTTCTTCGTTGATTGCCATTGTTCTCAACTCAACACTAAATTTCATTTGACCCTCTTGAATTCTTTCAGCTTTTGTTTTCAGCCTTTGTACTTCATCTTCGAGTTGAGCCAATTTATTGTTCAAATTTTGAGAAATATCTTTTCTGATTATAAGGGCTGAATAATTTAATTTCAAATGAATAGCGATTAAGTATTTTATTGAAAAAAGTACGTATATGTGATAATAAAATTAATTCAAAAGGCTAGGGGTCTTACATACAAACAATGCATAATTCGTCAGCTTACAATTACTTTTATGAACATCAAAAACATGTCAAAGAGTGAACTAATTTCAAAATGTCATGACATGTCATTGGCAATGCGCATCGAGTCTTCGTGGAAGTGAACAAAATCACAAAGATGTTATAAACTCAACAAATGAATTCTCAGTGAAACGATGAATTAAAAAAAAAACTTGGCAACATTGTTGTTTTTTATATTAATATAAATGCTTCTGAACGGCTAAAATATATTCAAGTTTTAAATTAATTTAAATGGCTGACTTGATGCGAATTTTTAAAGATATANATATATATATATAGATAGATATATATATAGATATATATATATATATCAATTAAAGCCAAAGCCCTCCTAACACATTGATACACTCATCATTAATTCTCTAACTTTCCGTGTAGGTAGAAGCTTGAAACATTGGGAAGCTGTTAAGTATCCCATGCGGTCGAGAATCGTTGTGATTTTTTTTTTTTTAATTTTACACTCATGGGAGACGAAGGCCCCAAAAACGTTCTTTTCCTAATGTGAGCTATATTAATTGTGAAAATCATTAATTCTCCTATTTTCTGAGTAGGTAGAAGCTTGAACTTTCATTGTAGTTTTTAAGTACACACCGGCGATGTTAAAATTTACTTATTTTTTAGATTCATGCAAGGAAAAGTTGTGTTTTTTTTTCTTGCAAAAAAAATATTAAAATAATAATAATAATAAATAAACAAATAAAATATTAAATAAGAACTGAGATTTGAAATTCTCACTTACTAATAAAACAATGTCACTGTGATTTCTCCTTCCTTTTTCTTTCAATTAATATAGGCTACCGAATTAGCCGCATAAAATGCATGCATCCGGAGTTAAAATATCCCGGGTTGTATGTTAAAATATTAGACGAATGAGTGAAAAGTATGTTTTTCTTTTTCTTAAAGATTTTTCTCGCTCTCTTTTGGTAATTTCTTAGTTTTTTTTTCTTTACAAAGGTTTATTCTTACATTCAAAATAACGTAAGAGAAGGGATTTTGAAACCTATACACCCAGTATAAAGTTAGTTTTTTTTAATGTTTTTAAGGAAAAATCCAAAGTATTCAAGCTAAGACTATTGATTAGAGAATCTTTATAACGCTTTCCTTATTCTTTATTAAAGTACCTGAAAGCTCTACAGATTTTGTAACAAAGAATGTGATGGCCTGCTGGAGTCTAATGGAGATCTCTTCAAACGTCACGTGATTGGTTTGTTCACCACAGACCCAAGCATCGACTTCACTCTGTACCTGTATGTCAAAGGAATGGGTTCAAACTTATGTAAAAATGTTGTATTAATTTTTTATCAGTGCTGACAATATTATGTATATGATTTTTTATCCAAAGATATAATTCGAAATATTTTTATTGAACTACATTGTTTTTGTTGTTTTTTTTTTAAGATATTACCTGATGAAAAAATTTATCACTGGTCCTATCCATAGTTTTCATTTCTTCTTTGAGGACGGCTAATTGTTGATTAACCATTTGGACAAATCTATAACTCTGATAGGTTGTGCCGGCCATTGTCAGGAAGATCTTCAGAGGCTTAGGACCAACACTACACACTGGAAACACGCGTCGTTTTCAATAACGCTATCAAGAGACATAGGCCGACATATGTACACACTGAAAGAACACGGCGCTTCGATTGACTTTATGAACAGACACGGACCGTCACATCCGCTCATAAACACGCAAGCAGCCAGTTCGCCAACACTTTAACACACATGCACACACATGGCAAACTATTAGAACACCCGCACGCACTTACACAAATAAACACACACAAGTACACAAATACATACACAAACACACGTACACACACACAAACACACACACACACATGCTTTCAACCACCACTCCAAAAACCTCTTACCCGATCTACCTTCACGTCTAAACAGCGCTGTCGCTACTTTCATGTAAGACTAGAGGCACAATTACCGATTAAGACGAGGCGGGGAAACAATTCACAATTAAAGAGAAACGTCACGGAAGATCGATATACCAATTAGGCCTCCTTAGATTAACCAAACACATATCTCAGAATGACTAAACTACGACCTACTTATTGTTAAAGTAAGCCAAAGGAATGTATGATTTTATTATTATTATTATTATTATTTATTTCATTATAATTTAAATGATGTATCCATTGTTCAACTGTAAAAACAAAATTATTCCAGTATTAAAATATTTCTTTTAATTTACGCATGAGTTTCAGGGAAGAAAGAAAAAGTAATTGAAATCTCAAACCATTATTTTAAACGGTTACAAATGTTCAATTTTAATATACAAATGTTTAGAAATGTGATAATTGAATAAATTAATAAAATGGATCATTTCTTAACTATAAAATTATAGACTCTCTTCTATACAGAGAATTATTGCGTGCTACACTTATCCATCACTTTAGTCAGGTCTCAAGTTTTATTAGAGTTGTAAAAGTTTACGATCTTTTGGTTTTAATATTTTCTGCTAGCTAAACATCACACGCCCGAATTCCAGATAGTGAGAAAGTTGATTAGTTATCATTAGTTATAGAATATGTAACAAGAAACGTGATTATACATCCGTCTACTGAGAGTGAAAAAAAAACCCACTTTAACTCAGTAAATTAACTAATATGTGCCATATAGCATGACTGAAATATGAGATCGTCTTGTCTTGTATCAATCACATTCTTTTATAAAGAAGATTACTACGTCATATGCTTATTGTAGCTTGTGTCTAGTCTTTTGCCTATATCAGAGTTTTAATGTTTGATAGTAAATTGTGTGTTGGTTTTTCTAGTTTCATCATGCTAACTCTATCCAAGTCCGAATGGCAGATGGGAAGAAAGAGAATTTGTTTATCGTTGTTCTTGAATAAAGAAACAATGGGCCTGTGAATTTAAAGGCCAATATTATTTTATTATTGATATCAAATTTATAATTGTTTAAATATAACTGTATCTAATAGAAATGAAACCTATGTAAAATTGTTAAAACTGCATTATGGTAAGCAAGATCGTATTATTTTGTTCAACGCTAAATCAATCCTAATTTCTTTCTTTGCAATCTTTTAAATACAATAATAAAATAATATTGTCAACGAAAGGCTTCATGAAACTAAATCTCTATCAATTTTGATAACATTAACCGTAGATTTACTTTTATCTTTTCTCAATGAATTTGAAAATGTTCTAACATCTAATTGTAATTTCATGATATTTAATTTTGACTTTTAAATAAAACCTTTGTCTAAACTTCTGGACAATGACATTTGTTTGAATTAGGAAAGATTAAATTCCATGTCTTAGCTTCATACCTCCCTTCCCCAAATCATGTATCCGGTTGTGAGTATTTTGAAGCGGGTGTTTTTGTAAAAAAATGTGTGATAATTCTGCTTAGAATATATCATTATTATGTAATCTCGCACTAAAGGTAATAACTTCTTTTTTCTTCTTTTTTTTTAAACGCTGAAAGATGATTTCAGGAGATTTCTGAGTATACCCTTCTAAATAGAACGAAAAAAACATGCCTGTTGTTGGTAAGTGAAGCAGCGTTCTCAGCCCACGTCTAACGAGGGAACGGTTTTGCATAATACTTAACCGAATTTGTTTTCCTTGTTAGTGTCAGATGCCAATTCGGAGCTGTGTGGACTCGGTGACACCATGAGAGACGGGAACACATCTTTTAAAAACCTTCCTTCACGAAGATTTAGTGGCTCACGGTACGACTGTCGAGTGCGTGTCACACTTGACCACCGTTATTATGGCTAGTTATGTCAATATTATTATATCTCTGGCAACTCCTGCGAGGAATATGGCATCTTATTGTATCAGCTACGCTGATCCCCTAAAACCACCATCTGCGACAGCTGACTTTCTTCAAAGGATTGCTAGACTTTTGTGCCCTATTTTTTCCAAACTCCGCCAAAATATTGTGTGGGGGAGGGGCGGGGGAGAAATAGGTGTCAACGTTATCACCCCTTATGATATATAGATGTCAAATGCTATGCTGGTATTTAAAAGTAGAAAGAAATGATTCATGTCTGATCGCTGAAAATCAACTTAATTATATAGAATTTTACTAAAATAAACGTATTTCAAATATATAATAGAAACAATGCTAAACATATTGAGTTTTAGATAATCAAAGAAAGAATTACACCAGAGAATTTCAAGTCTACAGTCTTCGTCAAAACACCAGTTTTGAAAAGTGTTTAAATCCAATAATGTTACGGTGTACTGAATTTTTTTAAAATCACCATCTCATTTTAATCTTGTAACTCATACAATTTGGACAAGTCTGGCATATTCTTAGGAGGTTATTTTAATGTCATTTTTTTTTATTTCAGTCAATTAAATCAATGACATAATTTCAATACCCTATTTAAATTCCATTTACCTGGTGTTACATTTTTGTCCGACTTTTAAAAATAGCTTGAATATATTACTAAATTACTTTCTTTTTTAAAAAGGAATTTAAAGTTCTTAAGAAAAATGCTGGGTTTTAAGGAGATTATTGCATAAAAAAACCAGCAAATAAACACCATGAGAATTTTTTAAATTTAACTTAATAACTGTGGTTCTGAGTATTAAACGTCCAGCGATACTGGTGCAGACATCAGGAAAGGAGGATCGCTTTGTGCATTTGAAATTTTGTTAGATATAAAATAATCGATTAAAAAACAACAACTAGAAATATAAGAAGTCAACCCAGGCTGAAAGCAACAAAATACTTTTAATATCAATCAATATGCTTACTTGAAAGAAAACCCATTAAAAAATTGATCAGATATTGATTCACATAAAACGGCAGTTAACCAAATGCATAAAACTATGGGACCCCTTTAAAGGTACATAAAAACTGTTAAACAGACACATAGAAGAACCGAAAAAAAAATGAGAAAAAAATCAACTGCAATAACATAACAAAAGGCTTTTAATTTTTTTTTAAAAATATGTTTTTAAAAATACTATTTCATCAAGAGGAAAAAATATATTTCAAAAAATATTTGATATTGACTCTACATTATCGTGTCTAGTTATTTGATCTTGCAACACGAAAACTCAATCAGGATAGAATCAGTGGGGGTTTTAAACTCAGCTTTAGTTTCAGCAATCAAATATATGATGTCTTCCTTTGTTAATTCGACTAAATGTGTAACACGCCTGTTGTAAGATACACTGAAGATTTTACAAGCCCTATCAGGCATTATTGGCATATAGCTCCCCTTCTGACAACACATAATTTTGTGTCGACCATTTCTTTTCCCTATGCACTTTAGATCACGGCTTATTAAATAAAATCCATCAAGAGGTGCACAGAACCTCCCTGACATCTCATTGAAACAACTACTGTGGTTCGTTGAGGCTCGGTCAAAGTTTTTAATTTTCTCATTACGTCCCAAGTGATGACTTTTAGAAGCGGTAAACCCTACAGTAGTTTGATTTATTTGTTTTTCTGTGAATCAAATGAAAATTGAAAAGAAATAAACTAATAAGAATCCTATATCTAAATTACTTAACAGAATAACAACTGCAATAAGCAATTGACAACATTTCATTGGGCTTTGAACGGAGAGTAATTCGTGAATAGTCAATTGTTTTCTTTTTCACGATTTTGTTCTATTTTTCATACAAGGCTGCGTGTAGAATTAAACTTTAAAATGTAAACTTTAGAGAAAGAAAATTTTAAAACTATTCTTATTTACATATTTAAAAAATTGAGTTTAAAACTAACCAATTTTTAGTTAACATCATAATAAAGATTTTAATAGTTAAAAATTATACAAACAACATAAATTCCATTTAAAAAGCAATATACTCTTTTTATATTGAGATTAAACATATAATAGAAGAAATGCTTGATTTTTTGTAATACAGACTTACTATTACTATTAGATTTAATGGATTTTTTATTTTATCTGATAGTCATCAAATTAACTTACCAATTTCTTCGACTTGACGAAATATTGCATTGAATTTTATATCAAAAGTTTGTACCTGCTAATAAAAGGATACAAGCAAATGAAAGTTAATTTTTTAAATTTCCAAATTTTTATTTATTAAATATCAAAATTATCTGATTTAGAGTGTAATACTATTTAATAAATAGTTATGAAACATATTTAAAGGCATGCGAATATCTAGATTTGATGAAAGAATCAAACTTTAAAAAAGCTATATTCTTGTGTTAGAGAGAAATCTTTATGTTTTTATCATTACAAAAAATGATTCCATGACATTTATGTTAATTATTGTAAGTTTAGGCCTATGAAAAGTAGTGTGAAAAATCTTGCTAGATTTCATTCGTAAATAATTAAACTAATGCACAATAATAGGACATTGTTTTAATATTACGATATTTTTGTTCACAAGCCCATTTGAAAACTAAGTATAAACAAAATGTTTTTTAAAAAATAAATTTAAATATATTTTTTTAAAAGTCTTGTCCTGTTTGCAAAATTGTAGAATCCTTTCCAAAATGTGTCCTCCGTGTCACTCATTAGACAGTAACCTTTATAACATGTAAGCAATTTACATTTTGTCAATTTTATGTGTGGCTCTCATTGTAAAGTCATTCATAAATTAACTAATTATCAAAGCAAATTCTGATATCTTAAGATTCTACTCTAACAATCTTCTAATACACGTAACTGTACAAAATAAGACTTAAAACTTTTAAAAAAATCTTTCATGGATCCATCATTCATGAAGGCGTATTGAAAATTAAATTTTCAATTTATACATTATAATCATCTGTATTTTGAAATTTTCTACTCCATAAAAAACCATTAATTTTATAAGCTGAATGTTTTAATGATTAGTATTATTTTTTTAATCTATCAGGAGCTTTTGGTTTAATTAATACATTTTATAAATGAAATTTTGTCAGACAATTCTACTACTTTAGGGATATTTTGAAAATGTGTGTCACTCTTTCTTTCACTTGATATGCATTAAAAAAAAACAACTGATTGATTTTTAACAGAAATTATTTAGTAAACAGAAAATCTGTTTCCATGTTACTTTTTATCGGTATATAATTGAGATATGTTTCCTTTAATAATCGCGACTTTTCAATTTCTGAATACTTTAATTATTATAGACAGAGATTTTAAGCTTGCACATTTATAAGAGTAAATGAGATATTGTCAAACTGATTTAAGATGCATGAAAATGTGTTTTTTAATTAGATCATATATGTCAGATAATAAAACTAATGAATGTTTACTTTTTTAATACCTTAGTAAAATAGTCTTTGCTACAGATGAAATTCTTGTTTAAAGTCTCCTTTAATTTTTCCAATGGAGTCAATCGTTTAGATATCAGCTGACATACCAGACCAATCTGTGGGATAAAAAAAGGATTGGACAAGTGCTAACTATCAAAGATTCTCCGCAATTATACAATTAATTCAATTTAAAAAAAATATATATTTACAACCAAAGTTGTAATTAAAAGAAAGGGAACAAAAATACAGGTTTGCAAAGCGATAATTGTGTATATTCGAATAGTAAAACAATGTAAACAGCAACGTAGCGTGGGTATGTGCCGCCCGGGCCAGCACAAACATTTTCCGTCCCCCCCCCCCATCCCGCCGAAAAATATGTTAAAGCTGTAAAGTAAAGATAGTTTTTACTAGAAAGTAATAATGACACTGTAATAGAGATAAGAGAAAAGCTTTATTTCTTTAATTTCTATAATTAAATTAAATTTTTCTGCTCTGCCTGATGGCACACTCTTTCTTGTATCAATGTTTTCAACATTGCCATCTCACATAGCAAAAATTGAAATAGCAATATATTTGTAAAAATTGGCATAACCGGTATTGCATGAAATAAATTTATTATTAACTTAATTTTAGAGAAGCTATTTTAAGTCCTTGCACTACTTAAGACTATTTTAAGCAATGTTCAAATTAAATATCTTATCTT
This sequence comes from Radix auricularia, assembly GCA_002072015.1. Lineage (NCBI taxonomy): Eukaryota > Metazoa > Mollusca > Gastropoda > Lymnaeidae > Radix > Radix auricularia. The sequence goes on from MUZC01003651.1 coordinate 339,830, forward strand.
AGGACAGGTAGCTTGGAGCCTTAATGTCTTAAATAACTTTGCTAAATCAAATGGTTTTTAATTCATTGGTTCTTTTTTTTTATACCCATAGGGTAAAATAGTATTTGCTTAAGTTGACAATGTCATTTCAAAAGTATAATTTAAAAGCAACGTTTCAATGTCAATCAATTAAATGGAAAGACGTAAACAAGGTAAGGGTTAGCCTGACCGGACGTAACAAAACAGCGAACGTTTCGGCAAAGAGCCTTTTGCAACGAACATACAATACAAAAATAAAACGAAAATAAAAATAAAAAATAAAATGAAGAAACTTAGATGCGGTGAAATCCAAAGTCCAAAGTACCCCCTAACTTTGTTTACAATGTCCATAAGATCGCCTGGCGTACAGACATTATTAAAGTTTTCTAAATTCTACATACCTGCCAAAATCTCACATGAATTTCTACTGTAATATCATCTTATAAATAATAGAACTTTCTTCTCCCCTTAATTGGAAAAAACATGGATACATATTTTGGATAACCAAAAATTTGCTGTATGGTACTTCGACTTGAAGATTCGATTTAAAGGATGTGACATCCAAATAAAATTGTATCGAATTTCAAAGCATCCTTTAATTTCTCTGTGAGCATCTTCTGCATAGCATTTTTTCTAGCACTATAAATCAATTCTTTTTTTATCCCATGATACTTCTGATGCTTTCCATATTAAAAATAAAAAAATGGAAATGTTGAGCACTTGTTTTCGTGGGCGGCTATCTTTGGATATATGCGTGCACAACATTTTAATGTCACTATATTAAACCATGTTGTGCATTATTTTTTGTTGATGCTTGAAATCAAAAGATATAAAAATAAAAATGATAATGTTATTGTAGAATAAAGCATGCATGTGCGCCAAAAATATTTTTCATTAGTCTTTTTGAAGTTAAAATCTAGCTTGAAACAATTATTTATACCAGAACCGTATTGTCGTATTCGTACCCTAATTCAATCCCTTTGTTTCCCATCCAATAGCATTAGCATCAGAAGACTTGAGATTTATAGGAGACTTTGAAATTCTGGCATTTGAAATGTTCACGTATATAATATAGATTCTTTATATGTTAGAATTGTGTATCTTTGCTTTTATTTTATTTTGATAAACTTTATTTTAACGCTTTTCATTTTTGAAGCTAATTAACAAGGAATTAGCCGCCCACCTCCCTTTACACAGAATGTGCGCACCGAGATTGATTCATGTTTCATGTTAAATAAGTTTTGATTTTACAACAGGAGTGACTTTCAAATTTTAAGAATCATTAAAGCTGCCACTACTTCTTGATTACATTATCATAATTCTTAAGTACTTTTTAGGACAGTAGCATTAGTATCAGAAAACGTTATATCCAATAAGGAAATTGAAGTTTTGACGTTTGAAAAGTTCACATGCCTTAGGATAGATCTTTTATTTATGTTAATAATTTATTTTTTATTTTCTTTTATTTCGATAAAACACTCGACTTTCTTGTAATTTTTTTAGACACCAATTAACGACCAAGAATTTGCCACCACTGTCAAAGTGCGCCCGGGGCATTTACCACCTTGCCCCCCTTCTCTACGAAACTGAATGTACTCTACCTTGCATGACTTTACAACCTTAAAGGTCTAAATGTAAGCACAATAAAAAAAAAAGCAGGTGGGGACTGTTATCTATTTTAAAAAAAATAAAATACCATTTGTTTCATTGTATGTCCAAATTCAATACTTAACTATATTATCATTTAAAACATATTTATTATAATTTTTTAATACTAAATATTGTGCACAAAGTAAGACACTAAGGATTTATTTGTATAGTAATACTACTTATAAAAATCATTGTCAAATTATTTCTCTTATTTGTGACTCCTTATTCTTATCATAATCTTTGAATAATCTTTAACTCCTTGTTTTGATTTTAAACAAACCAGTATTTAAACTCATTTAAAAAGAAAATTAAAAACTTTAATGATGACTAAAAATGATTTCAATATCATAACAAAAAATCTTACCATTTCCTTAACTTTATCCTTACAGAGACTTCTCATAATTTCCGACTGTTCTGTTAAATGAGATGACATGGTATTTAGGGAGAAATGCTGTCGATTCATTTCATCAGAAATTTCATTATACTTTTTATTTATATCCTCAAGTTTTTTTCTTATATCTTGCTCAGACATACTAGCTTCATAGCAGCAAGTTCGAACAGAGCTGATCTTATTGTTGAGTTCATTCATTGAGACACTAACAGACTTGTTTCCCTCTTCTAAACTGGTTACCCTGGCATCAACATTCATTACAGTTTCAAACAAATGATCAACATTGGATGAGATTTCTTGGCCTGCTTCCTCTAAGACTTTAAGTCTTTCTTGAATTTTGTTTTTAGATTTTTCATTAGAATTTTTAAATGACTCTAATATTTTGATGACATGTTCTTGTTTTTTTTTTATTTTGTTCTGTTGTCTTTTTAAGTGACAAAACTGCATCCTCTAGGATGGAAAATCTTGAATTGGTAGATTGAGAAAGATTCAAACCTGTATTTAATAGATTCAAAATTTGTTGAATCCCACATTTAAAGGTGTGTAAGTTAATGGATCATTCTCTTTGTGAACTTAGCTTTATAATTAAAAGTTAAATGAGTAACAACATTTATTATTTAAATAAAATCAATAACAACACATATTGTCTTGTTTCATTAAATTCGTTAGACTAAAGTGCACACACTTTTATTATCACAGGATACACATGATAATGTTGTTCTTAATTCATTAAGATACCTTAGATAGACATTTAACAAATAAGATATCTGACTTATGCCCTGTGTCTTCTCTAGTAATTATTGTTTCTCCGGGAACTACTTCCTTTATGCTATTGGTTGCAACAATCGTTGAAACATTGATATGCGATAAAGTAGCTTCATTTGAGCCCATTCCCTTTTCAATATTCTCTATATCTGAAGTAATATAATTTTAATAAAAGGTGTGGGGGAGTAGTGAAAGAATTAATTTTTAATTTTTAAATATATTTTGTTATAATGCCAAAAAAAAAAAAACAACAAAATTACGTGAAATTAAAATTTCATAAAAGTGTGTGTCTTAAAAAATTCATACTAGACCGGGAATAATTTCATAAGTAACCATTAAGAATGAGTTTATTAACCAATAAGAAAAAATAGATAATATTGTCAAATTTTGTCATAATAAATATAAAATAAGAGAATTATTATTAAAAAATTCTTATATATCATTTTGTCTTGAAATTTTAATTAATTGACTATCAACAAATATAAGAGCAAATTTGAGTAATGATAAATATACCTGAAATTTCAACAGTTTTGGCCATAAATAATGCTATAACTTGTTGAATTCTTTGGTTCATTTTGGTACATGTTGCCTGCTTAACTTCCCCACTATTTAACCAGGCGTCTACTTCTCTTTGTACCTGGATATTTAATATATAATAAAAGTTACGTTACTAAAATTTAATGATTGATTTTTTTAAATACAAAAAACCTTCTAATTGATCAATTTTACAAATTTTATTGCATTTATAAATTTACAGATATGTTTAAAAATGTAAACATAATTATTTCAATATCTGAATATTTGGGTGTCTTTTGGGTAAATTTAAAATCTGGGCTATTAATATTTAGATCTATGTAAATTTCTAAAAGGCGAAAATTTTGGAACAATATTTAGCCTTATTAAAATAAAACAACAACTCTTTCCTGTAGCGTAATATTTTTCTATAGATTAAGCAGATACCACTTGAATACAAAATTCTTCAGAAGGATAATGATTCTTGGGCATCATGATGTCAAGACCCTTTATGCTATTGTACGTTTAATACATTCTAAAAAATAAGTACCTGATTGCAAGCGTCATCAACAGCATCTTTTAAATTTGTTTGCCCTTCTTTGAGTAACTCAATTTGTTAAGTGATACATTTTATAATCATCTGAGTTTGTGAGATCTTAGCCTTAGTCGCCATTCTGAATTATATATATATATATATAGACACATATACATACATGCATAATGAAATATTTAAATGTTTAATTTACTTACCTTTTACAAATATAAATGAAAAATAATGCTGTTAGTAAAGTAATGTAAAATCGGTAATGTACACTGTATCGTCGTTTTATTGTGAATTCCAAAGCTTGGCTTATAATTTTAGGAATGGTAATATCATGATTTGAATTCGTGGATTTTTTAAATATAGATTAAATAACAGTTAACCAATAATACAACGTTTGTACATGCAATAGAATAAAATATGTATTACTGGTTGGTTTGCTTAGTAATAATGTAAAACATGCACATTTTTTGCTTAATTTTCTTTGAAAAAAATTTGTTGGCTTTTTAATTTTTTTTCGTAGATGCCATATGATTTTAGGCCCCATGATTATAACAATATCTATAAAGCCTTAACTCTTTTATTTATATTATGACATTAGTTTTAATGATGGCTTAATAAATAAACCTAATGAGTACCAATATTTTATAAACGAATTATATAACAATTCCTAATAAAAGAAATTAGTTATAAATGATGGCGTCATACATGTTTTAAAGAAAAATATAATAATTTAAAAATTCATCATTAACACTCATGAATATTATAAAAATACACGTTGATAAAAAAATACACGTATAATAAATTTTCTAAAAGATTATATATGTATATACATGTTAAGATATATTTTTACAGTATGTCTTTGAATTAGTAACTAGTATTAGTTTCCGTCAAATTCAAAGTTTTCAGAAATAAGATCGGGTTTTTTATTTTATTTTTGAATTTCCAGTATGATTTCTTATTCATTCTCTAGGGGCCGTACTTAAAGTGGGTCACTCTCCAGAGAAGGGGGTGTACGAAAGAGTGACACTTTCTGACATTGGTGCAGGGGGAGTTCGGCTATGTGTCAAGTCACTGTTTTTTTATCTAATTTTTTTATTATTTTGTTGATTAATTTTTTTATTTCGATTGTGTGACATACTTTAATGTGGGGGATGGTTGGCCGGGAGGGGGGGGGGTTAAGGATTTAAGATAATTTGTGAAAGGGGAGAGGGAGTTACAAATGATAAAATAAATAATGACGTACTTTATGAATGCCCCTTAGTTACTTTTGTTTTAACACATCTGCCTCTATGCCAATTCCATCCTCTTTAAAAATACATAGTATACGTCTAATAGAGTTATTATCTAATGCTATCAGTATAGAGACTCTTTTTCTGTGCAGTCGATTATTGATATCTACAAGGATGCATAGTTTTTGTCGAGTTCGTCACATTTTAAAAGTTTTAAAGGTGGATATATTGTTAGTTTTCTTGGCTTGACCAGTCCCTTCCCAAATCCCGAAGGAAAGAAATAAATATTTTTTTGCATATATATTTGTTTGTTTTATTTTTTTTTTCTGACAAATGAAATTTAAAAAAAAATGTTTTGATCCCCTTGTTTATCTAAGGTTTGTATGTTGTAATATATTACATTTGTGTTGTATCAAAGATCAATTTAGTTTCAGTATTCATTTCTCTGTTTTTCTATCCTATGAATCGGGAGCTTCAACGTTTAAATATTTTTGATTTAACTGATGCTTGTCAGTTTTGTATATTCTCCGGTAATGAATCTGGAAGCTCTTTTCTTCATTTTATCTATGTTTTCTTTAGTTGATGGTTCTCTTACATAAGGTGAATGTGTCACCAAATTAAGGAATAAATACGCCAGAAAAATTTTAGTTCCGTAGCCTTCGCCACAACACATATTTTTTTATATTTTTAAAAAAAAAGAATATACTAGGGAGCATTTCTAAAATCTGATAATGCTTTTACTCTTACAACCCCTCAAAACGTAAGGAATGACACACATTTGCTTGTTTGTTTGTTTGTTTGTTCGTTTGTTTGTTTGTTGTTTTTTTTTTTGTTGTTTTTTTGTTGTTGTTTTTTTTTTAAATTTGAGTCAATTTTATCGGTCAAGTAATTTCACTGCCAAATTGAAACGCAATGATCTGGTATATCATTATTATAATATTTATTTAAAAAATAATTTAATGTATTAGTGATAAGGTTTTTTAAAATTAGAAAAGAAAAGACTTAAATTAAAGACATTTTCATGAAAAGAATTAATATATTTTTTGAGAAAATCAAGTGACTAAATTACAAGTGAATCATTCTCTTTAAACTGAATGATAATTTTCATTCAGAGTATCTAAATATGTTTTCGATTGAAAGAAGCATCATGGATAAATGAAAAAGCTATGCTTTTAAAACTAATATTTGTGAGAGTTATAGCAATTACATTTTTTAAAATTAGAATACAAAAAGTAAACCCCAGGTGAGGAAAAGTAAATACCAATACCAAATCAATATTATACATAAATTTTGCACATAACGGACGGAAAAGACATACAAAAATATAAAAGCTTTTATTTGAACAGTTAAAAAATTGTCACACATAGAATAACAGTAAACAATAAAAAGAAAAAAAAGAGACACTTTCAAGTAAATATAAAATTAGGCTAAAATAATCCTAGACATCATTAAAATGTTATATACATGGTTTCAAAAACAATAACTTTTTTCTAAAAAAAAATAAAAATACAAAAAAAAAAAAAAAAAAAAAAAAAAAAAAAAAAACGTTCAGTATTCCGAATGTTATGTTTTTAAAAATATTAAGCTCTAAAGATTATCATCATATGTCTATTCTCTTGTATGTTGATTACAAAGAATATTGTCCCAGATTTCTATGCTAATAAAAGGCAAAGCCCTGACTGACTGACTCATCACAAATTCTCCAACTTCCCTTGTAGGTAGAAAATTGAAACTTTTAGAAGTTGTTGGGCACACTATCGCAATGATATTTAAAAAAAAAACAAAAATTAAAACAAACGTGGGAAAGGGCCTGCAAAAGTTGATGTTCTTTCATAAAATAATCCATGTACAATTTGTTTAGTTTTTGACTATTGTTTAAATGAATAGCATGTAGGCAATCTTTGTACGTTAAAAAACTTATTGACCCATATTAAAATTATATAACACAAATAACTCCTCATGTCAATTCTTTTTAAGCCGGAGGCCCATAGTCTTTTCTCCCTCAAAATACTTAATTCTATAATACCCCAACTTCGGTGCAGGTAGAAGCATTAAAAAACTTATGGAAGTTTTTTAATACACTTCCGCGATCATAACAGCGGAAAACATATTTCAACTATCACTAACTGGTGACCGTGGATCCAAATGTTGTTTATTCCTGATATTAGCTATATAAAATTATTTCAGACTTGGACCTCTTTTTGGAAAAGATTTATCTTCACTAGCTTTGTAATTAAAAACACGATGTCCCATATTAAAATTCTATTGGGCATTTATTTCCTAAAGTCCATTCCTTTTGGACCAGGGACTCAAAATCTTTTTTTCCCTAAAAGTATTTATTATTACCTAGCCCATTTTAATCGAGTTGATAATATTTGAAAAAAATGCATCAACCTCGATCAAAATTGAAATCGATAGATGTTTCGAGCTTAACATCTGATACAAATTTGGCCCGAGGGCCCTTAATGCCATTTTTGTATGATGTAAGCCATATTAATAATATGGTTAATCTGATCGGTTTTAAAATTTGGAATGTTTTTGAGTACGTTCCCACAAAGTTTCTAACTTAATTTTTTTAATACCATTTTTTAGTGTCTTGGACCCAAAATGTTATATAAGTTTTGTTTTCAATATTTTGGTTAATTCATCATTGCTGCCACTTCCGAAACAATTTTAGCTCAAATTTAAGCTACTACCACCTCTAGATCGCTTCTAGATATTTAAAGTTATTTATCTCCTCCAGCTTTTGTTTGTTCATTACAATGTTTGCAATACTGGCTTGCCTCCCTCTCAGCTACTTTCAATCTCATATGCAGCTGATCTGCCTGCAGGGTTTTCAGTGAGCTTCCGTAGTTTTTTACTGTTCCAAGCCTAAATATCTTTGTCAGCAGCAAATTTTAGTTTGCAAAAGCGTCTTCCGCCTTTAGAATGTGGTGACCACTGACAGTTTCGTGCCTTCTTTTTTCAGGGAAGGATTTGAAATGGACAAGTGAGAGAATGCAGTTAGAATTGGCTCGTAAGTGGCAGCAATAACGAAGTTAACTAAAATATGGAGCAACAAAAGCATTAACCTGCAAAAAAAAAAAACAACAACAACACCAAAAACAACTCAGGCTTTATAGAGCTCTCGTTAAAACCAGTTTCCTTTATGGACATGAGACGTGACGAATGTTGGCAGCCCCTAAAAGAAAACTGCAGGCATTTAAAAAACAAATGTATGAGGAACATTCTACAGATCTCCTGTTTTGAGCACAAGACCAATGAATATATCTGGGTCAGAATACACTCTATTGCAAGTGATTTAGTAGCCATTTTAACAACTAAGAAAAGAAATGTAGCATTGTTCAGTCATGTATTGCGACATGATACCCTGAAAAAAATAATTCTTCAAGGCTGTTTAGAAGGGGGCTGGCGAAGAGGTAGGCTGCGGAAAAGCTGGCTGGACAACATAAAGTAATGTACAGGGATTAAATTGCATGAATTATTCTCAACCGCTAAAATTGGCCAATTTGGAGATCGTTATCTGTTGTGTCAAGGCACCCCCTCCATATGAGACTGAGTATGATATAAAATGTTATTTTAGTCAGTGGCTTCTGTGTAAATTGATGAATCGTGTCCAAAAGTTGTAAATTAAATTTTAAAATTAAAATTATTAAAATTATTAAAGGTACTATTACAATACTCTTAAAATGCAGTCAATGGATGCCGGAGGCGCCAATTCTTTTTATTGATTTTAATTTTTTTTTTTTTAATTTAGATTTTTTGAAACGTGTAAACCATTATTAAATTTTTAAAAAATATTTTGAAAAATACTTACACATAACGCCATCATGATCTAGAGTTTATCTTCAGGCTTTTGAACAGTGTAACTTCCATCGTTTGGCCTGAGCCCCTTATGTCACTTTATTACCAATTTGATTTTACACGACTTAAACCATTTTTACAATCAAGTATATCAATATTGACCCAGATTAAAACAAAAAGGTGTTTTAAAATGTACACCTTAGACTAATTACCCCAAGGGGAACATTAATGTCATTTTTATTTTTTTTATTACGTAATATGTATAAATATTGTTTTATTCATTCAATCGCATGAAACTTTAGATAGAAAGTACCTTGAGAACGTTAGTACAAATGTTTTTGAAAAAATTATTAACAATACAACATATTAAAAGCAAAAAGTTTTTAATTTGTTCATGAGTTATATGAAATGTACTTGAAGCAGCGGGTACTAGGTAAATTGATGAGCCTTGACTTTTTTTTAAAAAATAACAATTTGATTATCTTTTGTAAAATTCTTCAAGGTATTAAAATTATAATGCCCATTCTTGTTTGCCGAACCCTAAATATATCTTTCTGTGTTTTAACTTTCAAAACATTATTCTATATTCAACTTTTTTTAAAATATCGACAAATATCAACATACTTCACCATTATGATAAAAGATTGAAATTTCATGATCTCTGAATTTTACATCTTACGCCTATTTGGCCCAGTGCCATTAATGTAATTTCATTCATTATTTTATTTGACATTACTTTGACAATTTTAGACAAACAAGTCTATGTTCATCGTGATAAAGACTAAATAACCCGTTCTTTTAAAATGTTCATGTTTCATCAATGGGCCCGGGACCCTAAAACTTTTTAGTTTTTAAAAATCCTGTACATTAGCTCGCAACGTCTGGATGCTTGAGGCCTTGTATGCCAAAAAAACTTTGGATCGATTTTAAAAATGATCTTTAAAATCAATCGAATATACTGTAAAAAGATTATTGCATTTTTAGATTACCTCTATTCATCTCTATGTAGCATGCTGTTTCAGTGCTAGAGTAGTGCGGTGCGTATTATATTGAAATACCCTTTCAAATACATTCTTAATGCGCTGTACCGTGCGTATTATGTTGTCGATACTTTTTAAAAAAATACATTCAGGATATGTAATTATAAAAGCTACTAATTGTTAATTTTCTCGCTGTGCGCACTTTGTTAAACTTGTTTTTATAACCATTTGCTCGTGATCAAATCGAGCAGTAATTTATCAGGAGACTGTGAGCTGTGGGAGTTTTACTTTAAATCCTGTATATGTATGAGACTTAACTAAAATTTTGAATTTGGAATAGACATGCAATGCGTATGATAGTAAAGCATACTTTTAATTTTTTCTCGTATGTTAAAGATTTATAGTTAAAAATATGGGTTTTTTATGGTTTCTTTTTTTTTCTTTATCAATAGTATGTGATTCACTGATCATAAAGAAACTGGAGTACTCTCCTGCAACGGATCCTGGATACATTTTATTATTCTTGGTCAAACTTTGTACCTAATATTTTAATAAAATAATTTTGAGAAACTATATCAAATTACATTAATTAAAGAAACAAAGCAACTAAATACCAAGAGAAACATTGTTTTTAAACTTAATTAGAAATATAGTTCCGAGTATTCAATGCTGTTTTCGATTGGAAATCGTATCAGGCAAAGACTATTACTCTCTGTGCTTTTGAAATAAACTTTATGAGATTCATAAAATATATTCAAAAAACAAAAATTGAAATCCGAGAAGAAATCAGAAGCTTAGAGACTCAAAATACCTACAATAAATTAATATTCTTTATTTAAAAAAAAAAAAGAATTAAAGCTTTCTTGCATAATAATTTTTTTTAAATCAGATAATAAATACATTTCTTCACATGAAACAACAGTTAACAATAAGGATAAACTGTACAATAAAATAAAAAATAAAATGAGGACAACCAAAATACAGTGATAAACAGGATTTCAACCACAATAGTATAAAAACAAACATTTAAGAATCGAGGGACTTACTTTTTTAAATATGATGTCCTGAATATTATCATCAAATTTCAATAACCTTTTATTCCATTCGTTCGATTAAACAACACGAAAACATAATCTTTACGAAACGAGTGCGGTTATCACCCTTCACTTTTACTCCAAGACATACGTGATCTCCAGCGTTCAATTGGGTTAAATGTGTAACACTATTGTTTTCAGACACACTGCAAATTTCATCAAATCCTTCACTCGCCATGGGCACATCGGATTCATAACAGATAATTTTGTTTGGAGATATTGTTGTCTCATTGTTAATGCTTATTAAATAAAGACCATTAAAAGGTGCCGTGAAAACCCCTGAATTTAAGTTTAAATGGTTGCCTTTGTTCCCTGAAACAAATTGAAATGGGGCTATTTTCTTAACAGATCCCAATTTCCAAAAATACATTATATAGATGCTAAATCCTACAGCAGACTGGTGGAATCTTCTTTCTGTGACCCAATGAAAAATGAAAGAAATAAGAGAACAAAAATATGACATGTCTAAAAAAATTACATGATTAAGTCATAACTGCAATATACACATTGACATTAAAAATGTCATAGAAGTGTGAAGAGAGTGTAGTTATTGAAACATCAATTATTTTGAATTTGTAAGATTTAGCTGTACACTTAAACTATGACTTCCTGTAAAGTTAAACTGTAAATTTTAACTGTTTTTTTAAAGATCATATTCATATAGATTTAACTAATTAAAAAATTAACAGTCTTGATGATTTCTATGTAAAATAATTGAAAACAAAACTCGATTTTGCAAAGTACTCTTTAAATATTTAGATTATAAATATGAAAGATCAAATGCTGTATTTTTTTTAATAGTTTTATAACAGATTAAATTGATTATTTTAACTTCATATGATAATCTTTAAGTTAACTTACCAATTTCTGTGACTTTACCAGATATTTCAGTAAACTCTGTATTAAATGATTCTACCTTCTAAAGAAATGATAGAAGCTTATCAAAAATTATTTATCATTTCAGATTTCAATTAATAAATATCAAAATGATACCATTCATAAAGAGATTTTTTTCCATACATTCGTACAGACATACATACGTAGATACCTATAAACTTTGATTTTTATTTATATTAAGGATAGGCAAAACCAATTTAGTTGCTCAGTAACTTACACTTACACCAATATTCATAAAGCTAATATTGGATTTTTTATTATTACATTGTCTATTGTAAGGAATTTTATCCACCTTTAATATAAAAAATTAATTTCATACTTTGAATGTTTACATTCTATGAGATCAAATAGCAATTTTTTTTTTTGCTTAGAAGATTTTCATTTAATTTTTAAAGAGATTTAAAAGAAATCATATTCAATATTCCACAAATTAAGGGTTTTTTCAAAACTTGTGTTTTTCTCCTTTTAAACATCTGATACGATAGAATAAAGGATGGAATGGCATCTATCTTTTACAAACGTTTTTGCTATACAGATGAGCTGCTTTTACGTTTTGTTTGTTTTATCAGTAATTCAATAACTAGCGTTTCTTTTTAAAATATTGACCTTTTATTTGCTAAGGAGCTTAGTTATTACAGTGAGGCAATTTTAACTTGCACAACTGAGGGAAAAAGTGTCAAAAATGTTGATGCAAGATATGAAATAGATAACATTCATTCATAAGACTTAATAACTCAAATAAAAAAAAAACCTCATAAATACTTATTTAATACCTTTGATATATACTCTTTGCTACAGATGAAATTCTTGTTTAAAGTCTCATTTAATTTGTCCATTGGGGTAAGTCGTTTAGAGATCAACTGACACACCAGACTAATCTATACAAAAGACAAACAAATGCTAGATTAAAATTTTTAAATATAAATATAAACAAAAACAAATTAAAAATAATGAGTTAACAAACAAAAGATTTGGTTTTATATTTTTTAAAGACATGATGGTGTGTGGTTGTAATAGCAAATAATTTATTCAACCTGGCTTGAATTGATAACCTTAATGGTCTAAATCTAAGCATTATCAAAAAGCAATGTGATTTTTGGGCTATCTACATTTATTTAATAAAATGCACATTTTTCTTTGTATCCCACAATTCAATGTCTAACTCTTTCATGTTTTAAAACATCTCTACTAAAATAATTAAATATGGAGGAATATGCAGAAAGCTTTCAGGCACTAAGACAATTTGCATTCATCAGTGTAAAACTATTTATAATTTTCTTTAAAATCTCTTTCTTATCACATTGTTTTTAATAAGTCCTTTTTATAAATTACTGTTTCCAAAATTCTGCACAAAATTATTTTAAATCAGGAGAAAATAATTAATACTTGAATGATAACTATAAATAAATCAATGTGATAACAAAAGCTCTCACCATTTCATAAACTTTATCTCCACTGAGACTTCTTGTATTTTCAAACTGCTCTTTGAAATGAGACGACATTGAATTGAACGACGTTTGTAGTCGATTCATTTCATAAGACATTTCTCCGTGGTTTTTATTAATATCATCAATATCTTTTCTAATGTCCTGTACAGACATAATGGTGTCACTGCTGTAAGTTACAACAGAGCTGATTTTATTATTGAGCTCATCCATAGAGACACTAACAGACTTGTTTTCCTCTTCTAAACTGGTTACCCTGGCATCAACATTAATTACAGTTTCAAACAAATGATCTACATTGGAGGACATTCCTTGGCCTGCTTCCTCCAGCACTTTAAGTTTTTCTTGAATTTTTTGTTTATATTTTTCATTCGAATTTTTCAATGAGTCCACTCTTTTGTTTGCAAGTTCTTGTTTTTCTTGAATTTGTTCTGTTATCTTTTTAAGTGACAATACTGCATCCTCTAGTATGGAAAATCTTGTATTGGTAGATTGAAAAAGTTCGAAATCTGTTTTTGAATAAATTATTTTTTATGTCTTTTATTTTTGTACTGCATATTCAACAACTGGACATTTAATAAATCATTCCCATTATCAAATTAATTTTTTTATTTAAAGTTAAATAAAGTGAAAAAAAATATCTTTGCAAGGTAAAATCACATATATGCTATCTCATCATATTGAGATCTTTTGACTGAAGACAAATATTTCATTTAACCTCTAAAGTAAGCGATTGTGATATTTGCTACACTTCATTAAGATGCCCTAAAATGTAGTTTAACAAGCATAATACCTGACTTATGCCCAGTGTCTTCCCTAATGGGAATTGTTTTCTCATGGTCTACTTCCATTGTATTACTGGTTGATGTAACTGTTGAAGCATTGCTATACGACAAACTAGTTTCGTTTAAGCCACTTCCATTTTCTTTAATCTCAATTTCTAAAGTAATGTTGATAAAAGAAAACAAAAATCAACCTAAGTACAAAATTAATTGCCCATCGTTTCATTTAGGCTTTGTTATGCAGAATAAGATAAAATTTAGTTGGCATAAAAATCCAGATGACAAAAAACAATCACACTAAAGTGTATTCTTTCTTATGGTGCCAATGAAAATATTTTATTATGATAAAATCCTTTGAGCCCTTATAAAATTAGACAAAGTTTTTATTATAAATAAAACAGAAAAGAATTGCTAAAACATTTTTTTTAGATTATGTTGAATTGAAAATGTATATAAATTCACTATCACCAAATATAAGATAAAATTTATCGATGAAACTATACCTAAAATTTCATCATATTTTGTCATAAATAAGGCAATAATGTGTTGAATTCTCTGGTTCATTTTCGTACATGTTGCTTGATTAACTTCCCCAATATTTACCCAGGCTTCTACTTCTATTTGTATCTGGATATTAAATATATAAATATACGTTGTAGGGCTTTACTTTTAGGATTTATATACATATAGTGGAACCCGCTTAGCTCGACCACCCTATTATGTCGACGTTTTTTATTGGAACCGCCAAATTCTCTCTTTGTCTGAGCATTTTCTCTTCGTTTAATTCGATTTTTTAAGTCGCCGAAACCTCATAACACGAGCACAAAAAAGGGTCAAATTTGCCACTTAACATCGGTTATCTCGATCCGCATGACCAATCGCCAATTTTGAAAAGGTTAGCTATGATTTCTGTCTCAACATGGTCTGCTGGTGACGTCCCAGCCCACTTACGTTTTGCTCTCAGCGCTGTGTTGCTTCTGGTACTATGGCAATGGCCATCAAGGCCACGAAAAAGTATCAGCTAGTGACGTGTGCTGGTGACGTCACAGCCCTCTTGCGTTGAGACCTGTGCTGCTAACTTAAATCGCCAGCTTTTGAAAATGTTTCTTATCGTTGCCACTCACCATCTCACTTCCGTATTTTCGCTCGTCTTATAAAAAGTTTTACGATTGGTTACGTTTATGCTAGCTAACCAATAAAATTGATCGTTCAATAACAGTTCACAAAGTAACTGCATACATACGATACGTTTCAGAGATGTGTTGGAGAATAATAAAAGTTTTTATCAATAATCGACGTTAGTTTTTATTTTAAATTTGTAAATTTCTGCTGTCAGTTGATGCACATATACCTTTTGTTGTTAGCAAACATGTATGTACAATTTTATAGCATGCCGATAGCTTCATCAAACAAATAACGGCAATGCTGTTGTGTTAAAAAAAAACTCCAAAAACACGTGCATGAAAATTATCATTTATTAACGCTAGTGATGGGACAATAACAAAATCATAGGCTGCTTACTGCAAACAAGGCTCCCCAGATTTTAAAATCTGTAATATAACAGACTACAGACAGTTTACCCACCCCCACTCTCAATCTCCCACACCATTATTGTTGGTTAGTCCTATTAGCATCAAGATACCTAAGGAATTGTAAGCTGAGGGGATCGTATGGAATAATAAAATGTACCGTGTGCAAACTTGTTGTCATTGGCAACCATTTATCCTTTAACCTCATTTTTACAATTACATGTACTGTACTACTGATTTGTTCTCATTGTTTCATTCATAATAAGTGGCCTTGTACAAAAGCCATTTAACTAATTGTTAGAATTAATTAAAATATGTCAAAGTTGAAGGTTCAAAAGGAGTACCTAATTTATTTGTGTACGTTTATATAGAGAAGAGTTCGTTTTGTCATGAGTCATATATAGGTCACGATACACCATTATTTGTGTAGCTTGTAAGGAAAATCAAGCAAGTGGCTTCGAAGGCACAGTATGGCTCAATCTGGGAATCACCGCAAAACGGCGATATATTTAAACTTAAACGGTCTTTTAAAACGAACGGTCTTAACAACCTTAAGAAAGAGTGAAGAAATATGGTCCTGATTAATCGTCCCATCACTAATTAACGCACAACACGTACATAAAGGAATTTCAAGCGCATTTTAATATTTTGCCGCCATATTGGTTTTCGCTTTAACTCGATCATCGGTTATGTCGATGCCATTTTTCATACCCCAACGCCGTCGACTCAAGCGGTTTCGACTGTATATATATATAGTAATAAAAATAATTATACCTTTGTAATGTAAAATCACACATTTTCTATCTCATCTTATTGAGTTCTTTTGACTGAAGACAAATATTTCATTTTACCTTTAAAGTACAAGATTGTGATATTTTTTACACTTCATTAAGATGCCCTAACATATTGTTAAAAACACATAATACCTGACTTATGCCCTGTGTCTTCTCTAAGGGGAATTGTTTTCTCATGGTCTACTTCCTTTGTATTACTGGTTGGTGTAGCATTGCCATATGACAAACTAGTTTCCTTTAAGCCATTTCCCTTTTCTTCAATCTCTAGTTCTAAAGTAATGTTTGTAAAAGAAAACAAAAAACAACCTATGTAAAAAAATTAAATGCCCATCTTTTCATAAAGAGTTTGTTATGCATAATAAGATTAAATTTATTTGGCATTAAAATCTAGTTGACTCAATACGTTCCGCTAAAAATAATTTTTCTTATGCAGCCAATGAAAACCTATTCTTAAAATAAAATCTTTTGAGCCCTTATAAAAATAGATAATGATTTTATTATAAATAATAATGAGAGAGATTTATTTTAACATTTTATACATTATATTGACTGAAATGGTAAATAAATTCACAATCACCAAATATATAAGAAAATTTATAATTGAAATAACACCTGAGATTTCATCGGATTTGGTCATAAATAAGGCAATAACTTGTTGAATTCTTTGGTTCATTTTGGCATATGTTGCTTGATTAACTTCCCCACTATTTACCCAGGCTTCTACTTCTCCTTGTACCTGGATATTCAATATATAAATATAAGTTGTAGGACTTTTTTAAAAGGATTTTCTAAAAAAATATATGCATAAAAAAATAATTCATCCTAGTAATATTCTAATATTTTTTTAAAAATGTTTGATATGTTAATTTTCGTTTATTATTTTATTTTGGTCATGTTTAAGAAAAATAAGCAAAATGCTCTGTTACTGTTATTATTATAAAATGATGGGGAATTTTTGAAAATTTTTTTCATTTTCATAATTTAAAAAAATGAACCATCTTGAAATGTGATGAACAAACTAGACTGTTACCCGTCAATGTGATGCTGTTTATTTTTGTAAATATTATTCTATAAAATAATTTAAAAAAAACAAAACTAACTAGAAGCAGCATATTTCAATGTACTAAACTCTTGCCAATTATAATAAACCCGAGGTTTCCAATGTCAAGTTCATTTTTATAACAGTTTTTGTACATACAATAATATCAAATAACTCCATTTTTGTTTCTTTATGTAGTATTTTTTTGGTTGAAAAATAAATAGTAAAATAAATAATTAGATACCTGAGAGCAAGCATCATCTATAGAATCTTTCAGATTTATTTGCTCTTCTCTGAGTACATCAATTTGTTGATTGATCAGTTTTATAAGTCTCTGAGTTTTTGAGACCTTAGCTTTAGTCGCCATTCTGCGTGATGTAAATAAATATGATTAATGGTTAATACTCAGCTCTTTACAAATAGCAATGATAAATAAAACTGTTTATAAACGAATTACTTCTCCGTAGTTAGCACTGTTTCATATTCAATTATCAAGTATCAATCGTGTAGTCTGACTTATTCTTATTGTATATTACTTTAAATTATTATTTTAATTAAAATAATTTTTAAAAGAATACATGGATTATGGATGTACTTGTATATCATATGCAGTTATTTATGTTTGTAACAGAGACATATTTTTATAGAATGTTTTTTTTTTTTTAATTTTGGTTTTTAACTTATTTGGTAGATGCCCAAAGATGTGGGGAAAAAAAACAATATATACTTAATACCCATACTTATACTAGTTACATTATGACAACGGCTTATATTTTGCTTAATGAATGAACCTAATTATTTTAAAAACGCATAAAAAATAACTCATTAATTCCAAATGTTTATAAAATAATGCCGTTGTCATATATTGATAATAAAATAATAACAATTAAAAATTATTATTTAATTAAATAGGTACACTATCTAATGTTAAAAAAATCTAGACTTTTAACATCTAAGTGTCTTTAATCACATTTTAAACATACTTAGACTGTATCATAAGTCAAATATATATTTTAGACAGCGATGTTTGTAGAATTAGTATTAAGTTTACTGATAAGCTTTGTGGGCGGCAACAGTTGCAAATTAATTTCGGGAATTGCGAATTGCAATGCAATTCACATCGGATTTTCCAGATAGGAACTCTTGATTATTTTCTGTTTCATTTGAAAGAAATATTAATAGACTTCATTAAATACAGAAATTTTGAACAAAATAAATAATTCAAACGTATTGAATTTAAACAAATGTTTTCTTTTTACTCCTACTCGTACCAATTTACATTCCCTAAATAAAATCAAAGCGTAATTGAGTCATTATCTATTCAGATTGTTATATAATACAGAAGATTGCTTAATAAAGATGATTGCTCCCTACTAGAATACATTGTATTGTTTAGTTTTCTATTTTATAAAGTTTTAATGTTTTGTAATGTGTTTTGTTTCCATGTTCAATCAGACAAACTTTTATATTTCTATGAACAAATTCCGGACGGGAAGAACGAGAAATTTAACGTTGTTCTTTTTTCGCAAACGGAAACACAAAGTGTTTTTATCCAAAGCATATATCCATATTTGAGGGGTTTTATTACTCTGTATAAGAGAATATATGTGTGTTGTGGTTCCAATTTCAATTTAATATTTTTATTTTTTGGTTTCAATCTTCTGGAGCAGGGATATCGAAACTACGGCCCGCGGGCCAGGTGCAGCCTGCGAGGCCCCCTCATCCGGCCCCCCGGAGAACTTTTAATCTAAAAAAGATACCATTTTCACCTGAGATCAGCTTTCTTGGGCACTTGAAACGTACAACCTTGCCGAAATCTTTTTTTTTTTGAAGGGGGAAAATCCGACTAAAGCAAAAGTATTCCTACTTCCGAGTCGTAATTTAAGATTTTGCATGACATTTGCTTGATCTAGTGGTATACTTCAATGACAACGCTTTTATAAGAAAATCACACACACACAACACACACACACACACACTCACACACGCACACACTCACACACACCACCGAAAGGCCCAATGATATGTGCAATAAATTAATTTTGCCGCGACAGATTTTTGCATAGATTTTTGACATGTGTAGAATGATGCGCCAAACAGTGAAGTCATTTAAAGGTGTCTGAAATAATATGTTAAACTTGTAAGTAGTAACATAAGTTTATCTTTCAATTTTCAGAAACTTAATCAATTGGTTAATAATTCAAAAAAAAAAAGAAAAAAAAACTAAACACCCAAGAGTTTTACAATAAACCCTTTATATACGTGGCATAACTAGAAAGATGCTCATTATTATACGCAGGGTAAAACAATCTGAAAATACAAAATTCTTGATATGTCTCGTAAATATATATTTTTTTAAATATTGTCAATGTGATGCACACCTCTTAGTGCGACAGGAAAAGTTGTTGAACATAATACGCACACACACACACACACACACACACGACACTCTATCTCACAAGTTAACAATGATACGTGAAGGAAAATAAATTAATTTAAAAATTCAATAATTCAAGCATAGTACATTCGATCGATCTGAAATTTTGATGCTTTGTTTTTACCATTAGCAAAAGTCAGCGTGCAAAATTTCAGCTCCCTAGCTTACGAGATAGTGGGTTAAAATCGATCAAAAGTTTTTTTGCCAAGCAAGCACAGTCACAATCGCAAGGAGAGGCTCAGAAACCACAAATTAATATAAAGGATTTAAACAAATATTTTCTCTTTAATCTAACTACAAGTCACCACAAATGATGACGTAAAACTCTCTAAACTTTTACACATATTCTAATGACGTCAACTAAAAAAAAAAAATTCTTTTGCACGCGTTCGCACCACTCTTCAATGCTTGAAGAACTATGTATTCGACTTCCGGCAATGGCGGCCGTTCCCTGCGCTAGTGTTACCTCTCGATTCGAAATATTTTTTTGTAGTTTTAACGGGGTTTTTTAACGGATCGAGTAACTGAGTGTTGATGCACAAATGGCAGGTCAGGACATACAAAAAAAATTTATACCTCATGGGTCTAGGACTTATGGATGCTGAGATCAAAGGTGATGACAGACGGACAAAACGGGTGCAATAGCGCATTCGACTTCTCGAAAATGCGCTAAAAATTAAAAATATAAATAAACTTGTAACTGTACACGTGCCTCTGAGGTCAGTATTAGAAAGGAAGGCAAAACGGGATAGTACAATTAGCAATGTAAGTTCATCATAATTATCATTATTATTATTATTATTTTAGGTGAAATATCAAACAAATATAACTATAATTACATGAATTTTATTATTATTATAATAATAATAATTATTATTATTTTAATTATAATTATTATTTTTATTATTATTATCTTGTAGTAATAATAATAATATTTTATAGGCCTATATGATCTACTTTATTTTTAGAAATATCAAACAAACGAATGACCTCGAACTATTTGAAGGGCATTGTGAAATTGAAAGTGAAAGTTAAAAAAGTATAATGTAGATGCAACAAAATCTCTTTAAAATATTTGAAAAGCCTGACGTCTACTAAAATGTAATGACTTTAGAAAGCAAGTGATACTTAGTCTAAGTCAGTGCTTTTTTTCTGGCGGAACGCACCGGAACGGCGTTCCGGCACCTCTTTCCACAGACTTTTATATTTTTTCCTTGGAATGTTTGGTCTTTACTGCTTTTTCAGGTTTCGTTGAATGCAATATCACTGATAGTGTAAATTAAATTTTAATATTAAATAAACTAGTCATATATAAAAGCCCGGCTATTATATAAGCATCGAAATGAGGAAAGAGATGGCCAAAGAAATCGTTCGCTGTAAAAGTAAGATTTCAGTGATGATCGACGAATCTACCACGTTGAGTCAAACATCAACACTTATAGTGTATATTCGGATTTGCGTAGAAGAGGGCACGGGAATTAGTAAACCAATCAATTTATTTCTAGTCTTAGTGGAGCTTGAAAATGTTACGGCCAAGGGAATTTTTAGATACATTACTCGAATGTCTCACGTTTTATGGAATAACAGAAGAATAGCTACCTGAAAGACTATTTAGTTTCTGTAACATGCGATGGCGCATCTGTAATGTTTGGATGCAAAAGTGGAGTTAAGAAGATACTTATCGATAAATTTCCATCTGTCATAGTGTGGCATCATGCTAATCATATAATCGAATTGTCAGTAGCTGATACTGTAAAGGAGATTTCAGGAATCAATAGATTTAAATCTTTTCTGGATAAGCTTTACGTTCTGAATCATGCTTCGCCAAAAAACAGCAGAGAGTTGCATTCTTGTGCTGAAATACTTGAAGTTGAGCTGTTGAAAATTGGACGAGTTTTAAGCACGCGATGGGTATCATCTAGTTTACGTTCGGTGTTTGCAGTGTGGAATAATTATACAGCGCTGGTGAAGCATTTTTAAGAAGAGATAAATGATCCAACAAGAAGCGCAAGTGATAAGTGATAAGGCCTGAGGAAGAAAATTACATCTACAGAATTTATAATGGATCTAGAAATAATGTGCGATGCTCTTCAGGAATTATTTGAGTTGAGATTGGATCTACAGGAGCTCAAAATAGATATATACAAGGCGAATCAAAAAATAAAAGCACTTGTACAAGTCTTTGAGGAAAGAAGTCAAAATGCAGGCACATATAAAACTGCAACAGCTGCCGCCGAGAATCTCAGCTTTCATGGAGTTATATTACACACAAAAAACTCACTTAATGATCCTTCGAATTGATCCTAACGCCATTTACAAAAAACTAAAGAACTCAATTGAAAACAGATTGCTTACTAACGAAGATGCTGAATTAGCTCAGTGGGCTCGCATATTAGATCAAAAACAGAGGTCAGAAAACGTTACCAACCAGAAAACATTTGGAGAAATGAAAATTAGAAAATTGTCAAACAGACTTCATCTAAATGAAAGAGAAATGATTCGTGGATTCCGTGAATACCTTATTGAAAAGACATATCCAGAAACACTGCTTCCGTTGATTTGTGCTATACATACTATTTCTATTTCTTCTAGTGAGTGTCAGAGAGGATTTTCGCAGATGAATCTTATAATCACCTCAACCATGGCTTCTTTGATGGCAAAAAGAGTTTCGTCACTGGTATTCATCAGATTGGTGGGTCCACCTCTCAAATTTTTCGATCCTTCAAAGTACGTTGATTCGTGGTTACTTCGAGGAAGACATTCAGCTGTAGACAGTTAAAACAGGAAAATAAATTGAGATGATTTGTCAGATGAAAACATGCGAAAACTGGGGAACTTGCTGTAAAACCTCAAAAGTTGTCTTTTTAGTAGATTAGTCTACATAGTTAAAACTTAACAGTTTAAACCTTGTAATTTTGTTTCTTTAATATAACCAAAATTTTATGTTTACTACACTCATTTAAGTGTTATTTTTATTTATGACAAAACGGACATAAATATGCGTTCCGGAACCTTTTTCTTCAGAAAAAAAAGCACTGGTCTAAGTAAGGAATAAGTTAAAACAAGATCGATACCAAGACAAATATTTAAACAACTTACTTTTTAAGACGTTAGAGTTCTTTGATCATAAAAGAAAGACTAACTAAACAAAATCGTTTGGGAATTTTCAATTGTTATAAATGTAATTGAAATGTTATTGAATGAATTATTAAGAAGTAGGTCACAAGGCAATAGGAACATATTGTTTTTGTTTTGTATTAAAAAGTCCAGATTCCAAAATAATAAGACTAAATTTCTTAAAAACCTTAGGCGCCTAAAGCAGCTACATTTATTTTTGTTTATTTTTTTTTTTTAATACAATCAACCTAACACAAACAATAATATTTCTGCAAAGAGTTTTACAGTGATCTTAAAAAATGTCATCTTCCATGACCAATGTTCCATTTAGGGTTCGTTGGTCTGTATGCAAAGTAAAATAAATATTGTTCAAAGTTGCACAGCGTTTAGTTGTGTGCAATATTATATCAAATTTGCTGCGTGGCAATTCTAAAATGCTGTTGGTCAGACATCGGCGCGGCCTTGCCGTCTTGCAGGTTAAATGGAACATTTCTCATGACTTATCAAATTAACAATGATACAGTAAAATCAAAGGGCAGCGAAACAAGTCCATGAATGGTATGGTATGGTGAATAAATTAAAGATATTGCCTGATTTAATTCCGAGGCCCTACATAACATTGCATCTTTGATGGATATTCTCTTCTATCTTTAGAGGTTTTATTTGTAAATAGATCTAAGTCGTTTTAATATTTCCTTGATGTGCAAAGTCTCTGGCTGTTGCCATGTGTTTTATTGTTGAATGATGAAGTGTTGCTTCTGTCTAGATGTATTGGGCTCCTGCAGGATGCGTACTAAAGAATTGGTCGATTCCTGAATTTTTCAGAATAGTTATTCAATTTGTCCTATCCAAGATGGAAAAAAACCTAATAAAATTTTAATGTTTGTATTTGAAGAGGATCCAGTGTCAATGACGTATTTTCTTAAATCTGTTTTAAAATTTTTATTATGATAACTATGTTACATAAATTTATACTTTAATGACTTTGTATATAGTTATATAAGCCTTAAATCAAGAACTAACTAACATAGAAACCTGTATTTAATTGTTATTTTCAGTTTCAAAATTGTTGACACAATTTATATAACACCAAGAACTCTACCTGGACATACTCCTCCGAAATATTCAGCATTTTCTTTGATTGGAGCATACAATTCATTGTAATAAAAAGATTTTTCCCATTAATACTTTTTTATGTCCTCGCTACATGGACTAGTGAATGTCATGGTGACTTGGAATAGTGAATGGCATCATGACATGAACTAGTGGATGTCATCATGACTTGAACTAGTGATTGTCATCATGACATGGACTAGTGAATGTCATCATGACTTTGACTAGTGAACGTCATCATGACTTTGACTAGCGAAATTAAACGTGACATAGACTAGTAAACGTCATCATGACTTGGACTATGAAATGCCATCATGACTGGGACAAGTGAATGTCATCATGACTTGGACTATGGAATGTCATCGTTACTTGGACTAGTGAATGACATCGAGACATAGACTATTGAATGTCATCATGCCTTGCACTATTGAATGTCATCATGACTTGGACAGTTGAATGTCATCTTGACACGTACTAGATAATGCCATCGTGACATAATCTAGTAAATGTCATCTTGACATAGACTTGTGACAGCTAGTGTGAAATTGATTTGTGAACATTATCAACCACGAAGAAATGTTGTAGTATTGATTGGCAAATAAAGTCGTGCCACATCTTCTGACCACCCGAAAAGTTAACCGCTGGCAATAGAACGATGTAAAAATAAAGCATAGAAGCATAGAAGTATCCACATATAAACATAAAAACTGATATATATATATATATATATGTCATGCGGCCGTGAAAACCATGTGTTCATCCATTTACCAAGCAGCAAGAAAAATCAATCAAGGCCTTCTTAACCCCTTCAATTATATCCACATTCAGGAAGATCTTGTCCCCAGCGTTTAGCTTTGCGCAGCATGTGATTGTTTGATTTCCAACCAGCTGGCAAATGATTATGAAGTCACCTCTTTGTAGTTGCCTTCCGTCGAAGCACCCAACAAAGACGGCGTTATCCCTTGTGAGTCTAGCCGTTACACTGATTAAGTACAATCCAGGGGAAGGGGCAGTAAACTGTCCGGAAGAGGGGTTGAAGTGACTGCCGTAGTTGACATTGAGTTCGTTGTATTTTTTCAGGGCGTATTTGCCCGGCTTGAGTTCAAACTGGTCGTAGGAGTGAAAGCCGACAATTTGTGGTCGACATTTTAGCTCTGTGAACAGGTGATGAGACATTAGTTGACTCTATTAAATATGAAAGACTAGACATAAGGCGTGTGTAAGCGCAGGACGCACTAATCTTCTGTATAGAAGGAGCGCCAGTAATAGATATGATTTTAAAATTTTAATTAAAAAACTTTGGATGTTTGGTGTATCTTTTTGTGCTAGTGTGAGTTTACAAGAAATGTAAGAAGAAAAGTAGGAAATGATTAGAACACAGCTTAAAGTAATGAAATTAAAGGGCCTTATAAAAACACAAGCTAGTAATTGAATTAACAAATCGTATTATTTGTGCATCCATATGTATTAAATTATTGTCGAATCTTTAACACCAATCTATTATTAAATCTTTTTATGTATTTATGTTTTTTACACAAATTGTATTGCGATTCTCTTCACCCTTTCAAAGGCATTACCACTGTCTATTCCTGTTCAGGAAATTTAAAAATATATCGCTATTGGAGCACGAATTCATGTGGTTTATTTTATCAAAACGTAGATTAGAAGGTCACAACCTTTAACCTACTTATGTTTCAGAGTTCACAAGTGTTTAACAGTAACAAGTGACCTCACCTATTTTTGTGATTTTTTCAGTAAGATCCTTGAATTTCTTTTCGTGATCATCAGTAGCCTGCTAGTTTGGAATCGAAAACAAAGTATTGAAAAATGAAGAAACTTTTTGCTCAGCAAACTTAGGGATCAATGTGATTACATAAGTAAATTTTTGAAACTATTGAAGTGGAGTGAGCAGATTTTTTTAAATAAAAAAAGATAATTTATTAATCTGCAACGACGTCTTAAATGGGGAAACAGTACCCAAACCTTAGGCCATAATTGCTAAAATGGGATTAGATAACATGGGTTGTTTTTTTAAATTATGATTTTAGGAACAAAACATTTTTTTTGCAAAGAAACTTGTTGCGGTTTTCACACGTGAAGCTAGAAATTTTTTCAAAAGAAATAGGTATACACATGTACCAGTACATAGATACTAGGGCTGTTAACGATTAATTTAAATTAAACCTTTAACTTTTGAAAAATTGACGATTAAATAATCGTATAAGTTTATTAAAGCAAAAAACATAACAAAAAAATTATGATGTTAGAAGTAACACTTATTAAACGTTTTTGGTTTGAAAATCTAAATAACACTGAAAATTCTCCTTTAAATGTCACATTTTAACCAACTACTCAATACACAAGTGGGTTGAAATTATTTGGTTCAAGTTATAACCAGCCGAGCTGAACAGTCATTCACATGGAACAGAGGTAACTGGTATGAACAAAATGATCGGGGGAATGAATGAAATTATCGGATATCGGTGTTCATGAAGATTCTACTATTGTAAAATGTTAAAGATAGTGAAGTCAACAGTGCTCTCGCCTCTCAAGCTGAGGTGCATGGGATCGAGTCCATGCAAAGACACAATTGGAATGTTAAATGACTTTCGCTAAAAAGTCCTCCGCTGACCTGGAGAAGAGATGGGCGCCGCCAATTTCGAGAAAGTTCTAATGGATACTTTAGGCCCCCTAAATCCACAAGGTTATGGGACACAGAAAAAAAAAGGATTCAGGAACTTTCATCTCAATTTTTTTACGCAGTGATTGATCAGAAGAGCTCTCATCATTTTCTGTCTATGAGTCAGACTTCATTTCTACCATTAACTTAATACGCTTTTCATTTGGTTTGATAAATAGGCGAAGTGTTAGAACCATGGTGGGCAAACTTTATAAATATTTTCCACATTCACGTCAGTCAATAAGTTAAAATCAAAATGTCTGTGTAATCGTCGGGAAATTTATGATTCATCGGTGGTTGTTTCAATTTTTTTTTCTTCTAAATTGTTTGAATTCTAATAATTTGTAAGTGATGGGCTGATTAATTGTTAAAAAATAATTTAATCGTTTAAGTTTTTAACAATTACATGAGAAATTTATCGTTAATTTCAACAGCTCTAAAAGATACCATTTTTGTTTTAACACAAATGTCCTTATAAATAACTAAAAATTTATAAACTTACTCAAAGAATTAACATTAATACTGTTCTTCTAAATTATATGTGGATCACTGAAAGGAAAAGGACTTAACAACTAGCTCTACTATCCAAAAAAAAGCTTTAAAACATAACTGACGACTGATTGTAAAATCCTAAAAAGCCTTTAACAATTTATTGACGAGATATTCTGCAATCCTACAAAAACTTTAAAACAATTAACTGAGGAAAGATTCTACAATCCTACAAAAAACTTTAACAATTTACCGACGACAGATTCTACAATCAAAGAAAAAACTTGAACATTTTACTGACGGCAAACTCTTCAATCCAACAAAAGACTTCAACAATTTAGTTACTGACTTAATAAACCTATTAGACCAATGCAAATTATTCCTCGATCGATTACTCTATAACGCATTGTATTTTGTAATTGAATAATTGATTCCATATTGGAAAATAAAATTACGCTTTACAGATGCATGATATACCAATTGTTCCCATCTTAGAGTAGAAGTTGGTTTAAAAGTCAGTTTTGCATCTCCCAATGGAGGCAGTCTTTTAGCCAGAAATTGACAGACCAATCCGACCTTTAACAGAAAGAAAATGTATTACATTTAATAACAGTTTTTGAGTGAATTCAATATATCTATAGTATGTTGGCTGCGCTCCGTTAATCATGAAATCGTGATTGATGGAGATTGAAAACATTTTGAAAAAAAAAATATTTCTATTTATTTAATAAAAGCCCTGGTTGCCAAATTAAAGAGCACTGCATTGACGTTGCACAAAATTTCTGAAAGATTTAATATTGTTCAAATCATTTATTGATTAATTTTTCTGGTGAGTCAAATTTTCGTGCGGGGCGGGGGTGGAGAACTGTTAGTTTTTTCTTCTTTTTACAGGCCTTTTTGCTCATAATTAGATATTATAATCCCTTTTTATTGTGTCATCTTAAAACTTAATTTATTATTGTAGCCTTCTTGATTTATATGGAAAATATTTTAAAACTGAGAAGTATCATATTTTAATATTTATTAAATTACAGTAAAGCAAGATGTTACATTTTTAGGGTTAATCATCATCCTTTCAAAACTTGAGGTGAATATTGAAGGTTGGATTTGTCAATAACGTCTATTATTAAATCAAAGTTGTTTTATTTTCCTAATAATATACTCTTTATATGATTTCCTTAACGAAGAAAACATTCACACCAGAAACCAGTAGCCAATTACTTACGAGATCGTCAACTTTACATTTATTTCGACTGCACATACCCTCAATCTTCTCCGTGTGCTGGGCTAACGTGAGGTTATGGGAGATTTTGAGTTGCTTAAATTTATCAGACATTTTTTTTATACTGTTTATTTGTACTCTCGACTCTCTTTGACAAATCGTGTATAGACATATTGACGTCAGTGCCACAAGTTGAAACGGAGCTCTTCTGTTTTTTGAGTTCATTCATTGACTCAATTGTGGATTTATTTTCCTTTTCTAATTGAGTTAATCTCATTTCAGCCCTTGTCAAATTTTCTTTTAAACTATAAATGGTTGAATTATTGGCTTTGAATTTACTCTCAAGTTCTATCATTTTTTCATGATTTCTCTGACGAGCTTCGATATTTTCTACTTGCAAACCTACAACTTTTGCGTCGATTTTTTCTTGCTTTGTTGCCATTGCTCTCATTTCGGTGCTAAAACACTTTTGGTCTTCTTCAATTCTTTCACTTTTTTGCTTTCAGGGATTGCACCGCCTCCTCAATATGAACAAATTTATTTGACAGAATTTGAGAAGAATTTTCTCTGACCGTGAGGGCTGAAATTGAATTCGAAATAAGAGCGTTAAATTATTTCATAGAGGATAAAAGCAAAGTTATCGTTTCTATGACAATACTGATATTTCCAAAGACTGAAAGTCTTACTAAAAAAATTAGCAATCTTTCATTTCCTTACTTTTACACCAAAAACATAGCTAGGTCATATATCTGAAGGAAACTAAATACCAAAATGTCGACATCATTCATTGAAAATAAGCACCACGGATCTTGGGATCCAAAGAAAATGACAACTATTTCTTTACTACAGCAAATGAATATTTATGTGACACGGTGAATTAATCAAAATGTGGCAATTTTTTTAAAACAACAAAATAATTTGCTTCTTCCTTACTAAAAACAGTTTTATAAATTTGAAAATATTTCTAATGGCTGAAGAACTTGATAACGATTTTAAAAATATGTATTTGTTGAATATTTTTTTCAAAATACATATTGTATTTAAACTTAACATGGGTATTCATGTCTTTTCAATAAATTGCCCATCTATGGGGAATACAATTATTTTTTTCCTAGTATTCTAAATCTTCTTCTGAAGACATAGTTTTTTAAAAGGCTGGTCAAATTCCTGTACATAGGAACATTATAAAAGTACCGGTTTGGAGGGTTGTAGGGGTTTAACAGATTAAACTGATTAGATTTGATTTTATTTTCACCTCGCTAACCTTATTCTTAAAGATCGTCTTCGCTCTTTTTGGTATTTTATTATTATTTTCTTAATAGCGTTTTGTGTTGTTCATATCTTGTTTTCCTTAAAATAACGTAACAGTGGGCTATTGAACCCTGTGACCCCTTAGTAAGAACTCATTTTTATGTATTAAAGGTTTATTTAAACTTTAAAAGATAATTTCCTCCAGAAAGACATATTTTATTGTATTCGTTTTTTTTTTCACTTGTTGAGTACCAGAAAGTTCAACAGATTTTGTAACAAAGAATGTGATGGCCTGTTGGATTCTAAGGGAGATCTCTTCAAACGTCACGTGATTGGTCTGCTCACCACGGAGCCAAGCATCAACTTCATATTGTACCTACATGACAAAAAATGGGCTTAAACATATGTTTCATCAATTCTATGTCAATATTGACAATAATCTAATCATGTATTATATACAAAATGATATTTTAAATATTTTAACAGATCTAGACTGTTTAAAAAAAAAATAAAGTATTACCTGATGAATTAACGTATCCTTGGTTCTATCCATAGTCTTTATCTCTTCTTTGAGCACGTCAAATTGTTGTTTAACAATTTGGACAAATCTATAACTTTGCTGAGTTGTGCCGGCCATTATCAAAAATAATCTTCAGAAGCTACAGATCAACACTCCACGCTGAAACCAAGCGTCACTTTCATTAACGTTATAAACGGACAAAGACGAAAACATGTATACAATGACAGCAAGGTATGCATTGATAAACGTTAAAAACAGACATACACCGGCAAATGCAATCATAAACACGCATGCAGCTAATTGGTCAACCTTTATCAAAAAGGCACACAAACACACAGTGTCACGTGAGAAATTACGGATTGAGAAGAAGAGGTCACTTGACGGAAGTGAGATCATAGACCAGAAGGCACTAGTGTGTGAGAAGAAGATGGTTGTGTTTAATGTCTCCAACAAAGGAACCCTGAAGTTTGATCTTTTTTATATCAATATGTATATGCATCACATATTCCAGTATTAAATTCATTTTGTTGATATTTAGGATTTCAAAGTGGTCATTGTGCAAAAGATGTTGTTGTTTAATAACGCCTACTAACACAGAGGAAAAGTAGCCTGTGACAGTATATGGTGTCAGAAGAAAATAAGCTTAATATCAAGACAGTGAAGTTCACATGTGATGATAGCAGAAGATTTTTGTGAACATATCGCATACTAAAAGAAAACTAACATTACGGCAAACCTATAGCATGTTCAAGTATCTGTAGTTCGGTTATCTACAGTCGTTAGTGGAATAATGTAAAACCATACAAAATATTAGATTGTCCTGTTAACAAGTGACAGTGACATGCTCAAGTCGTTGTGGAAATGAAATTATTGTGTATTCAAAAAGGAAAGTGATCATCAAATGAAGAAACATGTCTTCAGCCATCGTAAGTTGTGAATGTTTAATATTAAAGGCCATATGCAGCAATGTATTAACTGTGGAAGTAAATGAAATACAAGGAGTGTGCCACAATCACAAGCCTACAGTGCATTGTATGATTCTAGGTTCAACCGTAACGATATCTGTTTCCCAAAGACAAAGATCCACAGATTATAGTACATGAAGCACTAGTTACATTTAGAAAATGGTTAGAGCTTACACCAATTGACACAAGCAATTCAAAGGCCATAAGAGATATGGTGCTAATTGACAAGTTCTTTGTAAACTCAATAAGAATGGGGCTGCATAAAGCTTTTTAATTTAAAAAATGTACACAAACTATTTGTGTAAGAAGACAATAAATTTAATCTTTATTTATGAACTAATACTAATAACAGTAAACTTTTCGGCTAATGCCTTCATCAGTACAACAACATTAAATAATTACTTACATAAATATTAAAACATTTTATATGATAAAAAAATGATAAACATTGTATGTTTTTTCTTTTCTTTACATTTTTATCATATAATATGTTTTAATATTTATGTATACGTTATTATTTAATGTTGTTGTACTGATGAAGGCACCGACTCTATTCACAAACTTAATTGATAAGACAGTTCGTACTCAAGCAGAGTTAACAAATGCATTACGCACATTCAAAGACTCTCTTCCAAATGTAGAAACGTATAAAAAAACAAGACATCTTTGCTGCAGAATAAAATTTAAAAAAAAAACAGAAAAAAGACAAGGAATGAGAAATCAGTGTCTTCGAAACTCAGGCTAACAGACAAACTAATTGTTTGTACTGTATAAGTCATCAGGACACACGGCGAAACATTGTTACGACAATAAAGGAGAACCTAACTGGGTGTCAAATATTGAAAGTCCCTTACGAAAGAAACAGAAGAACGATCAAGACAAAGTCATTCTGAAAACAAAGGTAGACAATCATGGTGAGGCAGATACAACATAACTCTAGATACAGAGATTATGATCAGCCATGGAGAAGGAATGATTACCAAGATATGAAGGATACAAAAAAAATAAAACAAGAAGAAACAAACGCTAGTGTTACCGTAGCCACATTTGATAGTCATGGAAAACTGACTTTGTACCCAGTATATGTCAATAATAGGCAATATATGTGTTTTCTGGATTGTTGTACACAGCAGAATGATAGAAGAAGATAAATATCATGATCAAAAAGACTCACCAATATTAAGTGTTGAAAAGTAGCGTTGACTCGGTTAATTATCATATGTATAGTAATGTGTACAAATGAATATTTCTAAATTATGTATTGAGGTTAAATAAAATACCATTTAAATAAAAATGTTCAAAAAGTATCCAAGGTTATCCTACAAACATCCCTCCGCTCAGCGCTAATTGTCCATGCAAGACCAGCCTGCACATCCGCTGTGGCGTAGCGCAGAGAAGGGGGCGGGAGAACAAATGTCTCCCAACGACTAAGTATAGGAACACCAACGTTCCAACATTATAGAAAGAAAGCTTATTAAAGGAAGGATATTAAATACACAATGAATGGGGGGGGGGGGGGAGGGGCGTAATTTTATGTTTTTTCCCCGGGGCGAAAAACTCCCTAGTTACTCTCTTATCTCGTTAAAATGAGCCAATTAATCTGGATTTTGAAGAGTGTTAAGATTCTATGTACCACCTTTCACAGACGACTCATCTAAAAAAGTACCTTCACAATTTTTTTCGTAATTACCGAAATATAGTCACCGATAATAAAAAAAAAACAAGATTTCATTTTGACACTAAGAATGCGTGATATTTAAGTTTCCATTTGAAAACGTTGGAAAAAAATAGATTTTTACAGAAATGGATATAGCGATCAATCGACCATGGTATTTTTGCATAACCTATTTAAGTTGAATAAGGAAGTTAAATACATAGTTAAATCGTCGTATAATGTCAAATAAATTCATAAAATAATATCATGATTGCTTTAAAATGTATGGCCTATTTTTTATAAGTGACATTATATAAAGTTTTTTTATAAAAAATAATTTAATATAAGAAACTTGTCAAAGTAAAATTTCCAAGGCAGAAAAAATAAAAAGGTATGATTCAAGTTAACTAACTAGTGATCTTACCAAAAATAACACATTAAATTGGAAATTTCCATTTAGAGGTGTACGGTCTAATGTGTGCCGAAAAACAAGATTGGAATATGAGAACGTCATATCCTACTTAGCCTACATTGTATCCCACCCGCTCCTCCTATAAAGAAGAATATTGCACCACATCTTCTTGATGGCTTACGTTGTTTTTAGAGCTAGAAAGTTGATAGTAAATAGTGTGTTTGTTTTTCTGAGTTGATCAGGCAAAGCCCTTCTGCGCCCGAATTCTGGATGGAAGAAAGAGAATGGGTTTATGTTTGTTCTTGTATAAAGAAACAAGTCAAATGTTTTTGGTTTATTATCATATATCCTTTATTCTGATTTTTGTATTAGATTATGGTTGCATTGTATTTGCAAGAAAAAAAAAGTAATATGTCATACATATGTTCTTCTTTGCTCTTTTTTTATGTTTCTTAAAATTTCAACGGTTAGTAATTTAACTAATGGTGTTACTCTTGGTGAATATTCTACAGTAATTAATTTGGAAGATTTTTTTTCTAGTTTCTCTCTGTTTTATTTCGTTGATGCATACACCGGTACAGATTTTAAAATCTAAAATAGTATTTTGTAACATGTTCTTGTTTAAGTTTGCAAAAGTTTCCTTCTATAGACCTAAAGTATTCTTTGATTTTTTAATTACTTCATTGACATTTGGATTCCAATGCCATATTTTTTAAAATATGGAACTCAAATTTGTACATGATTAAATAAAACCATTGTAAGTCTATTAAATATGCACTAAGAGAAGAAATCTTGGCTTTTTATCATCAAGCTAATTGAATTTGATTTTCATTTTATTTTTTTTTAATAAAATATATTTATCGTTAAGTCTTCATGAAACTAAAGCTCTATGGAATTTAAAAATAATTTTCATAAATTTAATTTGATCTTTTCTCAATGTTATTAAAAATAATTGTACATTTAAGATATTTTTATGATCTTTAAAATATTACTTTATTTTAACATCTGCAAAATAGCATGGCATTAAGAAAACATTAAATTACATGACAAAGCTTCCTCCCACCCCTTTCTCTAAACGTAAATGAGTATTTTTTGTGGGTCTTAGTCAGAAATATCGGTGATAGTTCTGCTAAGTTTTATCGTATGGTGGAATTTAGAACTAAATGTATGCACTTTGTGTGTGTGTGACGTATTTCAATGTATTATTAAATTAATTTTCTTAACGAAATTTATATTTTGAATAGAAGAGGTGTTTATTAGAACGTTTATAGTTAAAGAATCAAAGCGCATAAACACAAAAACAAATAATTTTATAACTTAATGTTCAAAGTATACAATGATGTTTAAATTTTAAGAGGCGTCAGGAAAGTAGGATCACTTAGTGTTTTTGAAATAAATTGTTCGTGATTTATAGAAATCTATTTTAAAAAATTGAAATCCAGGAAGCCAACCCAAGATGTTAGGAAGAAATTTCATATAATAAATCAATATTCTTTATTTTAAAAATTAATTAAATAAATTGAAAATCACAAAGACATGTAAACCTGTTATTGAATAAATTAATACATTGTTTCACATACAACGACAGTTTACAATAAGGTTAAATCTGAAGCGACGCTTTGCAACAAATTTAAAAAAAAACTTTAACAAAAATGATAAACATGATTTCAATAGTAATCACATTATATTTTAAAAAAAACCTGCTAGTAGTCAGAATTTTTTGTAATACTATGTACTAAATATTATCATCAACTGGCAATATCATTTCATTTTAATAACACAGAATCTTTACCCCCTTTTTTGATCATACAACAGGAATCAAGACAACTGAATCAAGATCAAACCAGTTGGTTTGGCCATGAGTTATAGCTCTTAGACATATTGTTTGTACAGCTTTTAATTTGATTGAATGTGTAACACTGCTGTTGTCAGATACACTGCATATTTTAGTAAAGTCTATATAGAAACAACAATTAATTTTGTGTCGGCCCCTTCAGGTCTTCATTTCACTTATATAAATGCTTATTGAATAAAATGTATCAAATGGTGAAGTGAATATACATGATGCTTTATTGAAATGGCATCCATTGTTGGGAAAGAACCTGTCAAAAAGTGTTTAATTTTTTTAAAAACATTTGAAGTGAAACGTTTTGTAAACCTGAAATCCTACATTATGTAGATGGAATTGCTCTTCTGTGAAAATAATGAAAATGAAAATTATAAATGAGCAAGTTAAAATATCTTTAATATTTACATCTCTAAATTCTAACTGCAAATAACACTTGTAATCTTCGTGTACAGCCGTGACACATCAATGATTTTGAATTCTTATGATTTTTTTCTTACTGTGTATCTAAGACTTACTGTACAGGTAAACTTAAAAATATAACTGCATTTTAAAAAATTATATTTTAAAAAATCCTTTTAATTATATACATTTTTAGAAAAATAGTATTGAATTAAAAGAAATCACATTTTTTATTAAAATTTTTAAACATTTTTGATTAAAAAATTTTTGAGCAAACATAAGAATTATAAATTAAGATATATACAACTGATATAATAAATTGTTGTTTAAGAAAGATACTATTCATATAATTACATTTTTAAAAAAAAACAACAGTAAATGATGTATGTTTAATAACAGATTTATTATTAGATTAAATTAATATTCTCCTTTTATCGGATGAACTTAATATTAACATACCGATTTGTGCGACTTCACCTGATATTTCAGTAAATTCTGTATCAATAGCGTCTACCTGCTAAAAATGATAGAAAATTAAATGGAAAAGACGTAAACAAGGTAAGGGTTAGCCTGACCGGACGTAACAAAACAGCGAACGTATCGGCAAAGAGCCTTTATCAACGAACATACAAGACACAAATAAAACGAAAATCAAAATAAAAAATGAAGGAACTTAGCTGCGATGAAATTCAAAGTAACCAAACAAGTGAAACTGAGAGATGACAGAGCGAATTTATATAGGAAAGCAGAGAGTGGGCGGGGTAACCACCTAGGTGGTCAAAGAAAAGACAATATTCATCCCATGTGGTGCGAGTGTACCGTGATTTTCTATTAATCTCTTTTCAATCTGGACTCTCGTGGGTGTGTTTGTGCACGAGACAATAGCAGTGACTGCTAGGTCCTTGACACCCATATGGTCGCGTCCATTGAAGTGACGGGAGATGGGACACTGTTTATCCTGTGTAATCGCCCCAATATGTTCAGACATTCGGCACGACAAAGATCGTCCCGTCTCTCCTATGTATTTCAAAGGACAGCGCTTACACACAATGGTGTAGACAACGTTGCGGCTAGCGCTGGTGAAACCACCCTTAATCATAAATAGCCCCTTAGGGAAGTTTATCTGTTCGCTATGCACAACAAAAGGACATGTCTTACACTGAGGTCGACCGCATGGTACAGTACCCAGGTGGTTGGGTGATGTGGAGAGGCGGGTGCGAACCACAAGATCACGTAGGTTTCTGTCCCTCCTAAATACAATTAGGGGTGGGGTGGAGAAAATGTTGTTCGTCTCAGTGTCCGCAAGGAGGTTAGCTCGGTTCTTCATGAATATTTATTTGGCTTTGATGTTGTGTGGATGGTAAGTGAGAACCAGCTTGCTCCTTTGGTTGGTATCACGGGTGCTTGTTAAAAAGACGTCGGCACGAGTGAAGTTTTTGACCCGCTGAAGCGCATGTTGAAGTGTGGCTTCAGGATATGACCTTTGCCTAAAAAACTCCACCATTTCCAAAGCCTTTTCCGGAAGTCATCCTGAGATTGACAAAGTCTACGGAGTCGAAGAAGTTGAGAAAAGGGAATGGAGTCCTTACAAGTTTTGGGATGAGAAGAAGGGTAGAGAAGATAACAGTGGCTGTCTGTGGGTTTGAAGTAGGCCGAAGTGAGGAGGCAGTTTTTCTGGAGAGTTACAGTGATGTCAAGGAAATTGGCAGAGAGTTCAGAAATTTGGTAGGTGAACCTAATGAATGGGTGGAAGGTGTCAACAAAGTTAATAAAAGTGTCCAGTTCACTTCTCTCCATATTAATCACCCCGATACCGTCATCTATGTACCTCTTGTAGAATTCAGGGAGGCGACCAGTGTATTCCTGTTCCACTCTGTGTTCAATGTGGCTCATAAACAAACAAGCATAGCTTGGTCCCATTTTTGTCCCCATAGCGACCCCACTGATTTGGTCAAAGAACTGGCCATTGAACTCAAACGAGTTGAGGGTTAGAACTAATTCAGCCAGCCGTAGTAGGCGTGTGTGGGTATACTGGGGTGGGGTTGCCTGTCCAAAAAGTATTGCACAGCCAGAAGGCCATCATTGTGGGGAATAGATGTATAAAGGGAAGATACATCAAGGAGGAATAGATAAGGTATTGTGTCTGGATTGATGGTGAGTGACTCGAATGTCATTAAGGCATGATTGGTATCTTTATGATAGCATCTTTTTTTTTTTTTAATATATGATCATATTCATTTTGTTTTCAATTTCTAAGTATAAACATTATCTCATTCATAAAGTAATTAGTCTTTAAAAATTAGTTATGAAAAGTTTAAAAGACAAGAGTGCTTTAAAATGAGAGACCTCTATTGAAATTAAATGCTACATAAAAGTTGTCCACATCAAATATTTACTTATTGGATGTTTTCTTCCGTGTTTGGTTAGTCTTTCTGGATATGGTTTGTGGCTAATTAAACCATTTAACAATAATAGGACATTTTATTCCTATTACAATACGTTTAAGTTTCTTTGTTTTTAAACCCCTTTAAAAACCTCAGCAAAATGTACTTTTTAAAATTAAATTTAAAAAACCTGTCCCCTATGAGGGTGTGTTGAAAATTAAATTGTATTTATTACATAATATTCGTTTTTTATTAGAAATTTTAACTACCATTAAAAAAACATAATTATAATGTTTAAATTTTCCTATACAAAAAACTTATTCGGATCTATAAAGAAATAGACTTCGTACAATATAAATAAGATTCTACCTATTGGTTCTGCCCTTTTATGCCTCTTAAGTGGCAGGAATTATGCAGTTTATAAAGATATTTTTCACTTGTATTTCCAAGTTTTATTTAATTTCCGCAAGTATTTATTATTTTTCTATCCTCTAGTGTTTCAATGCTTCATAGAAAGCGAAATGTGCCCCTGCGAAACAGCTGCGGAAAATTCGGATCATGTTCTTCAAAACTGATCTTCTACCACCATACCCGGACAGACATATGTCCCCAGGAAGCTACTCTCGACGACAAACTAAATGGTGGAGTGGACCAAATGACAGCCAAAGCGCAGTTCATCACAATTATAGGACTTGCTGTCTAAACCCTATTTCAAAAGATTTTTAGAACGAAGAAGAAATGCTAAATGATTTATATCAGGAGTCGACGAACTTTTTTTGCCCGTGACCTTAAAATGTTAACGTTACTCCCAAAGACACAAAGTCCTGCGCATACCACTAGGGCGTTTTGAGC
The DNA here is from genome assembly GCA_002072015.1 of Radix auricularia. Lineage (NCBI taxonomy): Eukaryota > Metazoa > Mollusca > Gastropoda > Lymnaeidae > Radix > Radix auricularia. Next base: position 378,648 of record MUZC01003651.1, read on the forward strand.
GTTGTTAGCACCCCCTCCATCCACCAACACCACAATCGAAAATGTTTTAAAAGCCTGATATGTGTCTAAATATGACCCAAAAAGGTCTGTGCGTATGATGCAATTATAAAAGTTAATAATATAATATAATATTATTATATTAACAATTATTGGCCTTACTATCCTGGCAATTCTGGATATAATGATAAATCTTGCATAATGCAATATATTCTTATGAACACAAATTTAGTTTTAAAAAGAACAAAAATGATAAATTTGATATAAATCAATATCATAATTTTTTTTAAAACTCTTCAAACCTAATGAGAACATAGTTTCAGAGTATTCAAGGTGCTTCAGTTTGGACGAGGTAGCAGGCAAGGATGATAATTCAATGTTTTTGAACTTAAATTTAGTGAGATTCATGAAATATCGATATTAATGAAATATTATCAAACGTTTTTTCTTAAATTTAAACCCTTGAAAGTAACAACAAGCTAAGGAACAGTAAATAACCATAATAAATCACTATTATTTATATAAATTATAAGAAGAACGGTTCTAATATTCTTACATATGAGACTGCTATCGAAAGAGAAACATACAATAAATAATTTTATTTAATCAGACAACAGCAGCACACAGGATGTCAGTCAGTAAACAGGATAAAGACACAGGACCATTTTTAAAGAACTTTAATAAATAGTGTTAAACAGATTCAAAGACGAAACTTTGGAAACAGAGATACACAGGATTTCAACAGCAGTAACATAAAAACAGACTTTTTAATAATTATACATTTTATTTTTTTTAAATATGGTGTCTTAAATATTATCATCAAGTGAAAATTTATTTCCTTTTTTTATAACACAGCATCTCTTGTCCAGCTCATTTGATAAAAAAAACACGAGAACTGAATCCTAATTAAACCAAAGGGTTTTTCTGCTTTAGTTTCAGCTCCTAGACCTATGATAGATCCAGCTTTTAATTCGACTAAACTTGTAACACAATTGTCGTCAGTTACACTGCAGATTTCAACACAATAATCAAACAATTTTGGCGAAGTGATCATCTCATGAATACAACTAATTTTGTGTGAACCGTTTGTTGTCCAAATCCCACTTAAATTGATGCTTATTAAATAAATTCCATCAAACGGTGCAGTGAATTTCCCTGAAATCTGATTGAAGTGGCTGCCATGGTTATTTAAGACAGTGTCAAATGTGGCTATGTTATTGTTAGATCCAAGTCTAAAGTCATATGTTTTACAAGCCTGAAATCCTACAGCCGGTTTGTTGAATTGTCTTTCTGTAAACAAAATGAAAATGAAAGTAATAAATGAACAAGATCTTATATCTAAAATATTTATATAACCACATGTATTAACCAAAAACTGCAAATGAAACATTTACATTTTTCCGTACAGCTGTGAATAGAAAACAATTCATGCAGCATCAATTTGCTTTTTACTTATTTGTTATACCATTCATGTAAAATGGCTGTAAAGATTTAAAAGATGTAAAAATTTTAAACTTTAAAATTTAAATGTTTAAAAAAATTATTTGAACAATTAATCCATATTTTTATATTTAAAAAAATATATATTAATAGCTTTAAACTTAAATCAAACCAATTTTTTGTATTATCAACATTTTCATACAGATTTTTTAAATAATGCAGAGAACAAACATCATGATTCTAGTTAGGATAATAATAATAATAATAATAATGTATAATAATAATTAATCATAACAATTTATAGCAACAATATAGAATAATAATTTCTATTAATAATTGATTATTTTTTTATACTTATAAAATGTTAACAATATGAGAACCTTTATAACTCAGTGCCACAGCAAGCAGTTAGGCTTACAGGGCTTGATATAGAAGTAGTAAAGTAACACATATAGTCATAAATGACTTCCATTAAAAATTATTTATATCCTAGCTACAATTTACATATAATGACATGATGGGGCACAATGTGGGAAGGGTTTTTTATTTTTAAAAGAAATGATAGATTGTTGATTTTGAAAATAAAATTTGAAGAGATGTGTTTTTCTTCTTTAAGGTCTTATATGACTATGTAATAGTTGAGCATAAATTGGGAAATACATTTTGTCAAAGGAACAGAGAGAATAAGATCATGCTGATAAAAAAGTTAGTTATGAAATAAATTATTTTCATAATCAGATTAAAGAAACTAAAAAAAATTAATGCATTTTTCATTAAAGATGTATCATTATGATTAATTTCTTTTCTTCTTTTAATTAACGATGATTATCAAATTAACTTACCAATTTGCACAACTTTACAAGATATTTCAGTAAATTTGGTATCCATTGCCTCTACCTGCTAAGGGACATAAAGCAGATAATTTTAAAGAAAGCATTTTCCATTTCTAGCTTTCTATTGCTACATGTCAAAATTATCCCATCCATAAAGTGATGAGTTTCACAACTTAATTATGAATAGATTAAAAGACAAGAGTAATCTTAAATTTGATAAAAGCTTCAAAATTGTAAGTTTGTGTTAAGTTATGTTCTTGCGTTAGAGAGTTATTTATTTTAAATGGACGATTAATAAATAAACTTCTCCAGAGCGCATTAAGCCCTGTGTAAGAATGTATGATAAATACTTTTTTTTAAAAATATAATTTTGCTTGACAATGTTTAAGACTAATTAAACTATTGCACAATGTCAGGACATTTTTTGCTATATACTAATTTATTTTTAAAAATACATTTCCAAATCCAAGCACAAGCAGTAATATTTTTAAAAATAACAAATAAATAATCCTTCTAAAATTGTGTCTTCCACGTCATACATTGGCAATATCCTTTGTAAATTAAAAGTTATTTACCACTCCAACTTTAACTACAGTCATAAAATGACTAATTATCAAAACAGATTGTGATATCTTCACATATATAATTCTGATCTGCAAATTATTTTAGGTAATTAGATTGATCACTTTTGAGATTGTGTTCCAAATTGAATACTTAGTTATTATACTATAATCACCTGTCATTACAAATGTACTATTCTTTTTTATAATTTTAATGTATGTTTAAGTGAAAAATAATTCTCCTTTAAAGTTTTCACATATCTTATAATGAATTTTAAAAGAAATTAAAGGGGTATTCCTAAAACTTAAGGGATATTCTAAAAAACTTGTTGTATTTTCAATTTTACACTTTTTGTGTTAATGTTTTAAGATATAATAACTTGATGAAATGCTTTTACTTGTTTCAAAGGATTTTTTTCTTATCAGTAATTAAATCAACAAAAATCCATTTTAAATTCTTGCCTTTTTTTTTCTTAACACTATAGCTTTTATAGAGATAAATTTTATGTACAAGTCTAAGATTAAAGAAGATAGTGTCAAACAGACTGATCAAAGACAATTATTTATAGGGTTCTGCACATCAGGTGATAGAACTAAATAATAGTTTGTTTTTTAATACCTTAGAAATGTATTCTTTGCTACAGATGAAGTTCTTGTTTAAAGTCTCATTTAATTTTTGCAATGGAAACAGCCGTTTAGAAAAAAGCTGACACACAAGACCAATCTATGCAAAAACAAATATATATATATATATATATATAAAAGTAATGGCAAAATGATACAATTTTTCAGGTTCTCTTAAACTTTGAAAATTAATTTAATATATCTTAATATATATTTTTATAACAAAAATGTAATCAAATTGAAGGAGAAAAAAATGAATTTTGTATAGAGATCATTGTGTATTGTTGAACAAGGAAACAACAAAGTAAACCTAGATTAACTTCATAACATTAACGGTCTCAGAGTTAGGACCTTAAAAAAACTGTGGGGGATGGTGGTGGGTTCTCTACATTTCTTTAATAAAAATATAATTTTTTCTTTGAATCCAACAATTCAATGCTTAATAAGCATATTATATTTTAAAATATTACAATTATAATGCACGAATACTGAATATTATATATTTTTACTACTTGTAAATTTCAATGTAAAATTATTTCTAATATTTTTAACAAGTTATTTTTGTCACAATTTCTTGATACATTTTTTTAAAACGTATTAAAAAAAAATTATGTACATAAGTATCTTAAATTGTGAAACAACTAATTTGAATGATGTTAAGAAACTATAAATGGATCTTATGTTATTTAAAAAAACTCACCATTTTATCAACTTTATCCTTACCAATACTGCTCATATTTTCAAACTGTTCTGTGAAATGTGATGACACGGAGTTTAGGGATATCTGTAGTCGATTCATTTCATCAGACATGTCCCCATGATTTTTATTAATATCCTCAAGATCTTTTCTAATGTCCTGTACAGACATAATGGCGTCATTGCTACAGGTTCTAACAGAGCAGATCTTATTATTGAGCTCATCCATAGAGACACTAACAGACTTGTTTTCCTCTTCTAAACTGGTCAACCTGGAATCAACATTCATGGCAGTTTCAAACAAATGATCAACATTGGAGGAAATTTCTTGGCTTGCGTCCTCTAACATTTGAAGTCTTTCTTGAATTTCTTTAATTGATTTTTCATTGGAATTTTTCAATGAATCCACTCTTTTGTTGACATGTTCTTGTTTTTCTTGAATGTTTTCTGTTGTCTTTTTAAGTGACAATAGTGCATCCTCTAGGATGGAAAATCTCGTATTGGTAGAATGAGAAAGATCGGTACCTGCATTTTAATAAATTATAGCAGTATTAAAAGAAAATTAACTGCAAAGGTGTGGAAGTTAATGAAAGTTTTATTTTGAAAAATTAAATGAAAGACAATATATGTTGTTTCAATAAAATCAATAACAACATAAATTTTCCCACTTCATTGATTTCTTTAGATTGAAAGGCACATATTTTGAATTACTACTGGTTATAGTGTAAAAAGATGTGTTTTTTTTATACTTCATTAACATGCCTTAAATTGATGTTAACATTTATAATACCTGAATTATGCCCTGTGTCTTGTCTAGTAGGCTTTGTTTTCTCGTTTATTTCCATTATGTTAGTGGTTGTTGAAGCATTGCCATATGGCAAACTATCTGCATTTGGGTCCCCTCCATTTTCGATATTCTCTAGATCTTAAGTGTTTTAAGATTTTTAAAAAAAATAGGGATAAGAGATTGATTGCACATTTTTACACATATTTTGTTTTAACACCAAGTGAAGCAAAAAAAAAAAAAAAGGACAACCAAACTAAAATAATACACATACATTTTTTTCAACATTGAAATTTTGTTGAAGTAAACGACTCAAAAAATCATGCAAAACATTTAACTTGTTCATAAGTAGTCAAAAGACACTCTTGACATAACATATATTTGAACCTGCCACCTTTAAAAAATAGATAATTTTATACTTTATTTTAAATAAAATATATATGATTAAAGAAAAATAATTTTTAAAAAACCTTTAATGTAAATTATTTCACAGATAAATTAAATAAATTAACTATAAACAAATAAATCTGCAAAATTTAGAAATAAAAATATACCTGAAATTTCAACAGCTTTTGCCATAAATACTGCAATAACTTGTTGAATTCTGTTGTTCATTTTGGAATAAGTTGCTTGATTAACTTCCCCACCATTTACCCAGGCGTCTACTTCTCTTTGTACCTGGATATTCGATTTATACATATGAGAAATGGGACATTATTTGATGGACTTTTTTAAAGAATTAATTTTTTAAAAACATAATGAATTCATATATATATTACTAATATTCTTTGAGCTTAAAAAAATATTAAACATTTTACAAAATGGGGACATTTTAATTTCAATGTTTTACTTTATTGTATCATTTTTATTTTGTTTTTAGGATATTTTTGGCATGTTTGAGACAAAATTACATAAATTAGCTGGTAATATTCAATTATAAAATAGGAGAAGAGATATTAAAATTGTTATAACATTTACAAAACAAATTAAACTTTCTTCAAATGTGATTTAAAAAATTGAATATAACAAATTAAAGATTATTTTTCTTAAATATTATTCTACAAGGTATTTTTTTTTAAAGAAGTAAACTATGACTATGACATAAATCAATCTACAACAACTTTGCCAAAGGTGTTTATAGTGGATTACTTTATATATATGAAACTATAACAAAAATAATTCACTTTTGTCCCTTTGTGTGCAATTTTGCAATGAAAATATTCTAGAAAAATAGTTACCTGATTGCAAACATCATCAACAGTAACTTTTACATTAGTTTGCTCTTCTTTGAGTAACTCAATTTGTAGACTTATAAATTTTATAAATTTCTGAGTTTGTGAGACTTTAGCCTTAGTCGTCATTCTGATAATTATAAATTTGATTAATTAATGGTAAATACAATGCCTTTAGTTAATCATAATGATAAACTGTATAAACACAATGACTAATAAGTATATACAACTATTTATCTACAAATTTTAATTTTTGTAATAAAATTGTATAAGCTAAACCAGTATTCAGTATAGGTCTAGGACTTAACATCTAGAATCTAGTTAACCAATACTGCCAATACAACTCGAAAATTAGTTGTGACTGTTTTCATTTTTTAATATCGATAATTGATTGATTTATAACCTTTTTTTTTTGTCCTTTGACTTTAGGGTATAAAGCGCACCATAACAAATTACTCCATAATCCGTATATTAAACTATTAAACCAATGACAATTGACAATGACAATGCTGATGCTAATAGTAATACTAATACTAATACTAATGACTAATGTGCTCAATGGCAATATTAGCAGCACTATGATCACTAAATCTAAGTATAGTTCAAAGAGAATTTAAATTTACAATACATTATTATATGAATGTCACAAATATGAGAATGGCACTAATTATTTTTAATGAATATACCTAGTTAATAGTATTAATAATATTATTAAATAAATTATAAACTTACTTATTGTAAAAGTTGATTGTCCAAAAATCGGGAATTTATTTTAGATTGTTTTGGGAAATTCCAGTGGTATTTTAAAATTGGAAGTGTATCTTATTAGGCACTTGGATAAGACCGGAAATTCCCGAAAAAACTGGTATCCTATTTTCGTTATCATTTTTGTGACTCCCACTTTTTAATTTACCTTAGGTGGCGTTCTTTGGGAATTTTTAGCAAATTATAGACCACAATGCATGTTCTATTTCCGCCCAAATACTGACCTATCATTAGACCCTTCATTGATAATTTTTATAAGAGTTCTTAACTTTAAAAATTAAAGGTAAAAAAATGCTATATTCACCCATTCATATCTTTTTTTAATAAACTGTCCTATTTAGAAAAAAAGGTTCACTTTAGATAATATCATAAACAACAACATATCCAAAGTGTATAACGTTATGTTTACATTTTCCTCCCCAAAAATTCTCCAGAAGTTTTTGGCACATAAGTCTCATACTTACCTATTATCGATAACGTTTAAAATAACTTTTTCTCTTTAGTAAAAAATAGACTTATAATTGAAATCCAGCAAAATTGGTAATGATGATGTATTTAAAAATTAAATATTAACAGTGTAACAACACAAACACATATTCTAATGGGATTGTATTATTTTATTTGGACTTTAAGATATTTTTTTTAGTGGGATCATGTTTTTTTTTGTTTATTATTATTAATGGATATAAATAGAATTAATACATTAAAAAGTATAATTCACAATGACAAGTAAATTAATCAATTAGTGATTGTATTACTTATTTTTTAAATGTTAATGTTAAACAATTGCTAAGAAATGATGAAATAAATATGTATATAATATTTATTATATTTTAAAGTGTTTTTAAAGAAAACAAACAGTAAAACAAAACAAAAAAACAAAACTAATTGAAAATATGCTTAGTCGGCATATTTCCAACATTTATATAAAGAAAAAACAACATCAAAAATAATTTTTTGCACAAAGTTAACAATAACTAAATGTAGAATTTAATTCATAAATTGTTAGCATTTATATCTGAGTGTATTCCCTTTAAATATTAGAATTTTATATAATTTTATAATAAAATTATAAGCCTAAAAGTAGAGACCCTCATATGGGTCATGAAATGTGGAGGAAAATCCCATTATAAAAAAAGAGGTTTTTGGGGTCTCACTAAAAAATTCATATCTTTTGAACCACTTGAGCTAGAAAGTTAATCTTGGTGTTTTGTTAAACCATTTACTTTGCTCTATAAGCATACATTATTTTTAAATTTTAAAATTGTTTTGAAATTTTCATCCAAGTGCCTAATCTTATTCATGTAATTAGTCCCCTTGCAACTTTTAAAAATCATGTTATAGTTTTGACATTTAAAAAAAATAATAAAAGAAAGAAATATTAAAAGATTTCATAAAATAATATTTTGGACATAAGTGAAAGGAAACTTTTATTCCACAACAATTTACGCATTTATTTCTCTTCCTACTTCTTAAGTATTAACCCTCCTCTTAAAATACATATACTATTTTTATAGGAATAGTAGAATAGTTATAGTATAGTATAGCTATTCATAGTGAGTTAAGAGAGTCATCATAGTATGACCATAGCATTCCTCTGGCCTAATCATAAGGATTAAGAATGATTATGTGCTTAATGAAGATCAAGAGAATGGAAAAAACAAAATAAAAACCATGTGAGAAACGTCAACAAAGAATAAGTAGGAGTTGATAAAATCAATATTTCATATTTATATTTTTATACAATACACGTTTTCTCTATTAAAATCTAAGAATCTATTAATTGTATACCAATGCTACTAATAAAAATACAGAAGAAAATATAATTTTTAAAAATATTTTCAAAATTCACATTTGTATTACATTAAATTATAGCCTGCAGACTGTAGACTCAATAGCACTGTAAATTTTCATTTTATTATTATTATTATTATTATTAATTTCAAGCAATTTAAACTTATTTTTTGTTGGGTTTTTAAAAAAATATTTGTTTGTTTGTTTGTTTGTTTTTCGTTCTTTTTTTTTTGTTGTCTTTTATAGCATTGTCATTGTTGGTTTCTCTGTTGTTCTTGTATAATAATTTATATAAAATTATATGTAGCTAAATAAAGTGGTTACGAAGTTTAAAAAAATATAATAATTTAATATTTATTATCTTACACCAATAAAAAAAACTGTGCTCATATAATTTAGCAACTAAGAGGGAAAAGTAAAATTCTCTTTAATTTCTAATCTACACTTTGACAAATTTAACTGTAAAACCTAGATCATAAATAATAAACATTTACAACTTGTGTTGCTCCTTTTGGAGTTTTCTTTTTCTTTAGCACGAATACCTTCCCGTCTGTCTCCCCCTTCTCTCTCCCTTTTGTTTTCTCAATCTCTCACATTCTATCTTTGTATTTTACAGGTAAGTGCAATGCCAATAAAAAATCCTTGAAATATCAGCTTTGATTTATCTGTTATGTTATGGATTATGTGAAGAAAAATTATATTTTTTATTTTTTAAAATATTTTTTTAAAAGCACATTTTTGGGAAAAAAAGTCAAAACCGGGTTAATCCAAAATAATATTAATTGTTTCACATAGTAAGTGACCAACATGCGGTCGTAGTATTTTTTAATTACAAACATAAATATATATTTAGCATTTACAACAATATGGGTATTAAGATTAAATGTTATTTGTTTTCTGCAGCTCAAGTGTGAAACATTTCTGTAGTTATGTACGTTTTACCAGGGGTGACAGGGGCACAGTTTATTCAACTATTGGCAAAAGTAATTTACATGAATTATTATTAACAACAAACATATCAAATAACTATTTTTAGTAACCATTAGATCATACAGCAAGAAAAGTATATACCAACACACTCAGTCTTGAATAAGTGTCTTAGAAAAGATTTCGATTGCAAGTATACTACTTCCCCTGATGTCATATGAGTGCACCTTGTTATGGTTTTACCCCCGGGCACATTGCAAAGATTAATCGGATAATAATTTCGGTTCAGTGGATTGTAGCTCCTCTGATAACATCTAGCAACAATGTTGTCGTTGTAGTTTTTAACATCAGTACAAACACTTATCAAATACAAGCCGGTTTGCGGGGCTGTGAATTGTCCAAGCAGGTGATCAAAGTGATTTCCGTGATTAAATTCCACGAATTTGAAATTCCTAACGTCACTCCAATTTCTGGGAACACTAAAAGCCGTCCATGCATAAAAGCCAGAACTCTGTTGACGAGGTTTGCGTTCTGTAAAGAAACAAAATTGTTAATGCAAATAAACAAGTTATCTTTTGCATAAAATGTATTTAAAATTTAACAGAGTTTGTCGCAGTACTATTCTACTTGATAAATAACAAGGAATCGTCTCTAAATTCATAAAATTTAAAAATTGAAAAAGTGTGTTTTCTGGAGAATTTTTCAGATTTTTCTTCTTCTTATAAACTTAACTTTAAAAGAATGTTGTATTACATTTCATTATCTGGATTTATAATACTTTATATATAGAATATTTTTACCAATTTGTGTGATTTTTTTTGACATTGCATCAACTCGTTTCTCAAATTCAGCTTCCTGTAATTATAAGAGTTTTTTTCTTTTATTATTTTTATATGACAACTCTACTCGATAAATAACTAATTTTACATTAATTATATAAAACTTTTTAAAATATAATTTAAAAAATACGATACCTTTGAAAGATGTTTCTTGTCAGAGTTAACCATCTTGTTTATAGTCTCCTTTAATTTTTCTAAAGGCGCAAGCCTCGAAGCCAGCAGTTGACAAACCATATCAATCTGTATAACATGGGAGACAGATTCACTATAACTTAAGAGGTCTAGAAATATAAAAAAACTTTTTAAAATAAATCTGTTGGTGTTTTTTTTTTTAATTCAAGCCAATTCCTTACATTTTGGATTTGATGCAAATACATATTTTTTAATAAGTATATTTTTAATTTTTTGGGGTTATTCAGGGCAGTCTTATCGTCTTAACACGAATTCCGATGGGAATTTTCTTATTTATATATACTGTGTATATGTATTTTTTTATTCCTAAGATGAGGGCGCACTTTTTCTTTGCACAAGGGCCCAAAATTGTGTAAAGATGGCTCTGGTAATATATATATTATTTTTGAAATATGAAATAGATATAGTTTTCGTATATAGTTTGGTTGTCTTTATTAAATGAATTTTTTTAGTTTTAGTATCATTATCAGATAAATTAATTTATTTGAATTTATTTACTATTTTGTGTTGACAGGTTAACCGACGGCTATAATCAAAACTTACAATATCAAATGAAAAAAAAGAAGAAAATATTGAAATCATATCTTATTAAATGTTGAACACGATTCTCTATGATTCAAAGGGTTAAAATATTTATTATGACAAACAACATTCATTTATTCTGTTGTTCTACCTTCTTTGAACTTCTCATCTCCTCAACATTGGCCTCCGACAGCTGAGCTGACATGAGATTGATCGAGATTTCCAGTTGCTTTATTTTATCAGACATGCCATCGTAACGCTGATCTGTACTCTCGACTCTCTTTGACAATTGATTTACAGACGTAATTACGTCCTCACTACAAGACCTAAGAGAGCTTATTCTTTGATTGATTTGATCATTTATAGACTCGTTCCCCTTTCTGAAACTGTTAATCTCTTCACTGAAATTTGTCACAGTTTCAAACAAATGATCAACTTTGACGGTTATATCTTGGACTTTTGTCTCAAGTTTTGACATATTACTTTCCAGATTTTTCCATGAGTTCAAGTTTGCGTTTGTCAATATGTCAACATTTTCACGAATATTCTCCTGTTTTGATGAAAGTTCTTTTACGATTTCATCAAAATTGTCTCGATCCTCTGATAAACGTGATAATATCGAATCAATATTTTGATGATCTGCAGTAAATTCTTCTAATATGCTATTAAGATGTTCATGCTTAGTTGATAAATCTGTCAAAATCCTTTCACTGTTTTCATGTTTTGAGGAGAACTCTGCGGTTATTGAATCAAAATGTTGTTGTTTGTCTTGCACTTGCTCTATTGTCTTTTTAAGTGAAAACACAGCTTTCTCAAGAATAGTGAATCTCATAGTTGTTACGTCAGAAGTGTGTGATCCTAAGTGATTGGGAGGGTTTAAGGGCGAGAGAAAAAATTAAGTTTAAATAATATCAAATGCATACTTTAATAATTTGTAAGACAATACATTTTTTATATTAATAATAAATGGTTTAAATATTTAGAGTAATTAATTTAACAGCATTATTCAAATTACCTGCTTGGTTATTATGCGGCAAACCATTACTTGGTTACTATTAATATTAAATTTATTTACTTTAAAAAAAATCAAATTGCCTTCCGTAAATTTGTAAACTCTCTAGCGTGTTGCTATTAATACAACTAAAAACATTCTAGAGCATCTTTTACATATCAATTACGTTTGTGTTGCACGCATTGTTATAATCATTCTTACTATGCCTTACCATTTCTTTTAATTTCTTTGGAATCATTTGTGGTTGTCATAGATCGTTCCTTAAAGTCACTTGCTTGTTCATCAATGTGTTCACCTGATAACGTTTTATAGTTTCATTATTAAAAAAGAAAATAATTTGAAAAAAAAAAAAAGGGAAAATTTTCCCTTGCATAAATTTGAATGTAAAATAGATCTTAGCGGATCATGAACTATAATTTTTCAATGCATTTTTATATTATATAACTGCTTTACTCACGTAATCGATTTATTTAGAGAAAAACACACTTAATGGGGTTTTCTCTACATAAATCAATTAGGTGAGTAAAGCAGTTATATAATATAAAAATTTAACCTAATAATTAGTCTACAATTTGTAGGTTCTTTTATCATGTGTCTTGAATAGTTAAGTATGTGTAAAACCCCAATGTGGATAACAATCCACACTAAAATTGTCAGAGCTAAAGAGTGTGACGTGAGGGGGGGATAAGGGAATTTACATAATGGTTTGCTAAGAATTTCTCAAAATTGGCTCTGCAATCACTAGCATTCTTGCAGTAATTCTCACTTACTTGGGAGCATAAATTTTTTAGATCTTAAAACTGTTGGCTTTAAGATCCTAAGACAAAATGAAGATCATTCCAGACACAAACCTTGGTGGCCAATGCATTGCCAAATTTAAAAGTTTGATATTTGTTACTTGGGGAAAAAAACAAAATAATTCAATGAAATAGAAAAAATTCATTAAAGATACTACTGGTACTTTTTCGAAACGTACTATACCTGACAGTTCGACAGATTTCTCGATGAAAACTTGAATGAGTTGATGAATCCTATTGTTTATCTCGCAGTACGTTGAACGGTTGATGCGTCCTCCATTAACCCAAGTGTCTACTTCATTTTGAACCTACACAATATTCAAACAATGAAGATAAAGAAAAAAAAACTTTCATTCCTTTCAAGACACAAAATATTTTATAATTATAATCGATTTCTTTTAATAAAGGGTTATTAAAATTTTTCTACAAGATTGTTGTATAACACTTTTTAAAATAATTTCAATTAATTTCTTCACAAATAATTTTTTTAATATATTTTTTCCTTTCAATATTTTTTAAAATTAACTTGAATGTGCAATGTCATTTAAAATATATCCTATAAAAACATATTCATTAACAACAAACATTTATCAATAATATGGCCTTATACCTGATTGATACATTCATCAACCACACCTTTAACCGTGTTCCCTTCCTCTCTCAGTATCTCAAGCTGTTGATTTATAAGTTGTACGAATCTTATGGTTTGTAAACCTCTGTCGGCCATGGTCTAAGGTCTCCTTACTTCAAAATATAAGGGGAATTTAAAAACAAAAATAAATAACAATCAAATGGTTAGTTTTAAAATATCTGAAAATTGTAAGCCTACAATGAAATGAAATATCGTGAGAAGTAATTTACACCCTTTAATAAATATCTTCAAAAAACACCTAAATGCATTTAAATTTAGAGTAACGTAAATCTGGATATCGAAATAAATGTACAAAATATACTTATGCCTTAGCTAACTAAAAGTTTAATTTTATATTACCGTATAACTTAAGAAAATATAATATTAAATTTTTTGAATGGACAAGTAAACATGTAATGAGAATGAGGCTACGCCTAGAAAGCAGGTATAGCCTTGACCTTCCGGTTAAAATATTTTTTTAATGTGTTAGGTCACGGTATGGACCAGCTCATAATTCGGCATTGCGTTATTCACCAGGAGGCGCTGTGTTCTAAATATTTTGATTCCAACAATATTCTAAAGGATGTGAATCACATTGTCCTTTTCATTCATATGAAAGCTCTTCATCACCGCAAATTCATACACATTCTTCACACAAATTATTCGTCGGCTAAAAATCTTATGTACCACACCAGCGTTTTTATGACAGGTGACGAAAGGTATGGTTCTAACCCTCTCATATCTCTGTATGTCTACGCCATTACCATAAAAAGTATTACATTAAACATATGTGAATATTACAGCAATACAATAGTAAGTATTTTGTATTCTTTTGTTTTTGGATAATATATTTTTTAATATCGAAAGAGTGATGGGGCGGATTTATTTTGGGGTAGACATTATTTTACTGGGTAGGGGAGGATTTATTTTTAAATTGGGAGTAAAATATTTTCTCCGGCGGAGAAATTGTTATAAAATGGAATCTCCGGGGTGGGGGGAGACTGTATGCGAGAGGATATTTTTAGCGGTACTAAGTATATAGTGTTGTGTAAGTAACTAGGAGCAACTACGTAGTTTCGGGGGCATGTGGTCTAGGCGTAACAGTATTGATTAGTATGAGTGACACACTTCAAGATGGGAACACATCACTGAATGATGAAAAAATACTGCACCAAAAATCACTCACTTTGTTCGTCAATGAAAGTTTGTTCAAAATGAAAATTAAAATATATAAAAAATTTATCCGCTATTGACAGAATGCATGAGTCTGTAGGAGGTTGAGGGACCAATCGCTTTGGTGAGCCGCACAGACAATTGCCTTTTATTATATATTATGTTTTGAAGAATGAGGGGGGAAATGTGTTTTCTCAAGTTGTTGGAAATGTTTGTAAAACCCATACTTAGACTGGAGTACTACGGTATATAATTAATTGAACCAAAAATAAATGTAAATAAACCATAGTGCAAACCAACAACAAAAACAAAAAGATTTGATTTGGAAATAAAAACCTCAATGGGGATACGCTAAGCTATAATGTACAATAATTGGGTGATTTATTGGACTTTTAGCTGACATGGTCATGCGATAGCAATAGTTCCTGTGTCCTATGAAAATCTCAAACTTAAAGATTCTGACTACATGAGTGGTATGTATTATTGTCAGCATTAAAACTATTAACTCTTAGTAATTGGTATTTAGTACAGTTTATCAGTTAGGATTGACACTGGCTAAATAATTGATTGGTATTGCATGATAAATCTTATAAAAAATTTCGGCAAAATTGCCGTCCCTCTCCGTAATCAAGATTTAATTGACCTCAATTATAAGATTTTGAAAAAGTCCTCGCTCAAACTGAAAGCAAACAAAATAAATTCTTTATAAAACTTTTTTTTTAGACAACTGGCTTTAGCATTTATAAATTTTCACAGTTTTTTTTAATTTAAATTTTTTACAAACAAGGTTTCCATTTGGACTTTTAAAAATTTGAATGATGTAAAATGAAACACTTTATGTTACAACTTATATTAACTTATCACGCGAAGCCGTAATTTTAATTCTTATAGTAGGGCGTCGGGGCTGGTAGATCAATTTCTTGCAGAGCAGATACATCCGACAAGTCACCATCAAATACATCTCAATATACTCCATTTTTTTTATTTGACAGACAGATATCTTTATTATATACTCCATTCACTAGGCGAGGCATGTTCCCAGCCCATCTATCACTATACTTATACTTTACTTAGACTTAGGCCTATTTTTTTTCAACTTTTTAAAGTGAAAGTCGCTGTGAGCCCAGTTGCTTGCTTGGGTACTGCGTTATGTAAATTATCAAATTATTTCTATTGCCATAATTAAATTAAAGAAAATTTTTACATACCCAAAAATCGCAACAGTTTTAAAACAAACTCGCACGCGAGAGGGCAATGTCAACGAATCAATTACAAAACGAAAATGACCCAATTAAAATCGGGAATTGCCAATGGAATAAGCATTTCTTGGAAACAGGTAAGTCTAACTTTAGCTACCTCCACTTCTTTTTAAACCAATAATGTGTAATTAGTAAGAAAAGTCTACATTTAAAGATTTAAGTTTATTTATTAACTTTCAATGTGCAACAAACCAACACACTTTATTTCTTAGCTTGAAAGCATTTTATTTTTATCAGAAAATAAATATTAAAATTTAACACATTTAATTAACCCATTCAATACATCACAATTTTTACAAAAGTACGCAATAACATTTTAGGTAAAAAATTCCATTCCACCGGATGATTTTAAGATGAACAGCTTGGCTTAGCTACTTACCAAAACTATGTCATGCTACATATCAAAATTTAGGTCAATCCTGGACTGAGCCCCCTGAAATGTCACAAGCGTCCTAATAATTATATCTGACCCACTTGCTCCTCGATTCATAAAAATACTATTACAAAAGAAATAACTCAACACTGATAACAGAAACAAACTTTAATGGCGTACCTCTTAGCCACAACAACCCGCCAAACAAAAACTCTCTTAACTTCTACACACGTTCTAATGACGTAAAGAGAAACAGAATTACTTTCACGTTTTAGCACCGACTAATCAATAACTTCAATAAGACTAACACGATTAGCAAACACACCACAGTGCGCAACTCATAAGTTTCAAGAGAAAAATTGGCCATCCATGACGATGATCAAAGTTATAATGTCCAGAGTATAGCTGCTTAAGCCCAAGGTATAGACGAATTAAATATTTCTAAAAATTAAAATAGATAAAGACAATTTAATTACATAGACCATTAATCAAATTATTTCAAATACATAAAGTTCACGTAGTGTGTAAAGCAAATTGTACATTAAATATATATATATATATATTTAACTATACTCAAATAAAGATATGCCCTAAATCTAAATTTGCTATCAGGTAAGTAAAAGGTATGTAGCTTTTACAGAGGCGTCACTAGGGTTAGCGTCACCCAGTGTGGTAGTTTATTGTGTAATTTGAGGCAACTTACTCCATAGACCTCTATCATGTCTTCCAGTGTCAAATAACGGGAACGCACAGACTTTTACACTTTGAAGGTAAAGGTTTCACCTGGTGCGATTAACACAACCCACTCCCCACTAGTGACGCATCAGAGCTCTGATATCTTACTGTCATTGATAGCTTGAATTTTTTAAAATTAAATAACAGGAAAAACATATTTTTCTCATTGTTAAGTACATGTGTTCCCTACATCGATCTCTGCTGCGACGACCCATATACACTTTATATTAGTTTGTATATTATTTGTTAAAGAATGCATATATCCCGGTTAGACTTTGCTGGTAAAGCCCATCTGTGATCATGCCTATCTCATAGAGCTGTGGTTGCAGCCTTAAATCTGCAACAATTGTAACGATGTGGCTTAACAGCAGCGAAGTGGTAGTCACTGATCATGTCTCACAGACATAAAAAATCATGTTAAGCCTGGTCCCTATTGGAATTCAGGACGTGTTAGCGCATTTTCGTATTATATATCAGTACTTATGTTAGATATCAGCATTATGTAGTTATCAGTAATTGTGTTTAGATTTTAGACATATTTTGATGAATTTTCTTGTGTAATAAAAATACCTGACATTTTTTTTTATTTAAAAGTCATGTCTATACTTTTTAATTTTTTTTATTTTCTATTTAATCTAACTACAAGTCACCACAAATGATGACGCAAAACTCTCTAAACTTTTACACATATTCTAATGACGTCAACTAAAAAAAAAACTAATTCGCACCACTCTTCAATGCTTGAAAAACTATGTATTCGACTTCCGGAAATTGCGGCCGTTCCCTGCGCTAGTGTTACCTCTTGATTCGAAATATTTTTTGGTAGTTTTAACGGTTTTTTTTTTAACGGATCGAGTAACTGAGTGTTGATGCACAAATGGCAGGTCAGGACAAACAAAAAACATATATACATCATGGGTCTAGGACTTATGGATGCTGTGATCTAGGGTGATGACAGACGGACGGACGGACAAAACGGGTGCAAAAAGCGCATTCGACTTCTCGAAAATGCGCTAAAAAATCTTACAGATGAAAAGTTTTTAACCTGCTAAATTATAATTCTGACAGCATTCATGACATGTACGAAGGGGCGTCTTTGAAATCACTTGAAGTCTTCTTAGATGCGACTTAAAATCAAAACTTATTGGCGACGATTTTACCAATTGGAACGAAAATGAGACCTGCTAATTAGGTACATGAATGAATCATTCAAAATGTCTTTGGAAAGAATACCACGAAGTACATTGACAAAATAATTTTTTTTAAAAAGAAGTTTACAAACAAATACATTTTAAAAAAAAACAATTATCAGAGATCAGTTATATGATGATTAGCGTTCTTGCTTGTCACCGAACAAAGGTGGGACGTTATTGTCCTTGAATAAGAATGTGTGTATATGACAAACACTTAATGTTTTAAAATTTAAAAATTTAAGTAACAAACTACAAACTTAAAGGAAACATGTACCGTTACAACTTGCTAATAACTAGTAAATACTAACTAGTAACTATTTATTTTATTGAAGTCATTGAATTATTTTCATTTTTATAGCTTATTTATCAATTTTATGTTTTAAAAAATAATTTTAAGATAAAAAAATAATTATTTTATTATTTCAAAATAATTATTTCAAGTGTATTATGTCATAACTAGTTAATATCTGTGACTTAACCCAAAGATTAATGTAGTCTTCAGTCCTAAGAATGCTATAGATGTAACTAAATACTAAAATTGCTGTAGCTGTGATTTATTCCAGATTAAATTTAGCTGTGACCTAGTCCTAAGATTGCTGTAGCTGTGACTTAGTCCTAAGATTGCTGTAGCTGTGACCTAGTCCCAAGATTGCTGTAGCTGTGACCTAGTCCTAAGGGTGCTGTAACTGTGACTTAGTCCTAAGATTGCTGTAGCTGTGACTTAGTCCTAAGATTTCTGTAGCTGTGACTTAGTCCTTAGATTGCTGTAGCTGTGACCTAGTCCTAAAATTGCTGTAGCTGTGACCTAGTCCTAAGATTGCTGTAGCAGTGACTTAGTCCTAAGATTGCTGTAGCTGTGACCTAGTCCCAAGATTGCTGTAGCTGTGACCTAGTCCTAAGATTGCTGTAACTGTGACTTAGTCCTAAGATTGCTGTAGCTGTGACTTAGTCCTAAGATTTCTGTAGCTGTGACTTAGTCCTTAGATTGCTGTAGCTGTGACCTAGTCCTAAAATTGCTGTAGCTGTGACCTAGTCCTAAGATTGCTGTAGCTGTGATTTAGTCCTGACATTGCTGTAGCTGTGACCTAGTCCTAAGATTTGCAGTCTACACCCCAAAGCCACATAAGATCCCACCAGCCACTGTTTATGTAAATGCATCATTCAGTAAAACACAAGAACGAACACACGATGCATACACAATAATAATATACAAAAGCTAAACAATTTATTTCTACTAGTTTATTTTCTCTAATAAAATCAGACACACACGGTACCCAATAAAATTAACTGTATGAAATATTAAACTATTAGATACTTTTTATGATGTATTATTTGCGTAATATACAGCAATTTACTAATGTATAAGAAAAGAAGGTATTAAAATAACACTAAAATCTTAACTATTACAAAATGTTACAAGTTTTTCGAAAGTGCGGGTAACGATATTCAACTTGAGAGTTTACATAAGGCGTGTAGTTGTTGATGATAATTGGATGTATTATATGTGTAATACAACTTTCAAAACATGATTAACTATATATAGTCAAAGTTTCAACAACAAAGTACTGTAACAAATAACACTAAGGAATAATATGTTATTAATACATTACATGACATTTTGGAGGGTAGGGGTGCCAAAAATTAGGTTGGATAGCACATAGGGCGTTAAAAAGGCTGTTATCAATTACAACGAACAATAGTTGATTCAATAGTTTTCTAAAAACTCACAAATTAAAGACAATCAAATTGATAAGGGTATGTGCATATGGTGTATGAACAAGAATTGGGATTGCATGAGTTGGGTTGACATTTTGGTACTAGGCGCATATTGAGCTTGATAGACTGTATTTACTTTAAATTCCGTTAATATTTGGGAATATGTTTTTACAACATACATTTCTAGACATTGTATTGTATATTTTTCTTTAAAAGAGACCAGGAAGTTTCCATGTAAGCATGTGAAGTAACGTTAACAAGTTTCATTGATCACTAACGAGCATTGGATTGTGTGGCTAGCACAATGCACCTAGGGCCTTGCCAGCACCGCGGCTCGAACTCGCGATGTATATTATCATGTTTTATGATTTTGAAATTATAGTGGAGGATGATGATACAGGTGATTTGGGGGAACATGGAGATCATTAGACGTAATCCTTAATAAAAGAATGTTCATTTAATGTCACTTGTGTTTAGTCAATATATAAAAAATAGAAAATTGTTATAGTAACATTTTATAGTTTCATGAGATGGGAATTTTGTTATAGGTAGGGTGCCAACATTTATGTTGAGGGCGCAAATCTGGATTATTGCTGTGTTTTACAAAGGGCGTGCTAGAGGGTGTTGACTATTACGAAAAATCAACAGTTGATACAAGTTTGTATAAAGTACACAAAATATAAATTTGTTTACATTATTACTTTTAGGGAAAATCTTTACCAGCGCCACTAATATTTCTTCCCTCAGAGTCAACTCCACTGTGGACATTGCGAACATACGACCAGGGAATGCAATACTCCAGTGCGTTGACATAAGCCCCACTGCTACCTGGACATGTAGCTGTTGTGTATGTGTACTTGGTCCAACCATCTCTCACTTTGTACCTGTCAATCCAGTGACCTACAGAGATCTGTTTAGGGCATCCATGTGGATGAGATACTATAAATGTCAACTTGTCTCCACATCTCTTGTACTTGTTGTTTACATCAACCCATAGTTTATCCCAATGTCTCCACATCTGGTAGAGTTTGGTGAGTAAATCTACGTCGCATGTCACACATTTCAACCAACACCTTTCTTCCTTAATGTTTATCTCTTCCACCGTCCAGCCATTAAGAGTGACCAGTGGACTATCTTGTCCATCATAGAACAGTCTACATGTGGTGTGTCTCGCCTCAAGGTCATCAAACACCACGAGTGTGGACGTGTCTATTCTTACCTCCCCCCACACTTTGCTGGGCGTGTCCGAGTGTTGACACTCGTTACATTGACAAGTTATTGAGTCGTATTTAATGTTTACATACCTAACCTTCCCAGTCCCTACTTTCAAGACGTCACTTCCTAGAATGTCATTACATGCATATGGTTGTTCGGCTTTTGCCGAAAACTCCGGGTTTTCTGTACTGGTCATTTTAACAGCTACCCTGACAGTGAGGTCAGCTACAGCTTTGATGTACTCAACTAGGAGGTTGTCATGGTTACCTTCAGGGAGATGATTGATGTTAAAATCGTTGACAGGTACAAAATGTTTGTGACCTGGATTCTTCTTACAGCCAACAAGATGTTTGTAAAGCTCTGCTTCTCCTCCTTCTGACACCTGTGTTTCATTTGTAGCTGACAAAGTCATGAATAAGTACATTTTAATCAATAATTTTATTCACTCCCCTCTTTCTCTCTTACCTCTAATATCTCTTTTGAACTAGATTTTATTAAGTCTAAACTTTCATTTCAAAAGGTTACAAAATATTTTTTCCGATGAATTATTAAAAAATATCTTTCTTTGTAAAAAATTGATTAATAATGTTCAGAATCTTACACTTTGCATTAGCATGGCACAAACTTAAATAAGACAATGCAATACGTTTAAATTGAACTGTTTTATGGTGATATATCAATAATTATTTTAAAAATAGATTTACCACAGAAAATGTCTGATAAATCCTTCTTTTTGCCTTTGATGTTTGGGTCAGAAACCTGACTGTCATCTGTGTCATCTTCTTTCAGGCATAAATCTTTGAGATGTTCAAATTGTGTTTTATCATTCAATACATGTGTTTTATTACTTATATGACAATATCAAAATTATCTTGTCATTAAAACACATTTTTTTCTTTAAAACTCTCTCTATTTCTATCCAACTGGGATAAATTGAACCAACCTTAATCGGTTTTTAAATTATATTTTTTACGCCAATGAAATTTGTATCAACAAATGATTACCTGAGAAAAAATTTGATTCCTTTTCCTTGTCACGCCTGCCATCTTTGGCGTCTGGTTGTCCCTCGTGTGTGTCAAATTCACTTTGGATGTGTTCTTGAAAGTCTTCTGAATGTGATAGTTGTCACGTATATATTGATAAAATTAATATTCTAAATCCTGTTTTCTTAAAATGTTCAATCAATTTTTCACTCCGTCACTGTCTTTCTCTTATAATCTTACTATCACTATTTTAGTTTTTTACACCTAATATCTTTCTAAATAACGTTTTCTCTCTCTTTCTCTCCCTCGCTCTCTCTCCCTCTCTCGATTAATGCCTTCTCTCTCTATATATATGTGTGTGTGTGTATATATATATATATATATACACTAAATACAATAATAGTCGAGGACTATTGTTGTATTTAGTGTCTGTTTTGACTTCTTTTTAAGGCAGCATGACACACAGGTATCAACACTCTTCTAATCCCTAACCGCTACACCCTAACTCACACTTGCTCTACAACACCTACACTTAGGCTGTCATTTAACACACTCTCACGCATCTCTTTTAGTTCCAGATCGTATCGCCCTCTGCCACCGTTACGGATCACTTCTCATTGGCTGTACGCTGCCAATCGTCAATGAGCAGGCATGCATTCTACACTGAATGGTCAGCATAGCTTAACAGTTTAAGACGTATTGCGTGCTGGCATGATAGAGCCATGCAAAGGTACCGTGGGTGATCCAATTGTTTAATTGGCATTGTGAGTACCACTGACCATCACTTGACCTCCACTCACAACACATTTCAAGTTGTGTATGAATCTGGGTCATGGCATCTGTATTAGACCTGTTACTGACCACTCACACCAATTGTTTTTAAAATACCAATATGTGGGGCACACTGCCACATATATAATAATATATATTCCGCTTTCCCCCTTTTATCTCTCTCTATCTTTCGCTTCGACGCTCTCTCTGACGCCTCCTGTCAATCTTTCTATCTTTCTCTGACACATACCCTCACTTTATCTAGTCATATCTTATATGTTGCAGACGCTTCCTCTGTACAGAAGATTATTGCGTCCTAAGTTTATCTATTCTTAGTGTTTAGTCAAATATTCTTACTAGAGTTGTAAATGATGATAAAGTGTTGGCTTTCCTGGACTCTTCAGGCAACCCATTCCACGCCCCGAAGACCGGACGGGGAGTAAGAAAACTTGTATGTGTTTGTTCTTGCATACGAAATAAGAAAGGTGTTTTTTTATGTTTATGTCTATCTGAGGGTTTTATTCAGCTTTCGTTGTGTTGTATTTCTAAATTAAAATTAATTGCTTTATGTATAATTATTAATTTACTCTTTGTCGAGAGTGTTTGGAACATTGTTCGTTGTATTGATCGTTCGGCGCCCAATCCATCCGTACAACTATTTGCGTTTATAAACATTAATTTTAAAAACATAAATCAAAATTTCTAGTCGCAACATGTTACCTTTGTTTCGTAACTCATCGTGATTTTCTGTTACCAGACCGATTTCATTGTGAGCATTCTGAAAACATAAATATAAAATAGAAAAAAAAACAATATGCATACTCATTTTATGTTTAATGAAAATTATAATTAATGTTACTTATTTCATTTTTTTTTTCATATATGTCATAATTATCGACATTATGAGTACATGGACACAAGGGCGTTGCCATTAAATTGCGCTACTTTTAGTTTTATCTAACTATTGCAGCATCTGCTCAGGAAAGTGTCAAATGAAAATATTTTCGAATCTGATAGTAAAGGTTCACCGAAAAAACGGCACCTGAAAAAAACGGCCCCGACAAATTAGCCCCGACTAAACAGCCCCATGGTAGCAAGTCACAATTGTTTGTTGAGAAGAAGCAATATCATAACGTTATAAGAAATAATTTTAAAATTTGAAATCTTTCTTAAAAAGGAAATAAGTTGAACAAACGTTAAATTATTTTAAAATGCAAAAAAAATATTTCGTTATTTTTGGTAAAAAATGTGAACAATTTGTCTGGAATCGTTTTACAGGCCGTTTTGACCGGAGCCCTTTTGTCGGGGCCGTTTTGTCGGGGCCGTTTTGTCCGGGGCCGTTTTGACGGGTCACCGATAGTAAATGATTTTAAAAATCCTGTATGTACTCATTTTTACTCATCTGCTCTGTTAAATTTAGAATGAATAAGAAACAAAAAATAAAGTGCGGTCAAAAGAGTTTCAAGTTAATGTGAGATGGAATTTATTATTTAAATGATCATAAGTCACAAGACTTATCTGTCGACTGCAATAATAGTTAACTTTTAAATGGACGATTAAAATACTAGAACTAGAAATTTTATTGGTACTTAAATGTCAACACTTATAACTGAATTATATTATATTAATAACTGCGCGTAAGCAATATTCTACTCAAATGTATTTTGTCTACTATTGATAAGAAGAGTAAAGTTTTGATTTTTTATTGTAATAATTTAAATTTTAATATCACCAATAGATGATTTTAAATTTAACAAAAAACTTTCAAGATATTTGTTTTTAATTCTTGACATACGGTTGTTCAATTAAGAACAAAATTAAAACAATTCTACCTGAGTTTAACCACTAATAAATTAGAGAAAACAATTATTTATCTCTTTAGCACGTTTGCTTTAATTTATTCTAAAGTCTGTCAATATTATTTAAATGAATATAAATATTTTGATCGATTTTGAACATATATATATTCCTTTAAATGGTAATCCTTCATTAAATATTTGTTTTAAAAAAGGGGGCAAGGTGGTCGAGTGGCGTGCGCTAAACGATGGTCAAGGGTTCGAATCCATGTGAAGGCAAGTTTGTTTTTTCGGGACCTAGGGCTTCCCTGAGTCCCTGAGTGGAACCCTCATAGCGTGGCCTGTGAACGCTGCTTCACTTGCTGACAGACCAACATGGTCTGTGGACGCAATAATCTGCTGTATAGAAGGATAGTCTGTATAGCTAAGAAAAGACTTATTATAAAAAAAAATTAAAATAAAAATCTTTGCTAATTAAGATATTTACCTCCATAATTCTTAATCCAACTGGATGAGTGACCTACATCAGGAGCCTGGGGGTTTAAAGTGGGATTTTTTGAACATTTCTGTTTCGCACTTATAGGTTTTCATCGGAATGAATTTCAATTATATATATATATATATTAGGCTGCGGAAATTACCGATTATTTTCTCGATTAATCGGTAAATTATTTTACCGATTAAAATTATTTTAATCGATAAAATAGTGACTAAAATTTTTTAAATGTTGATGTTTTTTAAACTCGATTTATTAAAAGATAATTAATAAAAGGTTTTATTTTTTTATTTTTTTTTACGTACAAACTCCTCCGTTAAGAGAGTTAATAGAGAGAGAATACTTTAAAATAACATGTTTTATAAGGACAATGATATAAGAAAAACATAGTTTTTAACTATTTAACAATAAGAAAATTTACATAATTGACATTATATTGAACTACTTATTTTTATATATATCCCCTAGAAAAGGTACGTGTTTTAAATTTAATTAAATTAAATACTTAGGTTATGCGCAATTGAAAAAATGCAATTCAATAAAAGGGCACACAATATGAAAACGAAATAATGAAAAAAGTGATTATGAGGTCTTAGAAAAAAATCATAGCTTTCGAACCACTTGTGATAAAAAGATGATCTTTATGTTTTTACTAATCATCAAATAAGTTCTATACAGCTGTATGACTTTTATATTTATAAAATTAATTTGAAATTTTCATTCAAGTGCCTCAACTTTAATAAGTTATTTAACTTCTTTTCAGTGCTAACTGTTTTAAAATAAGTTAATGCAAATACTAAATGCATGTTTTAATCACTGCCCTTGAAATTTTCAGTTTTATGACGTGATACATCTTTATTTTTAGCTTAACTAAATTATCGATTAATTTATATATATATATATATATATCATATTGTTTTAGGTGTGGTATTGTAGTTAATTATAATTAAATAAAGACTATAAAATAACGACTTAAACAGTTAAAAAATAAAAAATAAATTATTGTTAAGGTAAACTCAAATCATAGGTATTCTCCCCTATTTATTGTATGATATCCACATATATATACAGTGGTCACTTGAGATACGAAATTTATTCGTTTGGGGTAGCTTTCCAATCTTGCATTTTTCGTATCTCAACCTCATTTTTACATGATATTTACTTAATGTCTTTCAGAAAAAACTGCGGTAGAGAAAAATTGAAAAAAAACCTTGGAAATTATATAAAAAAACAAGGTAGGATTCTTCATTCCTTAAAAGTACACATTTACAATTTAAAAAAAAAATATTAATAAAAACAATTATAAGAGAATTTTTTTTAAATATGTATATAAATACAAATGTATATTTCGAGGTAGGTAATATGGCATTGTGTTGGAGAAGGTGGTAGGGGACGAAAAGTGCTGCCACAAAATATTACATACGAAACAATCATTGTTTGAAAATAATACGTTATTCTAAACCTTTATGTAATTTAATTCTAAATTTAGTACAACTGTAAATTAACAACGTAACATAACAATAATTTTTTGTAATTTTTTTTTTTTTTTGCCTTTTCAAAAATAGATATTTTATTTATAATTTTTGTTTAGCACTTTCTAATTTTTGTTTCATTATTAATTTTCTTTGTCTCATTTTTAACATCTTCCATTACTAATGTTTCAAAATATTGATCCGATTAAGCTTGTTTTTCTGCTGTTGACGATATTTCTGAAAGGAGTCATCTAACTAAAAAGTTATCGGAATTTCGTTTACTTACGCCAGAGCAATCGTACTTAATTTATTAATTCCTTTATTTTAACATCACCGTCGGCTCTTCGTTCGTCTGACGGAAAAAAGGTTAAAAATAACCCATTTTCAGTCATGCTATGGAGCTGAAATTTTGCACATAGAATTGTCTCACCTGGATATGAATGGCTACAAAATCTTTAATCGATTGAATGTACCGTAATTAAATTAATGCACTTTTAGTTTTATTTCTATATAAATGTATGATAGTCGTAAGTTGTTGTTAACATCAACGTGTTTGCTGGAGTTCAGTCAAGCCATCAGTGAAAAAACCCACACAACAACCCAGTACCCGTTTGACAGCAAGAGAGTTAAGTCCCGTTTAGCCAGTATTTTTTTTGCGCTGTGCATATTATTTTGAACATAATTAATATTTTTAGTTATGTCTCATATAAGGGATTTACAGGCAAAAACTTTGTTTTTATGGGTTTTTTTTTCCTCATCTAAAATATCAAATTACCATCTTCCTGTGAATATCTTATGTGAGAGGATGTAAACATTGGGCATTTTTTTCTTCACTTCTACTGCAAATATCATGAAACATTTTTTATTTTTAAAAAATATGTAAAGATTTAAAAATGAGTTAAGCATTGTATTTCATTGATTAAAAACTTCCAAATTGTAAGTTTACAGTTTTCTGGGAAATGAAAGAATTCTGAAAAAGTCATATAAAATGTATACTTAGCTAACAGCAACATGGAGGTTACCAAAATTTATACCTTCATACACTTAGTTTAAATCCTTTTATATATTTATTTTTTTAAATTTCAACTTACCTGTCATACATATAAGTATTGATTTTAAATGTTGCTACAATAGAGTTAGCTGTTCATAATGTTGTTGATAATAGTGTGATTGTTTTGTGAAATTTTTGTTTAATTATTATTTTTATTTTTTTTAAATTTCTTTTTAAAATTAAATATATAGATTATATATGATGCTTAAAGAATTTACGCAAAAAAAGAAAAAAGATAAATACACGTCTGTTCCAGGTATAGAAATTATATTGATGTTTTATATGGCTTAGAACCAGCCCATCAAACTGATATGTTATAGAGCTTTATGACTATACGAGCAACAATGCCCCTCCAAGGATATGTTGCACCTCCCCTCCAACAGCCGTCTCGACCAGCCAAAAATGTGCATCTCATCAACCGTACTATTCATTATTGTTATAGTAAATAAACGGTTAAAACAAATATTTTTTTTACTATAAATCCCAACGCATACTACTTATTTCTGATTATTGTTTTTTAGTTTTTATATATTATTTTATAAAGTTAATAATATTAATTTAATTTGATTTTTAAAATTCCTCACTACTCTTATATCCGTATACTATTCGTGTATGTATTTAGTGTTTGCCGAATCCAGATTGTGACAAAAATCTTGATATCTGTTCTGGCTATCCGGCCGTTCCCTTGTTTATTACGACAACATTAATAGCATTTAACTATACATGTGTATAAATATCTTCATATTAGAAATATTTGATTTTTGACTTCACTTTCCACTTAAAATTCACACACTAATAACAGAATTATAATTGTAAGGTTAAATTAATAACGAAATATGTATCACAAAATAATTTTTTTTAAAAATGAAAACTTCATTTACACATTATGAAAAATGTAAACCACTTGCAACCTGTGACAATTTTAAGGAAACACTTTTTAGGTTTGTATTCAATAAAGAAAGTACCCGTAAAAACACCACAGCTAAATTTAATGTGTACACGAAAATATTCGCACTGTAGATTGACAATAAATATTTTTGAAAGCACACCGCTCAAAATAAAGTCTTGAAATAATGTACTGCACAATAACTAACTCGCTTTGAGCGTCTGCGTAAACTTGTTCAAAATGAGATTTTTTATTTTTTGATTATCTGTGGAAGTTATTGGGAGTTTTAGGGACCTATCCCTATCGACGACTGCACTGAAATTTGCTTTTTATCATATAAGGAGGATTGCATTTCTGATCAAAACTACCTAATATAATACAAATGAATTAACAATATTTTAATATAGAAGGATTTGGTGCCTTTGACGGGTTCATTACCTCAGCTCTAGTACTAACCATGCTAAATTCTATTCAAACTATGGCAAAAAAAACCTTTTTCACAACGCCACATAACTCTTGTACCTATCTAAATCGATTATAGAACTTGTTGCCACAACAAGTGTCCGACATGTGACTTCAGTAATTCAAATCAGTAAAGTTCGGACTTAATCCAAGAATAATTTTTATTACCATTCAATAGTACTAAAAAGTTCTGTCGCATGAAATAAACTGTCCGGGGTCGAATTGTCCGGGGCCGAACCGTCCGTGGGCGAATCGACCACGTCCCTGGGTACGAAACGTCCTGTGGTCGAACAGACAGGGTCGAACCGTTCGGAGCTGAATCGTCCGGGTCGAAGTGTCGGTAATTCATATTAAATATTTAAAGTCTTCAATACATTAGTGTCAAAGAATTTTATGACTTTCGAGATATTGATTACATCAGCTCTAATACTAATCGCTATAAAGTCTATTCAAGTCGAGCCAACAATTTGTTAACAACGTCACATAACTCTTATGTCTAGCTACAGTGATTATAGAACTTGTGGCCCCAGCAAATGTCAAACACTTGACTACAGTAACACAAATCAATGAAGATTGAACCTTATCCAAGACTAAGTTTTATTAAAACTCAAAAATATTTTAGGTTTCTCCTGTCAGAAATAATATAAAACTTTTTTTTTAAAAATGGTAAGATATTTCAAATTTAAAATATTAATATTTACTATGGTAATTTATTTTATTAGTTTTACATAAAATGAACATAATAACTATTTCAAAAATCTTAAACGTAAGAACCAACGTTTTTACAAAAGTATTATTTAACGAAAATCATTTTACTTTTAGAATACCTACCATACTCTGGGTATTCATTTAATAAAAGCTTTGTAAATGATTTTATTACGGAAATCATATGGATTGTTATTTTTGTGTATTTTTTTATCCCTTAATTAACCTCTTAATCGTAGTGTGTTCTAGTGTGCCATTAGAACTTTCTCTTCACTTCATAGACCTGGCGAAACCCATCTCCTCTCAAGGTCAGCGGATGACTTCTTAGAGATAGTCATTCATCAATATTCTTAATATGGCTTTAGCGTGGTATATATCCCAGACCTATCAGCTTGTGAGGCAAGCGCACTATTCACTTCGCTTTTTAGTCGGATTGTTAGTTACAACATATAGAAGTTTTAAAAGAGATATATGTAACAACTAAAGCATTTGGATTGCTTTTCAGAAGGTATTATAATTTTTATCATCAACTATAGGAAGACAAATCCAGAATAAATTAAAATTAGGCTGTAAATGTACTTTATAGCATAAACACATTCCCATAAAAATCTTACCTTATCAACAAGACTTGTCTGTATGAAGTTACTCCACAAACAGGTAAGTTAACTGAGGAAATAAAATCCATAAAATTATGTAAAGGCTGTGTTTGATATGGGATAAGAAAAAACTAACCAATAGAATTATGACTTAAAATTAATCATATCTGACTGACGTAGCTAGTGTGGGTGTTGTTGACCCCACCTGGTGACACCCAATGGGCACAGTCAGCGACGTAGCGTTGGTATAAGCCCGGGTCAGAAACCAGGTCGTCCCTTTTCTAAAGTAATGATACGGACGCTTTAGCTATACTTTTTCTTTTGTTAAAAAATAGAAGAACTTGCATATCTATAGTGAAATTGACATTTTGTTATTTTCCTTATTGATCTATCAATATTGTCAGCATGTTATGCTCCATGGCCAAAGAAAGCTAAAGATTAGTCAATCCTTATGTATCAGTTTTTGAATGTAATCAACTTTTCATTTAACGTTTATTCAGAGAGGCGTCTCTCACGGCTCGCACAATGTATGTCAGTTGTAGCCATTGATCCGAGTAAAGACATTGTATTATGCGGCGTAACTTTGACATAAAGCATCTTTAAAACTTGAATAAATCATATCTGCTTGAAATAATTAAATCATTTTTGGCCTGTCTATAATAGCCTTGCTTGACAATGACTTGTGAGATTTTTTAAATTTGAAAAGTATAATTTCAAGGTAAAATTTCAGTGCCCAGTTGAAAAGCTAGTGTACGAAGATCACAACTGCTTTCAGAATTTTATAACAACCTAAATCTTTCATTGAATGTATACTGTATTCTTATCTTATGAAGAGTACAACGCTCTTCGCATCGTTTTTCTATACACAATATTGCTAAATACTCGCTTTATCACAATTTATTCACCACCTTGTTTGCTTTACAAAAACATGTTAATGAATCCAGATAAAAGTTTAGCAAGAAGTTAATAAATTCTTTAAGTACTCATTTAGTTTCTCTGAAATTATCTTCTGCAAAGCATTTTTAGGAATGTAATTTTGGGGATCAATGGTTTATGTACTAACTTTAAACTAGTGCATGCACTTCATGAAATGGACAAGAAAAGATGCCATTACGACTAGCCACGTTTTTGTGCTTGTAATAACATTTTCCATTTGCACTTGTCAGTTTTTTCTATAACTCTTTCAAAAAATCATCAAACATGTTTTCATGGTTTATAAAATCCTATCTGTCCAATGACCAGTTCTATGGAGCGTTAGACCAGGCAATAGCCAGCATCCACAAAGACGAGGCAATCTATCTCCTAGGAGATTTCAATGCTAGTGTGGGGAGCGACCACGAAGCCTGGCCCACATGCCTAGGACTTTTTGTAAGAGAAAAGTTAAATGAAAATGGACAAAAGCATCTGGAATTGTCCTTTTCACGAGGCTTGTGTGTGACCAACACTTTCTTCAAGTGCAAAGATATACATCAAGTATCTTGGAGACACACTTGATCCCACCAATGGCACCAGCTGGACTTCATTATCACCAGGCGTGCACAACTAGCTGGCGTCCTACTCACTCACAGCTATCACAGTGCCGACTGTGAGACGGATCACTTCTTTGTCTCCAACAAAGTACGAATATTGAGGAAAAACTCGTACCACACCAAGAAAAAGGGAAGTCCACGCATCAATACCTCCTTCATGAAAAACCCCGCGATAACGCAACTGTTCACAGACTAGGTGAAGGAAAGTCTCTCAAAGATGTCCCCATGCGTCACAATTGACTCCAAATGGACGCATCTGAGAGACACAATGTATACATCTGCAATACAAGCCTTTAGCAAAGAATCTCACATAAACACTGATTGGTTTGATAAACATTGGGACGGGGTGAAACCTGTCACTGAAGCAAAAAGGAATGCTCTGATGGCTTTCAAAGAAAAGCCTACACCCGACAGGTTGCATGCATTAAAAACAGCCCACTTGCCCAAAAGGTTGCACGTAAATGTGTTAATACCTACTGGCGTAAGCTCTGTTCCAGTATACAATAAGCTGCAGAAATGGGCAATGCAAAAGTCATGTACGAAAACATCAAAAAGGCAACGGGCCCCTTGACATCAAAAGTTTATCCCCTAAAGTTTAAAAGTGGAGAAATTAATCAAGACCAGGTATCACAGCTAAAACGATGGGTTGAGCATTATCTGGAATTGTATTCAACAGCTACCACAGTCTCCAGTAGCACTCTAGATGACATCCCATAAATGCCACTCATGGAAGAACTTGATGTCATGCCCACACAGGAAAAGCTAAGCAAAGCAATTGACAGCCTAGCTTGTGGAAAAGCGCCTGGAAATGATGGAATATCACCAGAGGTTCTAAAGATTGGCAAGACACCTTTACTCCAACCATTGCACGAGATTCTGTCCCTCTGCTGGAAACAGGGCTACACACCGCAAGACCTAAAGGATGCAAATATAATGACACTATATAAAAACAAAGGTTATAGGAATGATTGCAATAATTATCGCGGCATTTCACTCCTTAGTATTGTAGGAAAAGCCTTAGCCCGTGTTATACTAACACGTTTACAGAGCCTAGCTTCCAGTGTCTATCCAGAATCTCAGTGCGGTTTCCGGTCCGGTCGGTCTACCATATACATAGTGTTCTCCATACGACAGCTTCAGGAAAAATGCAGAGAGCAGCAGATTCCACTATACCTTGCCTTTGTGGACTTTACAAAAGCCTTCGACTTCGTCAGTCGCAGCGGGCTATACCAAATACTGGCAAAAAGCGGCTGTCCCCCTCAACTACTTGCGATCATCAGACAGTTCCATGAAAATATGCTTGGCACGGTGAATTTCGATGGAGATAAGTCAGAGGCCTTCCCTGTCAGCAGCGGAGTTAAACAAGGTTGTGTGCTCGTACCAACACTCTTCGCAATATTCTTCTCTGTACTTCTTCGATACGCATTCAAGGATAGCAATGAGGGAATCTGGTTACACATTAAAGCTTATGGAGGACTTTTCAACACTGCTCGAGCCAAGACCAAAACGACGGATGTCCTAATTCGAGAGCTACTACTTGCGGATGATGCGGCACTAACAGCACATACAGAATCTGGTTTAAACAACTCGTGTCAAGCTTCTCCAATGCCTGCAAAGAATTTGGTCTGCAAATCAGCTTGAAAAAGACAAACATCATGGCCCAAGACACTCGACCTCCTCTTACCATAAATATTGATAACGAAAACTTGGAGGTTGTGAACAGCTTCACCTACTTGGGGTCCAAGGTCTCCAATACACTGTCCATTGAAGAAGAAATAAACAGCAGAATTTGCAAGGCAGCTGCAACAATGGCTAAACTAAATAAGTGGGTCTGGCAAAACACCAAGCTAACGGAGAAAATCAAACTGTGCGTCTATCGAGCCTGTGTCATCAGTACACAACTATATGGGAGCGAGACATAGACCACTTATACATCGCAAGAGCTTAAGCTTAACAGCTTCCATTTGAGATGCCTGCGTCGCATTTTTGGCATTAAATAGCAAGACAAAGTGGCGAATAGTGAGGTCCTAAAGCGTGTTAATACCCAAAGCATGTTCTCAATTCTTAGTGAAAGACACATGAGGTGGCTAGGACATGTCAAGAGAATGAGCCCCAGCTACATTCCGAAAAACCTCCTATATGTGAACGTGCTTCAGGAAAGAGGAAAACAGGTCGCCCACGCTTGTGATTTAAAGATGTCTGTCAAAGGGGCATGAAATCAGCCAAAATACATACACGTGACTGGGAGTGTAAGGCAGAAGACCGATCTACGTGGCGCACAGTTGTCAAAGAGGGCGTCATAGTAGCCAAGGAGCGAAGAATGGAGGAGGCTGCAGACATAAGATTTAGGAGAAAGGCCAAACATTTGGAAGCACAGAACTCGTGTGTAAAAACTGTGGTAAAGAATGTCACTCAAGGATAGGACTGCACATCCACTCGAGAAAATGCAACCCAACCCAACGGTGATGCACCATTGTCTCGTGAGACGGAAGGAAGCCGATTATCTCTCCAATGGAGTGTTGACATAGAAAAATGCGTAACGAGGAACTAGATTCTAATCACCGGCTGTCATCTTTATTTACTGACATTTTATTTATTTCACAATCTTTTATTTTTAAATTTAGTTTTAGTCTCATTGGTTGTAGCTATAATTTAACGGATAAAGCAAGTTTAGCTTCTACGTGATGAGCGGCTAATAAACTGAATCAGATGTAAGTATCCATATATCAGTGCATATTTTTAGACTACTTCGTCCATTTTTTCCTGTGTAGTAGCATTAGTATTATACGATTATAGATTTATTACAGAGTTTTTAGTTTTGGCATTAGAAATGTTAACATTTTTTATTTAGTTCTTTTTTTTTCTTCTTTTACCTCATAAATTTATTTTATTTCACATTCTTTTAAAAACTTGTTTATTTATAAAACATGGAAATTTGTCCCTCTCCAGCCCAGCTCCCCCCCCCCCGGCAAAGGGCTGCCAAGAGAATTCATTAAGCTGATGTTTGAAAATTATAGGGTACGGTAATATTCGCTTCTACGACAGCAATGGATAATCGATTAAGTAGTACCTATTAGTAAATTATTTAAACGTTTAGTTCATCAGCTTACTAAACGTATTATTTTTATAGCACAATATCAAAGCAATCTACACAAAATTATCATTACATTTAATATAAAGCATTTATATCATAAATACAAAATACAATTACATTGCGATGGATACTACTTTCGTTTATCATTTAAATAATTGTTTGATTGAATGCGGTTGTTTGAAACACCTAATAGCTCCAGAGACTTTTTAATAAATAATATTATAACTTGATGAATTGTGTTGTTTATTTCGGCACACGTTTTAGGTTTTATTTGTCCTCTTTGAAGTCAAGAAGCTACTTCACTTTCCACCTGGAACATTGTCAAGTATTTTTTAAAAAAATATAATCGTTTTAATAGGTGTTTTTTTCCTTTTAAAGTGGAATAAATTATCAATTATAATATTTTTAACTTGTTGTTACTTGTGGTATATCTACTTTGACCGATGTTACTGCGAAGGGTTGGAATTTTACTGAAATTAGTTGATGCAATTTGACAGTTATGAGTAAATGATATATTTATTTTTTAAAATGTTAAAAACATTGTCTGAGTTGAAAACGTGTAAAACTGCTTAAACATCAGCAAACTCGGCAATTTAGTTGACTCCTAAGCTAACAAGGCATTTTGACATCTATATTGAAACGTGTTTATATTGCATTTCAGTATTTTAACTAAAATGTCGTTGATACACCTGTAATTTATGAATGGGTTTATGGTATTCACATGTATTTATGGAACCCTTCTGATTACCAAATTCATCAATTGTACGCCTCTAATGTGACACTTGAGATGGCATCAAAGGCCCTGAGTTACAAAAACTCTCTAGGTCCCGCTGGGGAATCTCAGGGCAACCTCCCACCCCTCCCCCGAGGGGCGTAGCTGATAAGGGCACCCCCAACACGGTCCCCTCTAAGAGGGTGCCGCCTGGGCAGTGTTAAGTTCCCTCGAGGCTCACCGTCCTGCCTCTCAAGGGGGTTTTCTCCCTAAGGAGGATGTGGATTTGCCTGTTTCGACCCACCGTAGCTACGGTGCTACCACAGCGCATGAAACGGATCTATCTACCGAGGACTGTCGCAAGATAGGGGGGAATCATCATTGTAACCCTCTCGGGGGTGCGGGCAACCGCAGAACCAACCACATAGTGTTGGGTAAGGGCACCCCTTATCGCAAGGGGTTTCCTCAGAGCTGACGTCCGACGACTCTAATAAATAAATATGTCTGTATTATGGCTATTGTTGCATGAACTGTTTTAAATTATACTATTATTGACGTTTAAATAGTTTTTGTTGAATTTCCTGGTTAAGGGAAGCAACTAAAGTCCTTACCATCGTCTTTCTTTCTCGCTCCGTTTCTCTAGTTTTCGGTTTATGAAGTTAATAAATACCTGAGCGTGCTGTACATTGCTGGATATCTTTAGATATATATTAACATAAGTTTCAAAAAGAGACTATAGATATATGCGGCTATTTTAAGCTCACCAAAAAATTTAAAAAGAGGTGGTGGCGGATGGGCAACCAATCAATATATGTGGTAGTGATAATATAATAATAATAATAAATTGATAATTTCTATAGCGTTGTATCCCGCATGTAGCGTTGGAGCCGGGCTCACAGCGCTTTAAATGGAGATAAGAACACATATGATAATTAAATAAACATTCATTTCATACTAACTACGTAAATGACAATACAGAATACATGAGCTACGTTAATCATCATAATAAATGTTCTTACATTGATTTTGAAAATAAATTTTGAAAAGATGCGTTGTAAGTGCAGTCTTGAAGGATTTTGTATTTGAAATTCTATGAATTTCCAACATAGTTTTATAGTTTAGTATTACTACTTATACATTTCAGTGTAAAATTATTTCTAATATTTTGAACAAGTTATTTTATCAAAATCTATTAGTAATTTTAAAAAAATATTTTAAACAATTAATGTGCATAAGTATTTTAAAATCATCAAGCACCTAATTTGAATGTAGTTTATAAACTATAAATGGGTCACATTTTACTATTTAAAAAAAAATCTCACAATTTCATCCATTTTACTATTTCTGGGATTTCTCATATATTCAAACTGCTCTGTGAAATGTGATGACATAGAATTTATAGAGATTTGCAGTCGATTCATTTCATCATACTTGTCCCCATAATTTTTTTAATACCCTTAAGATCTTTTCTAATTTACTGTACAGACATAATGGCGTCGTTGCTGTAAGTTCCAACAGAGCATATCGCATTATTGAGTTCATCCATAGAGACATTAACTTACTTGTTTTCTTCTTCCAAACTAGTTACCCTGGCATCAACATTCATTACAGTTTCAAACAAATGATTACCATTGGAGGACATGTCGTCGCCTGCTTTCTCTAGCACTTGAAGTCTTTCGTGAATTTTATTTTTTTAATTTTGTTTTTAATTTTTTCATTGAATCTACTTTTTTGTTGACATGTTCTTGTTTTTCTTGAATTTCTACTGTTGTATTTTTAAGTGACAATATTGCATCCTCTAGGATGAAAAATCTTGAATTGGTAGATTGTGAAAGTTCGAAACCTACATCTTAATAAATTATAGTAATATAAAAGAAAATGAACTGCGAATGTGTGGAAGTTAATGAATCTTTCTCTCTAATAACCTATATTGTCTTTAAATTATTCGGCATCCTTCCGTCTCGCGAGAAGATGGTGCAGCACCGCTTTGTTATGTTTTTTTTAAACATTAACATTTAATAGTTCTTAAAAGATTTGATGTAAATATTATTGTGTAAATTACTATTATATTTTTTTAATGATATACAGTTATTTTCTGCTAAGTTCCATATTTTTGGCTTTGACCAGTGGCATGACTAGCACTTTTGCCGCCAAATTTTCAAATTTATCGCCCTATTAGGGGCTGTAAATGCTGTCACGCACCTGGGGGCGGAGGGGAGTTACAGGTTTTACGTCCCAGCAAAAGGCGCAACTTTAAATAAATATCCCACTTAAATATATGATTACCGACAACTTATTTAATGACGTATTACATATCGCGTTTCACTAAATTAGATTGCAGCCTTACACAAAAACATATTTAAATGACCAAAATAAAAATAAAAAATTAATATGATACTATCAAATACGTTTTTATTTGGGGTGGGGTAGTGTGAGACGACATATTGAAGAAGGGGTCTAATAGTTCAAAATCGCGAGACGTCATTTATGGACCCCCTATAAGACAAGCATATGATGGTTTTAATGATATAATAAACATGAATAAATCAATGTAATTTATACGGAGTAAAGTTTGGAAACATTTTTCTATTGCTTTTCCTATTTATGTAATCTGTAATGAAAGAGACCACATAAGGTGATATACAAATAAATACACACTTAAAAATATGCGATATACTTTTTTAAAGGCCACAAAATTTTTGCTTGTCCTCCGACCCCCAAATTGAGACAAAACATATTCCAAATTTACACCCGAAAAACATAAGAAACTAAAATATTTTTAATTTTTATATATAAATATATATATGTATTTTTACATCCTTCATATTACATTTTGGTGTCTACTTGCCGAAAATAAATTTGATCGCTTCGTAAGCTACAGAGCTGAATTTTTGCAGGCACACTAACGCAATGATAAAAAATGATGTATCAAAATTGCAGATCAATCGAATGTATTGTAGTTAAATTATTGAATTTTAAAATTATCTATATAAATTTCTATGTAACATGTTATTTTTTGTGCAAGAGTGTCGCGGTGCATATTATATTGAAACACCTTCCTGTTGCGCTGTGCGGAGCTTATTATATTTACGATATTTTTGTAAAAAATATGTTCCCGACCTGTAAATGCAAAAGCTATTGTTAATCTGTCTTGCGGTGCGCTCTATGTTAAACAATATTTTATAATCAACTTCCTCTTGATGAAATCGAGCTGAAATTTAGCAGGCAGACTGTAAAGGTTGTTTTGTTTTTTTTAAATAGTAAAAAAAAACTTGCTTGATGCGTATTATTAGGAAACGAAAGGAAACACTTTGGAAATTACGTTATACTTAGGGCTCACCGTCTAATCGCAATCAAACAGTTCATTAAATCTAATTTGTCTACAAATAATTTACGTGATAATCCAACTGAAACGAAATTTCTATTTTAATACTATAGAACGATGTTAAGCTTTCTTAAATTATTCATACCCGTAAACCTTTTGGAACATATAAATACTCTACAACCAAAGCTTCAGGATACAAAATAGTGACTATAGAGATTATTTGAAAGCTATAGAAAAACAGACATTGGCAGAAAAAAAAGCTCATCAGACAAACAGAAACATCTATCTCTTACTGATGACATCAAACTACAGCAGAGAGCGATAACTTCTAAAGCTGAAAAGAACTAAAATAACTTAGAACTTGCATGGGACAACAATGACGTATATGGTACCTCTATCAAGCATTGAAAAAGAACTATTGTAAGCTTACTTAGCTTTACTGACTTGATTTTTAGCGCATTTTCGAGATGTCGAAATCGCTATTGCACCCGTTTTGTCCGTCCGTCCGTCCGTCCGTCATCACACTTGATCACAGCATCCATAAGTCCTAGAGCCATGATGTATATATGTTTTTTGTATGCCCTGACCTGCCATTTGTGCATCAACACTCAGTTACTCGATCCGTTTAAAAACCCCGTTAAAACTACCAAAAAATATTTCGAATCGAAAGGTAACACTAGCGCAGGGAACGGCTGCCATTGCCGGAAGTCGAATGCATAATTCTTCAAGCATTGAAGAGTGGTGCGAAAGGGTGCAAAAGAATTGGTTGGTTTTTTTTTAGTTGACGTCATTAAAATATATGTGTAAAAGTTTAGAGAGTTTTACGTCATCATTTGTGGTGACTTGTAGTTGGATTAAAGAGAAAATATTTTTTTTTTAAAGGTAAAGAAATGACTTTTAAATAAAAAAATCATGTTAAGCCTGGTCCCTATTGGAATTCAGGACGTGTTAGCGCATTTTCGTATTATGTATCAGTACTTATGTTAGATATCAG
>MUZC01003651.1:419908-432913 GCA_002072015.1 Radix auricularia
CCCCCCCCCTGATGGTGTCCCTTGAGGCGGCCCGCCCCCCAACTCGTTCACGACGCAACTGTATAAAACCTCAATTTTAACTAGAATTTTATTGCTACGTAAACAGAACAAAGAAAAAAAAAGAGAAGTATAAAATTAACGAAGACACACATTCCTTTTGCTTTTTTATTGGAACATTCTCCTGCACGTATGCCTAACGAGAACGTTCATTTTCGAAGAAGACATCTACATTTTAAGGACTAAATCTAGACAGCAAAGGAAATCGAGTCGTGGGCTTGCGCCTCCAGCACTTGCATCGCCAAATATGCTCTGATGTGACCATGTAGCCCTGGCATACGCCATCGCCATGAACACAATCGCCGTGGTAAAATCCACGAGATTCACAAAGATCAGGACAAGGATAAATTTCGTTTACGTCGTATGTATCGTTAAACCTGCAATATAATAAAATAAAAAATAAAAATTCCAAGTGGCCTATAAATGGTAAACCATGTTTTGTCTTTTCATCTTTATCTAAGATCAATTTATGTCTAAGAAATATTATATATGTGTGCATAGCATTTTTCCGTTGCGAATAAAAACCAATGGAATGTTCTTTTTAAATAATAATGGATTTTTTTTGAGTATCGGGCGTCAGTCTATTTTTCATGCCCCACACACGAATGCATTGAGGCAGTAAGTATGTCCACGCCTTGCTTTTTTCATTTTTTTCAGCTTGTTCCGCCGCTCTTAATGATCCTTTCTTGACAAAGTTCCACTATGAAATATTTCTGTCGTTCGCTTTACGTACTTAAGCCAGTGGAGGGCTCATTTTGCATTGGTTGCTGTACATATTTTTATCACAAAAGGAAATCTATGTTGCTGTTTTTTTCTTCGTATTAGGTATTTGGGATGCGTTCAGGCTTCTAAACTGGAAGGCATTATAGAGCTGAAACAGATTCAAAATTTAGAAATCCAACCGGAGCCGGATTTGACCGGTTTTCCTAAGTAAAGTCAAGTTGGTGCTGGATTTTTAAAAGTGACTGGATTTCAGATTTCAAAAAAAAAAATTGGGCAAAAATCCGATACACCATTGGAGCCATTCAGTCTTCATTTGTGCATTACGTATATTTCTAACACTCGAAAACATCGATTTGTGTGCTCAGTTTTAAATATATAAAATAGAAAATGTCAATTTACGCTTCAAATTGAGAATGAGATGAAGTACATGATAGGAAAAGCCACGTCATGGCCAGGCTAATATAAGAGCCTGGTCCAATATTAAAATCACAGCAAGAATAAAATGCAGGCATATTGGGCATTCGTACTATATATATATATATATATGGATGTGTGTATATAGATATTAGGGCTGCGGAAATAATTTTTTTTTCTTGTTTAATCGTTACAAGTTTTAATGGTTAAATTATTTTTTACGAAAAATCGCTTCAACATTAACAAATTATTTGAATATAAAAAGTTAAAAAGTTCCTGAATAAAACATGAACATTTGTGTTTAAACTATGGACTAACGAGAATGTTCAAAATGTTATTTAAATTTTCCTCCGTGTCTTTCACACTTCGCCTACTAATCAAAGCCAATGAAAAGCGTATTAAGCTAATGGCAGTAATCGAGTCTGACCCAATGAAAAAAAACGACAGCTCCTCAGATAAATTAAATCTACTGTGCTACAAAAATGGAGATGAAAGTTCCTTTTATCATTTACTCTCTACAATGGTGGAAAATTAAAGAACACCGACATCCGATAATCGCGTTCCATTTTCCGAATAGTTACCTCAGTTCTATGTGAATGATTGTTCAGCTGGGCTGGCTATATTGCTAATTAGACTCGCTCATCACTTGAATAAAAAACAGTTTCTGCACTTGTCTTTTTTGTGTAGTTGGTTTAAAAGATTACATATAAATAAAATATTCCAGTCTTTAGAATTTCAAAGAGAAAGCTTAACAAGTGACATATTTTTCTATTTATTTATTTTTTTGTTTTGTATTTTTATTTATTTATTTATTTTTTTAACGAAATTTTAAATAGTTAATTTCTCAAAAGTTAACATTTAAATTACAATTATCGGTAACAATTTCAATCAGTTAAATTTTAATGACAACGAAAATGTATCGCAAAGGCTAGCTCAACTGCAGTATGTGCTTATAAGCCTAAATCGAGTCGACCGAACCAAAATTTAACGTTGTTTTACAGGTAATAAAGATTTAGATAACTTTATCGAGAAC
Organism: Radix auricularia; assembly: GCA_002072015.1. Lineage (NCBI taxonomy): Eukaryota > Metazoa > Mollusca > Gastropoda > Lymnaeidae > Radix > Radix auricularia. The sequence continues at coordinate 422,136 of MUZC01003651.1, forward strand.
GCTTTTTCGCCCCACCAACTCTTTTTTAACAGTCAAGAAACAACATTGACTATTGCAGCTTAGACCCCGAAACAGTGTTGCACATTTTTGCTTCCGTGCCTTACGCTTGGCATACAGAGAAAGCTAAATCGGAATTTTAGTGCTACCCATCGTTTGATGTTGTATGGTACTAACAACCTGATTGAGCAGGTTGCCCACAAACAAGCCAAAGATTTATCTGGCTCGAAAGAAAATTGGTTAAAAATCAGTTATATCCCGTTATTATTTAACAAAATCCTAATTGAACGAAAGAAATAATAATAGCCCCCTTAAGATAATGTCGGTTTCTGGGGCAAGTGAAGTAATGTCCACAAGTTCAATTTAGCCACAAATAGCGAGCAAAGGAATATGTAGCCGGCACAGTTACCCACAGGCAGTGCGAGCACCAAGGATAGAACCCGTGGCTCATGTTTGCCTCGGTTTGTCAGTTCGGCACACTATCGCTAGACCACCACACCCGAACAAAATCAGTTTTTAAAATAATAATTCTTACGTCATGCACCACCAGTAATACTGCCTACACTCAGGAACATAATGCGGGTCACTCCAATGGGATTGACCCACATCAGCAAAGTAGATGATCAAAAAGGTGTTTATGATATTTAAAATCATCTTCATGGCTTTGGTTGGGTCTGCTGATCTAACTGGCTCGCTCAAAAAAAAATATATATGTAGTCCAACCTGACAAGAGTCTCGGTGTATCGATTTATGTCATTAGAACCAACGCGCTTACGTCAAAGGTGTTAACAAAATTGAATTGTCAAAAGAACAGCGGTGTAAACCACGGGGAGCATGGCAAGGGGTGCAATATGCTTAGTTCACACACATTCCATGGTGCTGATTGGGAACGGGGGTAAAAATAGAGGAAAACTAAAGAAATTAAAGTAGAGTAATGTCCTTCACGGTCATTTCTTATCACTACCCTCAAAGAAATAATTTAGAAACAATGTTCTGTATATTTTATCTGTGATTTATCGCCGCTGATTTGCAGTCTATTAGCTTAAGTTTCTTTTTTTTTTCTCAAGCTCTTTCCGTATTTGGAATGAGCTTTAAAAGCAATTCATTCTAAGTTTAAAAACGTCTTTCCATTCGATTTTAAAAGGTGATGAAGTTGAAGACAAGTATTGTTATTTATCTTCTTCATGATATGTTATGCTTTTCAGGCCAGGGGAGGAGGCGGGAGATTTTAGTTACTTATATAAGCTGTATTATAATATTTGACTCATTAGATAGCCATTAAGCTTTGGGAAGCTGTTGAGTATGTTCCCGCAAAGGCTTCTTGCTATAAACAAATGATTCTTGAACAAATATGGTAGATCTACATAAGAATTTGATGTTTCAAACTAAAATAAAATTTATTTGGTATTTAAAAACTCATGTCCAAAAGATGAAAAGGTTTAATTTCGAAATTCTACACGCAAGTGTCGTGCCAGTAGGTTGCGCTGGTTGTGTAAAAATTTCTCATGTCTTTACAAAATTTGTCACAGACACCGCCAACCATTATTTTTTTTTGGTGTGACGCCCATGTGAGTTACCAAATAAAACTTTTCAAACGGCTTCTGCTACTCTTGACCAAATCATTGAGATATTTGGTACGCGATATTCAAACGCTGACTAAATCCTTTATTGCAGCTGCGCAGCAAGGCAAGGGTATTTAGCTAGCAGAGTTATATAGAACGTTTCTTGTTGGATTTTCAATGACATGACTATATCAGTGGAGGACTCTTAGGTCTAACATTGAAACCATCTGATTTTGAAGCTATTGAGCCATTCTTTCATCTCTAGTGTATAAGTTCGAAGAAACGCATCCAAAGAAAATTAACCTTAGTAATTCATTATGTAGGACTATCACACTTAAAGCATATTTTTGCTGAAAGATTAGCATTAAAAAAAAATTCAACCGTCTAGCAACGAAAACTGTGACCCCTGCTGTTCTAACAATTATCAGAAATCATAGTCGTAAAATGGTGAGACATGAATGCGGTCGTTATTGTTGTACAAATATAAGAAGACCAGGGGTGGAGGGTTCGATCCGTAAGGCTGTATGTCGTGAAGGTAGTGTCAGCGCAACGCCAGGAGCTGAGAAAGGGGGCAACAGCTGGATAACATTCCTGCAATACCAACCTAATGCATAAGGGTGTGGTTCATGTAAAAAAAAACTGCCATTCTAGAATTGGTTTAAAATTTAAACAGCCACACCAAGAACTTGACTGTAGGACGATAAACCAATGGTCTTTTGGGATGATGCAACCGCATTTATTGACTCTAGATGTTCCTTTTGAGAAACTTAGTAAGAAGAAACGCACAACACCCAACTGGAAAACAAAATCATGTAATGGGTGATCAAAGTAACAGTGCAGTGGTTTCATAGACTTACAAGATGTGATACCGATTTGTGTGGGACCTTAATGGAATAATATATAACAAGTGAAAATGCATTCTCATTTGGGTCGAGCCGTTAGGCTCTTAAGACCCGTTTCAATCTATCGCAAGGAAGCCTCATCAAGCGGGCATCGCCATAGAGATAGTCCTCAGAAGGTACTGCAACCTGACCTTGTAAAGCCCCGTCCAGCTCGGGGCATCCTTCTGGTACGTGGGCCACCGACTCCTTGGGGTAGCCACACAATCGACAGGCCAGTTCCCTTCTGTTTTCAAACTTATACAAGTAGCTTCGAATTGGTCAATGATCAGTCCTCATTGCATTAATGTGAGTATGTATTATCCCTTTTTGGCACCTCGTGCTAAGGGTTTGGTCGTCGAAAAAGTGGACGCATTGTAGACTACTTACGGAAAACTGCTCAAATAATTTTCTATTTTAGTCTGGTTCCTGGTGCACCCGTAATGTGCAGCGAGTTGACTTCTTCCCCTGACTGCAGTCCTACTCAGGCCGAATAGTCGTATCACAGAAACAGGATCTGAACAAGTAGCAGCCTCAAACATCTTGTATCTAGCACCCTCCCTCAAACCTGAATGGATAACACAGTGATTTAAGGGGGATGTTTCAAATAACAGCGGTTTCTAACGTTTACAAGTTAGTCATGTCAAAGTGCTAACTGAAGCCAGCTTGCGACATATTTGTTTACAGGAGCCAACTTGTCACTAACCCGTGCTGTTCAATCCAGCTTGCCACATACACTCTGTGGTTGCTGAATGAAGACCAGCTTGACACGAGACGAGGTAACACGAATAGAAGGATAGGAGCACCCCACGTGACATACTTCTCAAACACTCAGTAGCATGCATCAGTAGACAAGCACACATAGCCATTGGACCTATCTGTACCAACTACACCACGGTTACATACAGGAGACCTTAAGTAGGGCGAGATGACACACCGCTTATAGTGCACTATAATTAAGTAACAACCTAATAAATATTAATTTATAATGGCGAGGACCTGCTGATCATAATGCTAATCAATAAGGGGATAATTAACTTGCATCAATATTAGACTAACTATTATCTCATTTCTGTTTGTGTACAAATTGTATATTAATTATCGTTAAGCTAAATTTTCATCAAATTTAGTCTGTTATTTATCATATGCGAGAATATCCCTAAAGTATACCTTGTGAGAGAGAAGATTAATCTTCTGTACAGAAGGAGCGTCTGTAAAAAACAAGATAAGAAGATAAGATTATCAAACAAATAATACCCTATATAGCAAGCCATATAAATCAAAGTCTTAATCGCCCCCAGTGGCGTAGCGAGGGGGGCAGGGGGGGGGCAAATGCCACCGGGCGCCACGTTAGGGGGCGCCAAAATGAGTTTTAAAACTCATTATTTAATTTCATTTTAATGTAAACTAATGTATCCCAAATACGTTTGCAAGATTGAATATTGGAGCTCCGAACATATCTTTATTACAAAACAGTTGTTAAACATGATTTAGGCGCCCCTATTGAGCGTTAAGGGGCGCTATTCTACTCATAAATAAATGACACATCCACTATGTAGGATTGCTGATGTGGTTTTTTTAATTAAAAAAACTGTGAGTTGATGGTAGTGAGCAGTAAGAGGCTAATACGATTCTTTTAATAGAGCTACCAGAGACGACACTAAAAGCAACCAAAATTACCAAGACAAGAAAAAGGAGTAGCTTAAAACAGTGGTTCTCACCCTGTGTTCCACGGACCACTAGTGGTCCGCGAAGATTTGCCAGGTGGTCCGTGAGAGAAGCATGAAATTTACGCATTGTAGGATTAATCGAGAAAGACTAGGAAGTAAATGAATTTACGCAGACTTAAATATATTTCTGATCTGGCCATAATGGTTTTTAATTTTATCAAGCTCGTCAATTAAATTCTCGTCTCTTTGATTTCTTATGCTCGAATATGAATCTTGAACTTTATCTGACTGTTTTAATTACGTGATGACGTAAGAGATTTTCATGCAGAAATAACTCAAAACTTGTTGATAGTTGAACCATGGCTAATGGGTTGCTGTTCTGGCTTACTTGGCTGAAATTTTTGAAAAGCTCAATAAACTTAATTCCACTCGGCAAGGAAAGGAGATACATTATATGACTCTCAGTGACAGAATGTCTGCTTTTACGAAAAAGCTTGATCTTTGGAAAAAAAAATTATTTCAAGGTAACTTTGAGATGTTTGATAAATTGTACAAAATCAAAGAAAAACCAGAAAATGCAGAAATAATTTTTAGTAGTGGCCCGTAGTTAAGGCACATATTTTTCAAGTGGTCCTGGAATCTCAAAAGGTTGAAAACCACTGGCTAACGGAATGGTTAATACGCGTCCCTTTGCTGCATGTTGTGACTCTTTAAAAAGATACATCGTACTTCCCCAATTCTCATGTGGAGGTAGTAAAGGGGGAGAGGGGAGGGAAGGATTCTCCTCTCACGGGCTTGTATCGGAGTGTCAAAGCAAGTTGGATTCCTTTCATATGAAACATCAGGCACCGCCTTTCTTTCCTGTCCATCGTCGATAAAAATTGTTGCTCAGTAGGATCAACTGTAAGAAAAAAACACCAACAAAATGCCCTAGAAAATCTAGGTTTAGTATCTTGTTTATCCCCGGAAATCCAAAATGAATTTATCCACCTACTTACATCGACTGTAAGGAATCAGCTGTTGAGTGAAATCAGAAAACATAAGTACTACGGTATCTTACTTGACTCCAATCGATCTAGGACACCGGAAAAGCTTTCTCAAGTCATCAGATTTGTGGATGTGGATTTACAAACTAAAAAGTAACTATCAAAAAATCATTTTCAGATTTTGCAAAGATACATTCTAAAGACTCAAAATGCCTTGAAATAGTTATCGTAGAGAAATTGGAATCTAATAGGATACCACTATCCGACTGTCGGTCACGATGTTATGACAATGCTTCTGTAATGACCGGGAATGTTTCCGGCCTTCAACAGCGAAAATGTGCTAGAAATCACAAATCATTGTTCATCAACTGTGGCAACCACAGCTTAAAATTAGCAAGAGTACACTTAACGAAACATGATCCAGCTGTTATCATGTTTTTGGAACAGTTAAAAGTATACATTTATGTTTTCTACCTTTCAACAACTCTTTGGGAAAAAATTAAAAAAGAATAGTGCCAATCACAATGAACAGGGAGTCTGAAACACGTTGGATAGCACGTTCAGAAACTGTTATAGCAATTTATGAAGGACTAGATGACATGGCAGGGCTGTTTGGGAAAATTATCAGAACATACAAATATGACGCCTGACACCACATGTAACCTCTGTAAGTTACTTTGGCCTTTCAATATCTTTTAAAATTTCAAAGGTATATAAGTTCTACAACCTACTTCATTACTTTACTGGCAAAAGACCTTTACGGGGAATCAGAAAATTAGGATTTCAATTAGAGTTACAACACATTTCTGGAAAAATGACAATGAGTACACACACAATTGGAATGATTCAAAATGGCAAATGACATTGACGTCATTTGACGCTCCTTGTTGTCAATTATAGCTTTAATCTTTGTTTCAAATATTTATGGAGATTATCATAAATATTTTAAAAAGCTTAATTTACAAATGTTTTCGACCGTAAATTCCGATATGCGCAGATTTTTTAATATGAAACTTGCTTAATTTGTTGAGATCTTTTACCTCATAGTTTCTCAATGTGTTTTATATAAATCTCATGTAAAAGGTTTCATTGAGAACATACATAGCAGCTAAAAAAAACTACGCGGGAGAGTAGAAAAAACTTTCTAAAGTTTCTTGGTCATTAATGAGTGATATACTATTTTTTTAAATTTCTGTAGCAGAAAAAAATGCATTAATGGCCCCTTTGCCTAATTGATGCAAAATTTAAATTTCAATAAAGCTGTTGATTTAATTATGGATCATGATGGATGTTCTTGTTGGTCAGTAATTGTGAAGGTTGTGAATAAAGCTGCGGGAATTAACAATGAATTCCTCAATTAATTGGTAACATTTTTTATATATTAAAATTGTTCAAATCGATAAAATATTGATGAAATTAAAGAATGTGTTTTTTTTTTTAAATTAATAATAAATAATTAATTTTTTAAAAAAATATTATGAATAATTGATTATTTATTAATAAATTGAAACAAAAAATTAAAACATATTCTGCAATTTTTATCGATATTTTATCGATTAAATAATTTTAATAGATAAAAAATGTTACCGATAAATTGAGGAATTAATCGTTAATTTCCGCAGCTTACTTTTAAGTTTACGCTTTAATTTTTTTTATATTTAAATGGAGAATGTTGTAGGTAAAAAAAAAACTATTATTAATACTTAAAATTCTCCATTTAAAAAAATTAAAAGCTGGTAAAGCTAAAACTGACATTACGTGAAAGTAATGGCTATTAGGGTTTCACTGCCCTAAATTATTTTAAAATGGTCTGTTAAGTTTTTAATGACCAAGTTTGGTTAAGATCCATTCATTTTCCAAGTTGTTAAAGCTAAAACTTATTTTAATATAGCTCATATTAGAAAAAATAACATTTAGGGCCATCGGCCCCACTTAAGTGTAAATGTTCATAAAGCTTTTTCAAACAAACCACACCGAAAGCAAAATCGACAACTTCTTAAAGTTTCATCAAGATCGGTTGAATGGTTTAGTCAGCTATACAGGAAAAACATACATACATACATACATACTTACAAACATACATACTTTGATGTATATATTTATATAGATGTTGAAATTTAACTAACCCCCGAGCATACTTAGCAGTCTCCAAAATGTTCACAACAATTGGATACATCGTTTAGTCAGCGCAAAAAGTCACCCACACAGACAATCTTTCATATATATATATATATATATANTATATATTTATTTATTTATTATTTATATACATAAGCAAAACATGACAAAAAGCCCCCCCCCCTGGCCCTATTGGTGCAATATGTAAATTTTAAAACATTTGATGGTTTAATTAGGAGTATATTTTTTGTCAACAATTATCATCGTCGTGTAAAAATTATATTTGTATATGGTACGTAAATAACTTGATGACCAATATAAAAATACTGGAGGATAAATAACTACTAATAATTTCCATTTATTTTGGACAAGGGTCTATTTTTTTCCCTTAAAAAGTAATTCTTTATTTCCCCGCACATTTTACTTGATTTGACCATTGTTGAAAAATATATCCATCATGATCCAGATTTAAATCATTAGGGTTTTTTTAAAGTTACGCCTGACACCAATTTTCCCCGAGGGCCCTTAATGTCATATTATTCTCTTGTTAAGCTGTTTAAATATTATTATATTAATTTCTTTGCTTTGGGAACTTAAGCAGGCTGCTTAATATTATTAATACCCACAATATTCTGATATATGCGGGTACGTATACATCTCGTCTCATGGGCTTGGGCTAAAGTAACTAATTTTCATTACTTGAGCTAGATATAGGATATTTTAAAGAGTGGGTACTGGAAAAACGGGAGGATCTCGACCAAGATAAATACATAACAATTTGATTACCCATGTTAAAAGTCTATAGGTTACTAAACTTCTAATGTCGCCTCTTTAAAGACAGGAGTTACCAAAACAAATTTTTCTTAAACTTTTAAATCTCTATTCCTCATTAATTTTGTTTCTAAAACCTTTAATAATATTTAAACATATCTCAATAGCGAAGTTTTCAGTCCAATGAACTCTAGATCTTGCAACGTTAAGGCCAAAGCAGCTTTATACACCCTGAACAAGATTGAAAGTAACATGTTTTTTTTAAAAATTTCCTTCTGGTACTGGGCGCCGTTAATTTCGTTAATGTCGTTGTTATTAAAAAAATGTACAAGTACATATTATTATCTGATCGACTAGAAATTTTAGAAAGGTATTAAATATATCGCGAAAATTGTTCTTTTCAAAACGAGTGTCTCTTTATCAGATTAGTTACGTACTATTGTTATGACACATATGGACAAACTATAGGGCAAAATTAGTATAAATGTTAAGCAGGTTTCATTTTAAAAATTATATGTGTAACGAACTTAATTGTCGAGACCGTTCGCCAAGTTGCATAGACTTGGAGACCGTACAATGCTGTACAAATTAACATTTTGGTTTCAAAGTTTTGCCTTTTGCTACTGTGCCCCTCAGGGACGCATCTATATATACTGTAGCTATTTATCTATTTACGTATTTATATGTGGGACGTGGTGGTCGAGAGGTAGCGCTCTCGACTGTCATACCGATGGTCACGGGTTCGAATCCACACGAAGGTGAGGATTTGCTCTCGCGGCCTGAGGAGTCCCCGAGTCACCCAGCTCCGAATGGGTACCTAACTAGACAATAGTTAGGCGGCTGGGGTAATGCGTGGAACACCTATAGCCGTGGCCTGTGACCGCTGCATCACTTGCCAACAGATCATCTCTCATGGTCTGTGGACGCAATTATCTTCTGCATAGAAGGAGCGTCTGTATATCTAAGATAAGATAAGATATATTATGCGATCATTTCTTTCTATGTAGGCTACGCTATTCTACAGACACAAATATTCCTTCTGTTTCTAATACACGCACTTAAACAATATGGAATTTTCGGCCTCTTTATTTGTGCCCCCAAGAACACATGATTTCTCAAACCTTAAACATTTTTTAAAATTATTCCTGCAACAAAAATGTACAAAACTGCATGAAAAACACATCTATACAAAATTTTCTTTCAACATTAACAATCGAACACACCTGTGACTGATGAACTCAGCATTTGTTTACCAATATGACCAGGATATGTTTAGTTTAATTATGATAATATCATGGCTTTAAATTAAGGATACGTGCTACTTCTTTTATGTTTAGCGGTGTGAGCGCAGCTGTTAGGTGGTGTACTGCGCCTTAAGAGTTAATAAATTATTATTACGATGTGGCCGTGTGCCACCAAAACATAGATAGGTGCGCCACAACTGCTCCCCCCCTCACCACGCACCCAAACAAAGGCCTCTCTGTTCACTCCGGCAGAGGGATGGGGCCTTGAGTGTTGGGTTACCGATGCTGTCACAGCGACCGTGGTTGAGATAACTATTGTCTCCAATATTTATGGGAGTCGGAAGACGAAAGTTTCCGTCTCCAGCACAATATTGTGGTTTGGGTGCCGGAAGCGAGCGCTTCCGGCGGAGGTGACAATTCTCAGTCTTCTAACAATATCCCCCCCATCTCATCAGCCCAGCACAATATGGTGTATTTGGGTGCCGGAAACGCATCGCTTCCGGCGGAGGTGAGAGTTATCTGTCCTCTAAACAATGACCGGAAATGTACGTTTCCGGCTAGAGTATATGACAATGCTACTAGACCGGAACCAACATCTTCCGGTCCAAGGACTATATAAGGGAGGAGAAAGTTAGGTTAGCAGAATAACCCAGAGGATCACCCAGAGAATCACCCAGAGAGTCACCGAGAATCACCCGGCACCTAGGTAGAATAGGGCATAGGCAGTAGTAGTACTGTATATTGTGTAACCTGCTAGCTTAAAGTTAAATTACCTAGACATCAGTTACTGTTTCAACATTAGAAGATAGACCAATAAATCAACTATTATAGAAACTATAGTTCTCACGACCTGGATTTCTTTTTACCTGTTTGTTAATTGTCAAGTACTTAACAAAACCCAAACAACCTTAGCCCACCACTCGGCTACAACTAGATACCCGCGGCGAAGCATACGCCGCAGAATTGCTCATAGATAGTGCAAAGAAGTGTAAGGGGTGAACAGACACACAAATACATTACGATGAAATCAGAACAACGCGAATGAAAATCGAGGGCGGGGATAACTGCGACGCATTGTTGATCTGGAAACGTGAACTTTGGTTAGCAATTTGCCACCTAGCACCACCCTAGCTTGCTAACCATAAAATAATTGGCATATTCTGAAAGAGGTCATTCGTCAAGCTTATTCCCACTCGTCTTGTGCTTGTTAAGTTGATCGAAAAGATAGTAAGCAATGAACGGGCACAAATAAACATATTTTAGAAAATTGAAATAAGTAATGCCTCAACTGGGGATTGAACCTGCGACCTCCGCGTGTTAGGCGAATGTTATAACCATTACACTACCAAATACATGTTATTTTGAAAGAAAACAGTAATTGACTTCAATTCAACGAAATGTTGAAAGTTTACTACTTTTCTTGCAATCTGATTGGTCGGTGGGGTCAGAGGTCAGTCAACTTGCTACGTCTTGTCCGGCAATGTTTGACCATTTAGAAATGCATAATATATATATATATATATATATATATATATATATATATATATATATA
>MUZC01003651.1:443281-456278 GCA_002072015.1 Radix auricularia
TATATATATATATATATATATGTTAATGAAAGTCTTGTGTTAAAGTTATGGGTATATTGTGTACGAAACATAGAAGCCATTAGATAAATATAAAAGTATTGTTTAATTAAGTTTCTTAGCGTGCATTGAAGCTACTTGTTTAAAGACAAAGCTAAACTCTGATCAACTGAAAAGAATTTAATGTACGGTCATTAAATTTGGTAGGTGGGGGGACGTAGAGATCATTGGCCCTGGGTCGAAGAACGTTTATAATTCTAAAATTTATCGTTCGATACCGAGTCTTCGATACTCGATACTGGCGAAGCGTACTTGAATGGAAAACAATCGATTTATTTATTAATACTTTCTAAAATCTGCAAAAGAAAGTCCAGTGATGTCATTTATATAGTTAAAAAATTATTTCAGCTGATCATTTTTCATTGGATAGATCAACTATATCGATCACATATAAGTTTCGTTCCAAATGTACACCTTCGAGCATTTTCTGTTGAGAAACCTCACAGATTGGCGTTTTCAACAAAGTTTTCTTTGGAGTAAAATTTACAAACGGTCTTCAAAAAGTGAAGAATTTTTTTTGAAAGACATCTAAATTAAGTTGGCAGTTGGTAGCAAGAGCAGAGCTAATAAACCTCGTGTTCTACAGAACGATAGAAATTAAAATTTAACTCCTTGGACATTTTTGAAGATTTCTATCTTTTTCGGCCTGCACTGAGGTCTGCCGGTCGAAGTTTTGGTCTGTGTATTTTTCTGTTCCGATCTCATATCCTGCCAAGATGTGCCACAAATATTTTGTATGATTACAAGGGGAATCTCTGTAGATTTTTTCCATGTGCTTTTGCCGAAGAAGTAAAAAAAATATATCAAAAGTAACTTGTATTTTTATTTGCGAAACACTTGTGTTGAACTTATAATAACACAAGAAAAAACAACACAAATATGGAAATTGAATGCTCTGCTCTGAGTTTGGTCATCATGATTATAGATAAATATTTTTATTTTCGTTAGATATTATTTTAATAAAGCAACATTGAAATTACTTGGGCTTAGAATACTTAGATGAATAATAACATGTTAGTCCATTATTTAATTTAGTGTGTTGAGTTATGTTAACTTAACCAATGATGCCTAGTTCTTATTCCATTTAATATCAAACTGGGTGCTGACAATTTAATTTTCATTATTGATATTGGGACGTGGTGGTCAAGAGGTAGCGCTCTCGACTGTCATACCGATGGTCACGAGTTCAAATCCACACGAAAATGAGGATTTGTTCTTGGGGCCTGAGGAGTCCCGGAGTCACCAAGCTCCGAAGGGGTACCTAACTAGAAAATAGTTAGGCGGCTGGGGTAATGCGTGGAACCCCTATAGCCGTGGCCTGTGACCGCTGCATCACTTGCCAACAGATCATCTCTCATGGTCTGTGGACGCAATTATCTTCTGCATAGAAGGAGCGTCTGTATATCTAAGATAAGATAGATATATATATATAATGAAAAACAATATTATAAGTTTAAGGAATAATATAAAAAATTGATGTTTTAAAAAACCTTAAGAATATTTGATTTGTGCATGTATATATTAAGATATACATTTTATGTGAATGGGATTTTCTCGCAAGGAAAAGAAACAGAACAAATAGGAAAAATAAAAGCATATATATGCCTTTACCCGCGTGTTGTACCGTAACCCAAATACTCAGCTGTAGGTCGAGAATCACGAGTTCGGGTTACTGTGACGGCACAGATCAGTTCCCTGTGTTAAGTTAAGGCTGTCCCCGAGCTAAGGGTGTTCCTGAGTTAAAGGCTTCCATGAGTTAAGGGTGTCTATGAGTTAAGGGTGTCTATGAGGTAAAGGCTTCCATGAGTTAAGGGTGTCTATGAGTTAAGGGTGTCCATGAGCTAAGGGTGTCTATGAGGTAAAGGCTTCCATGAGTTAAGGGTGTCTATGAGTTAAGGCTGTCCCTGAGCTAAGGGTGTCCCTGGGTTAAAGGCTTCCATGAGTTAAGGGTGTCTATGAGTTAAGGGTGTCCATGAGTTAAGGGTGTCTATGAGGTAAAGGCTTCCATGAGTTAAGGGTGTCTATGAGTTAAGGCTGTCCCTGAGCTAAGGGTGTCCCTGGGTTAAAAGCTTCCATGAGTTAAGGGTGTCTATGAGTTAAGGGTGTCCATGAGTTGAGGGTGTCTATGAGGTAAAGGCTTCCATGAGTTAAGGGTGTCTATGAGTTAAGGCTGTCTCTGAGCTAAGGGTGTCCCTGAGTTAAAGGCTTCCATGAGTTAAGGGTGTCTATGAGGTAAAGGCTTCCTTGAGTTAATGGTGTCTATGAGTTAAGGGTGTCCATGAGTTAAGGGTGTCTATAAGGTAAAGGTGTTTCTGAGTCTACCCAGCTACAAATTTATTTCTACCTGACTCCATCTAGGATAACAAAGGCGGCTAGGCGTTGTGCAAAACAATTCCCTAATAGCAGTCTTTTGTTAACGCTGCGTTAAATACTAAAGAACTGACACAGTCTGTGCCTTCTTAAAAGTTCGTGGGACTCAAGAACCTTCTGTAATGGAATGATCCTCTGGGGGGTAATGATCCTCTGTAATGTTTATAATAATTTTGTTTTCATAATCTTGGGCTTCAAACACTCTAGTGTTGTTTAACCTTTGACTTTATCTGTGCATATCTTGTTTTCCACAGCGCTCCAACATATGGCCCTGGCAACGAATGCTAAGAGACAAGTAATGGATGAACCAACGGACATCCCCAAACCTTCGACCGTGGATAAATGCAACACATCGGATCCTCTGTGTGGCCATATGGATGATGTTAAACACGAGATTAAGACAAACTCCGCCAAGCCTCGTAACATCTACAGACGTGAAGAACTTGAGAAACAAGGGCTGAGGGAATCTCTCCTGTTTCGTTGCGGTCAAGATGATTCGGATGAGTTCTTGGAGTTTTCTCGTGTGTGTGATACTGAGCCCGACTGTTCAAACGGACTGGATGAACAGTATTGTTTTGTGGACGAGGCAAGGGGCAAGGGAAGTAACGTGACGGACTGTAACACAACATGTCCTCATTACTTCACTTGTTTTAACGGCGCTGTTGTAGCGGATATAAAAAATGTTAACATATTATCTTTAGCTAGTGTGCCTTGTGGGACAAAAATGTTGAATTTGAGGGGCATAAACCTTTCTCAAATTAAAGTGCCTTACACTTTACCTGGGTTGGTTACGCTTGAGCTCTCAGCTTGCTCGATTAATGATTTAAGTATGATTTTCACTAACGCTATCATGGATAAAACAGTAACTGTAGATTTAAGTTTAAATAACTTAAAAGAACTTAAAAACAATCTAGACATTTCAATTTTTCCAAACATTGTTTTTTTAATTTATCATTCAATTTCAATCTTAGCAAAATTCATTATGCCGCTATAACATCAACGCGGCTAATGTCCCTAGGTCTACCACAGAGACCCAAGGGTTGAGGTCACCAAGGGTGGTAACTCATGGTCTAATCTCGTAGCTGTCTACCACAGAGACCCAAGGATTGAGGTCACCAAGACCGGTAAATCATAGTTTCACCTCCTAGCAGCTTACCAGATAAACCTCCTCTGAGTCTCACAGTGTCAAATTACGGGAATGTTCATAAGTATTTTACATAATTGCTTCACCCCCTTGTGATGTGATACCCACGCACCACACCTGCTAGCGACGCCTCTGCAGTGCCCAAAAGGCCAGAACTTAGTAAGGGTACACATTAAGATGGCGCCCTGAGGACGGTCTGACAAGCTGTAGCAGTTAGGAGAATAAAAATACAAATAAACGTTCTTATGGGTTAACGAACATACGATGATCCCCACTGTTTTTTTAAAAAATCCACTAAGACAACACGACCTGATCATAAAACTCTACGGCTCGGGGTGAAGGCCATATCCTTCATTACGAGGTGAAAGAGTGATCGTCAGCTCAACCATATTATGGGGCACGTTTTGTTCCTTGTTAGGTTCAGAAACGGTGAACACGTTACTGGAACAAACGGAAGGACTGTAACAAGGGGAAACTACTCTAGGCTACAAATAAAATTCATGAAGGGTAATTAAAACAACACTAAGTAAGAGGCAATAAAGTTTTTGTTGTGGATTTTTATTTGAGTTGTTCATATTTTTTCGTCTTTTTGTTTTTTAAGGAAAACAAACATAATTACCCTTAGTTCTAATTTGTCTCTAGAAAATTGGATGTTAATTATTTTCTATGTATAATCTGTTATTAATTATTTTAAACAAAGATTAGGAAGCTTTATGGGACCTAGCAATAGAACATATAGGACCTAGCAATAGCCTTTTTTAACCTAGCAATAACCTAGCTAGAGATCTAGCACTAGCCTATGTAAGAACTAGAAATAACATCTCCAGGGATCTAACACTAGCCTACGTAAGACCTAGCAATAACCTATCTAGGGATCTAACACAAGCCTACGTAAGACCTAGCAATAACCTATCTAGGTATCTAACACTAGCCTACGTAAGGCCTAGTATTAATTACCTCTATAGAACTAAGCTAGACTATCTGGTACATAGCACTAGCCTGTCTAGGAACTAGCAAGGCATTAGTTATGCTGTGGGCGCAATTTGCATGCAATCTGTGTGCAAGATCTGCTTGTAACATGTGTGCATTAGATGTCTTATTTGTGTGTTTATGATTTGTCTGTATTACTAAAGAACTAATTAATTACGAAACTCATTCCTTAGGTTTTTTTCCTTTAAGTAAAAGGGGGGGGGGGAGCCCTTGTTCATTGTGGTATTTAAAAAAATATATTTTGTTTAAGACTATATAGAACATAATTAATATCTTTGTTCTCGATATTTCTAGGTATATCCTTAGAAACCTTTAAAAAACAAATTAAAATGTTAAATTATTTCTAGTCCCATTACTTCTGTTAATCAACTGGACACTAACAATGTTCATTAACCTGTGTTTTAATTAGACTTATGAGCTTTGTCTGAAATAAGATTTTCCGCATCCAGATCTTATATCGCTGCGATGTACTAAAATCATTTACGTTCGTAGGCCCCCACCAAATGCCCCCAATGTTAGGGACAAAGCGTTGTTATTATACGTGTTCTGCACAGAACATGGAGAGGAGAGAAAAATGCCCGTAAGGTAGCCACTACCGCGAACCTAGCTGTGGCGCTCCGTAACGATTGACACGTCTTCTAAATGCACGGAGTGAACTTAGTTGGTGCCCTGGCGTTGGAAAAAGAGTTTGACATTTTCGTTCTGTTTGTTAAATTCCCTCAACCCCCAACTTTCAGCATGTCACCAGCAAAAAGAAACCAATAAAGTTTGGTGGGGGGCACCACATAATGTTGGGTGTCAGACAAAATCACGTGACTGTATACTAAATCACGTGACTCTAGCAGGCCCTGGCATGTGTCTCACGAAAGCCACGTGCCTCAAATCCTACATTGAAGGTTTTTTGTTTTTTTTGTTTTTGTTTTTTTTTTGTGTGTGTGTCCCTTCGCCTACCCTAGAATAACATCTTAATTAAAAAGTTAGGTTGACCTTAGAAAAGCACACATTTAATTTCATACACTAAAATTCCCTGGGGTCCCATAGTGACAAGTGTTGCCATCGTTTCCAGTGTGACTAGGGTTGCCAACAATTTCGAAATGTCGAGACCGCAATCGTTAGGTAACTTGTTGACCCGACGTCCCGGCAAGACCCAGTAAAAATAGACTTGATACAGATTAAAATAAACCTACTCAAATTTCTGACTATTAGAATCCTTTTTAGAGCTTGTATATTGCGCACTGTGAATTTATCAAGCAGTCGTATTGACTTTTGCGTCCTTTATAAAACACTCATTAATTATATATATATATATAATTCTCTACATGGTCCGACCATGCCGGACAAGACGTAGCAAGCTGCCTGACCTCTGACCCCACCGACCAATCAGATTGAAAGAAAAGGTAGTAAACATTCAACATTTCATTCAATTGAAGTCAATTACTATGTGCTTTCAGAACAACAAATTAGTATGTGTTTCGTAAGGTAATGGTTATAAAATGCACCTAACACGCTGATGTCGCATGTTCAATTCCCAGCTAAGACATTACTTTTTTTAATTTTTAAAAATGTTAGTGTTTGTGCCAATTCATTTCCTACTATCTTTTGGATCACCATAACAAGTACAAGACTAGAGGGAATAAGCTAGACGTATGACCTTTGTCACTTATTCCAATTAGTTTAGGGTTGGCAAGCTAGGGTGGTGCGGGGTGGCAAGTGGCTAACCACAGTGCACATGTTTTCAGATCAACTATGCGTCGCAGTTATCCCCGCATTCGAGGTTCATTCGCGTTTTTCTGATTTCACCGTGATGTATTTTTGTGTCTAATCACCCCCTCCAGTTTGTTCGCCCTATCTATGAGCAAATCTGCTGCGTATGCTACACCGCGGGCTTCTAGCATCTTTAAGTTTGTAATGTTCTTTATGGAAATGAAAGAAATATCTTACATTCGGTATATAAAAAATCGGTAAAAAATGTGTTGTTGTTTTTTTTACAATTAAACTCCCCTAGTAATTCATCCCCTTAAAAAAGATCTTAAAACCAAAGAACACCACTCCCCGCCCCGCCAGTACAATTTACTATGAATCCCCCTTTCCAACGGAAAAACAGTTAAAAGGTAACTGGCCACTTCCGTAAAGTTCTAACTCAAAGAATAGTGGTGGAAGTTTTCCTAGTTTGACCCGCTACAACCTCAGCGCCCAACCCCCCCCCCACTGTAACCTCGGCGTCACCCCACCACAGTCTGGGCGCCAACGCGCTACAAACTTGGCAACACCCCGCTGGAACATTGGTACCACCCCAGTACAACCTCGCACCAACCCACTACAATCTGGGCGCAGAAATACAAAATATAAATTGAGGAGTTTAACGTATTTATTCCAATGTCCCCAGTGACGCCTTAGGACAACGAGAATTCACGAATGTGGACGCCTGATAGGAACAGAAATGCTTACCAATAAAACACTAGTTCACAATTTTTTTTGGCCTACCACACTATTTACAGAAAAAAATATTTCTCAGTGAAATATATTTTTCTTATTATCCCAACACAGGGGTGGTCAAACTATGGTCTGATTGCCACATGCGGTACGTAGGCATGTAAATGTTGGAGTCTTATGTCACGTTAATTTTCTTTGATTATAATTTTTAAATATATTTTTGAACTTTTATTCGGAGCATATGATTCGAATCTATAGATACATAATCGGTTTTATGGCTTCAGAACCATTAGTCATTAATGTTTAAAACATACTTATTCGAAGAGCCCTCCTCAACGAACAAACAATACACACATAAAACGAATATAGAAAATAAAAATTAAAAAATAAAAACTTAGATGCGGTGTAATCCAAATAGTCGATGAAAGTAAAACTTGAAGATAGCAGTTCAAGCCTATATTTACTTGTTTCCCTTTGAAACTATAATCAGCATCATCATCATCATTGACGGTCATCCCATCTGGGTCATAGGCCACATTTAAGCAGGTTTATCTTAATATGCATCAAGTTTATTTTTGAAAGCATAAACGAAACGTTTACCATTCGAAGACTAGGATACAAGATATTAAGCTCACCCAGCAAGGAACGATATTATTGCTCAAGTCACCTCTGAAAAGAAAAGAAATTACTGAGGACGATCAGGTTTGCGCATGGACTAATAAACTTGTCAATCCTCTTGGTGTCAACAGATTTTTCTAAAATTGACGTGGCATTTATTTTCAATTTGCATTCAAGGTGACCCTGTGATTTTGTCTCTGTCACTGAACTTCTTGTGTAGGTTATTCAACCCTTGCTGCTTCTTGTGTATAAGGGGGAGAATAGTGTGGGGGACATGGGTTTTAACTCAGTTAGCTTCTGAACGACGTATTGTAACACTAACACTGGTCTATATTATGTGTGCCATCGTGTACGATGATTTGGTTGGTGTAAATGCGATGATTAAAATAAATGTAATAATTTTTTTTAAAAAACTTTTTAAAAGTAGTTTTGTGTTTAATTATAAATTAGTATTAAATTTTAATGAGGAAATTAAATGCAATGCCAGGCTAATAACTCCCACCGTAATCTAGGGCTTATAATTTGGGGCATTTAATTTTTGAAGGCGTTGTTTACCATAAACTAAACTATTAACTAAAAAAGCAAATTTTTATTAATTACTTTTTTTTAAATGGATTGTAGCTTGAACATAACATCTGAGACGAAAAAAACTACGCACTTATTCTATATATGTATTGAGCATCTTTGGTAGTTAAGATGGGAGAGAGATATGGAGAAAGAAAGAGAATGAGAGATAGAGAAAGAAAAAAAATGAGAGAGAGACGTGCCAAACTCTAACGAATGCTCCATACAGAAGATTATTGCATCCTACATTCCGGTAAGAAGGATACAAACCATGCTGGTCTGTTGGCAAAATTGAGATATGACAAGTTAAATTAAAATGTACTTTGTCAGTCTAACTTAAAGTTTGTTCAGTGGCCTCAGTAAATGACGTCATGCGATTTCGGCCGATTTTTAACCACCCTCCCCCCTCGTCACACTTAGTCCAAAAACTTAGACCCTTTTCAATATGAGGTCACAACTGTTAATGATGTAATGGATAATTAATTTGTGTGACGCTCAATGGTTAATGATGTGTGGATAAAAAGTGTCTGTGACGCTGAATATTAACTATCACAAATTGGAGATCAATTTTATGTTGTTACAAGAAACTGTTACCCAAAAACTTTGAGATAAGTTTCATGGATGCCTTGAAAGAATTTTATGAAGAGTTGGCATTATATAAATTAAATCAGATAAATGTATTTCATGATGTATAAGCTATCAGTAGAATGACTTGAAAACAAAATCACACACATGAAAATAAACTCTCACACGTACACATGCCAACCTACACATACGTACACACAGTCGCCCATATAGGCAAAGTTACATACACAGACACAAACACAATTTAAAAATGCACACACAAACGAACACACACAAAAACATATACACTGGAACACACACATGCAAATAGACATACATTTTCGCACATGCATACACAGATACAAACACACAATCGAGCACATACACACGCGATCGAAAACAAAAACGAGATCATAAACACACGAATACACACATACAAAAACATACACAAATACACAAATGCAAACACACACACACACACTAACACGCGCACACGAGCACACACGCACAATTTACACATCCCCAGTATTTCAACTGCTAAGTCATTCAAGACTGCACTTACGACACGTCTTTTTAAAATGTATTTTTAAAATTAATGAAACATCATTTCTTTAAATGATTAACGTAGCTGATGTGTAACCTATTGTCATTTATGTAGTGAGAATGATATAATGTTTCTTTAATTAATATATGTGTTGTTATCTCCATGTGAAGCGCTGTGAGCCCGGCTCATTGCTGGGATACAGCGCTTTATAAATTATCATTTTATTATTATTATATACACGTAACTGTACTATCTAAATAAATACTTATCTCATTTTTTTTCTTGATTTTAGTTTATTGAAACGAGTAAAAGTTGTTTTGTCAAAGTTTCGTACTGAAGTCGAGTTTCTTTTTAAAATTTTTTTATATTGATTTTTTTGTGTGCAGATTTCAAGTATTTTTGTTTTTATATTATCTTTAACAACCAGATTTAATTACATTTTAATGTGTTTTGAATTCATCGTTTTCATTTGTATTTTTTAAATTGAGGACAAATTACAGAACACTTTAGAATTCGTCCATCTAGAATCATTAGAAAACAATAAAATTTGAAACTAAGACTAAAAGATATTTAATTGAAATGTTTGTTTTTTTGACCGCCTGGTTCAAGGTGTTCTTGGAGTGTTCATGCGTGACCGCCTGGTTCCAGGTGTTCTTGGAGTGTTCATGCGTGACCGCCTGGTTCCAGGTGTTCTTGGAATGTGCATGCGTTGGCTACGCTGTGACTTCTGACAATGGTAGAATTTGTCAAAAAAAACAACATTTGTTAATTTTGGTTACTATCTGTTAAATGAATAATAACATTTTTAAGATTTAAAAAATAATCTGTCCCCACATTCTTAACTTAAATATCTGTTATGATTGATAAGTTGAAATCTATATTATCTTTATAATCACTTACAATACAGTGTTATAAATTAATATTTTTAAAAATAATATTGTATCTAACCAAATGTGTTTTCTGAAGTAACCTCGTGACAGTCTGATTTTGACAGCCATCCACAACAATTTAACATGTTGCACTTCCTAAAAAAAAAACGTATACCGTATATTACGACGTATAAAACGACTTTTTAACCCCTAAAATGTTCTCAAAAGAGCGGCGTCGTCGTATGCATCGGGTATCGTCTTATCGTAATTGTACTTGTTCATACTCTGAGTAGCGTAATACAGAACATTACTCGTACCATAATAAAGTACAGCATCTGTACCATAATGCAATACAGTACCCATACTAAAATACAGCACCACACCTGTACAGTAATTCAGTACAGCACGAGTACCGTAATACAGTACAGCACCAGTACTGTCATACAGTACAGAACCAGTACCGTAATACAGTACAGCACCAGTACCGTCATACAGTACAGCACCAGTACCGTAATACAGTACAGCACCAGTACCGTTATACAGTACAGTACCAGTACTGTAATACAGTACAGCACCAGTACTGTAATACAGTACAGCACCAGTACCGTAATACAGTACAGCACCAGTACCGTAATACAGTACAGCACCAGTACTGTAATACAGTACAGCACCAGTACTGTAATACAGTACAGCCCCAGTACTGTAATACAGTACAGCACAAGTATCGTAATACAGTACAGCACCAGTACCACAATACAGTACAGCACCAGTACCGTAATACAGTACAGCACCGGTACCTTAATTCGGTACAGCATCAAAGCCGTAATACGGTACAGCACAAGTACCGTAATACAGTACAGCACAAGTATCGTAATACAGTAGAGCAGCAATACGATGATACAGTACAGAATACAGATGGCCAACAGTCCATACCCCATCATATCTCCACCAGCAAGAAGGTATGTGAAGCCAGTTTCAAACATAAAGTGTGTTTAAAGCGAATGCTCTTATACGATAAAAACAGCTTAATACCTATATCTATAATAACAAGAAAAGTAGGGGTCATGTTATACGCCGGTATAAACTGTATTGGTAATTTTACAAGATTTAAGTATATTTGAATACAAAGAGACGCTCTGGCAATTGGAAAGGTTAAAGGTCAAGGTAAGGACTTTTAACATTCAATCATCCATAGCTCAATACAGAACTACTTAACACAATCAGATTTGGACAAAACACCTGGATGGTTTCCTAACCAACAGGTCGTGATGTCACGATTAGAACCATGTTAGCACTGTTCCCTTTAAGATGCGCAGCTGCGCAGATATTTGACCGACGCCACGCAGGAGTTTCGAAACACCGCGCAACAAATTTTGTAAAATATTGAACAAAAAAAAGACTGTAAACGAGTTTTTTTTTTTTCTAACTTTGCACACATTCCAAATAAGCAGTGGTGGCGTTAGGTAAGCGCGGGGCCTAGTGCCAGCAATGACCCAGCGGGGCCAGAATACTAGTAAAGATCGCTACGGAATTTGACCTTCAAAAAGGATTACAAGAGTGCCTCTTTTGTTTCTTTACAATAGTTTCCAGCATACGTTCTACCATCCACTCTTTGGTTCTACATGTATAGGCTATTAACCAGGACGAGACATGTTCAGGACCGAAACGCGGGGCCTACCTAAGCGCGGGGCCTGGGGCAGTCGCCACAGTTAAACCCTCAAACGCCGCTCCTGCAAATAAGCATAGAATTAGAGGGATCATTTTAGGTTAGTCAAATGATTTCTCTCAATGGACACATAACCTTAACAACATTTTGAACAGTCACTTCAGCCGATAGTTTAAGGCCAAAATGTTCGTGTATTCGTGTATTCGATCGGAAATTATTTTATATTTATCTGCAAAATGCTTGACTTTTTGACTTCCAGTACATTCATTTATAGTTAACAAAATATTGTTAAAAATCGTTAAAAAAATTTTCTTTCGATTAATAGAGAAATTAATCGTTAATTTCCGCAGCTCTAATAAAAACCATCTCACTTTTTGACGTTCAGCATATAAAAACCATTTTACTTATCAACATAAAAGATATAAAAAAACATTTTACATGTCAACATAACACATATAAAAAACATTTTACAGAAGAATGTAAAAATATATAAAAACCTTTTCACATATCGACGTATAACATATAAACCCTTTAACATATCGATGTAAAATAACTGTTCTTTAAGCAGTTTTGACAAAAAATTTTAAAATTAATAACAATAATAATTTGATGCGTGCAGCGATTATTTCGCCTGAACTTGCTCAATCTGGTTTAACGAGGTCAGAACATTCTGTCCATAGATCGCTATAAGAAAAGCAACTGGCCATTAAAGTTTCGCAGACAACTTGGTTCTTAACCCATTCAATGGCAATTGAGGTGTCATCCATAAATGACATTTGTGGATTTGACCGATTTTGTCCCCCCCCCCACACCCCACCCCAACCGTTAAAAACGCGTGCTTGTAAAGTTTTATACCTCCACACACCGCCCCCCTCCACTGGTAAAGTTTTACCCCCATCGAACTTCAATTGAACCTAAAACTTGTCAAGAGTATATATATATATATATACATGTATATTAATATTTCCTTATTTGGGCTATGTACAATTATTTTAAGCGTTTGCTACTGGATACATGGATAACCTTAACTTTTCTTGATTCATATTAACTTTATGGTCTATATAAAAATACTATAGGGCATTGAACTTCTAATGTTGTGTCCTGTACATTCCATCAGAGCCAGGAAACTCTCATCATTTTTTCTGTAAATGCTAAATACTCCCCCCCCCCCCCCCCCC
>MUZC01003651.1:458433-488456 GCA_002072015.1 Radix auricularia
ATATATATATTGGTTGCTTTGTGCCTGTTGACATTGTTACCTGAAAACTCGGCTGTCCTCGAGACAATATTTGCCGAGGCGAATAATTCAAAAAAACCAACAAACGATATCTGCTGGGGCGAATATACGGAGCAGTTTCCGGCTTATCCCTAATATATATTTATATATATCATTTGAGTAGCTTTTTGCCTGTCGACTTTGTTACCTGACAACTCCACGGCCTTTGATATGAAAAATGTCGTCGCCTGTTGGATTCTGTTAGATATAACCTCAAATGTTTGCTGAGTCACATTGCCTCCAGTCAACCAATCATCCACCTCCTTTTGAATCTGACAATTAGATAGACACAGACATTTATTTCGAATACCTTGTGTTAGTGTATTACACCAAAAATCAAAGTTTATTTTAAAAAATGATAAGAAATTTAATGTTATATCAATTTATAAAATGCTTTTTATTTTATATGAGAATTTTACCACGGAGAAGTAGTTAAAAATTAGAATTAACAAGGTTTTTATTAATTTCTATAACACCAACACCCCTTAATCAAATCAAAGCGAACAAATCAGTTTATGTAGAGACATGACCTTTTCTATTTTTTCTGCCTACCCTGATTAAAGACTCTGTATTTTAAGCCAATTTTTAGAAATTGTATTCAACAGAAATTGTAACAGTAATGGGAACCAAAAATTGTCACTTTTCTATAATTAGTTGAACTTATTTTAAATTCTGCAATTATTTTAGCAAACAGCAATGTTTATTTCTTAGAACCATTACTTTTAAAAAGTGTTTGGAAAAAAAAAGTAAAACGTGATTTTATTTATATTTTACAAGCTAAGCAAACACAAATAGTCAATAGAGACCATCTTTAGGTTTCTTACAATGATACCAAAGTGTTGATGAAGCAGATGTAAATACAAATGATGTTGAATATAGTTTTAAAAGATAACTGCTGTTTTTTTATTTTGCATAAAAGAAAATCATTTGGTTGGAGATGGTGTTTGAAAGACAATGAAATGTAAGAAAGCAAAGATTCACATTCCATCACACAGCCACATCGTTACCCTGAAACACCGATAAAGGTTTTTAAGTCTTTTGAAGATTTTCAAGCAAAGAATGGTTCTTATGCTAAATCTGAACGAATATCAAGCAAAACTGTTGATGATTGAAATTAAAAACATGTATTTATTGACAGTTTTCGTCTTACCATCTTCTCTAAACCTTGTTAATGCATGCAATACGATATCGGTAAATCGTGATCGCATTTAGTCTAATAGAAGGTTAATTCTTCTTGACAAATTAAAATATATATTTTGCAAGGCATTCTCATAATAGCTTGCATTAAGGAGAATATTTTGACAGGCATTGTTTCTCTTTACAGAGTTTGCAATTAGATCATTACATTTTTATGTAAATATATTATCAGACATTGTTTTTTTTTCACGAGCGATTTCGTCCTTCATATTGAAGCGGTAAAAATTACAGAAATTGTCAATTTTATTTTTACAGGAAAATTAATTATACATTTCTATATGGAGACTGTAAAAAATGAACATTTGTAAAACCTAAAATAATTCTTTAAACATTAAAAATCCGTTAAAAACTTTTCATGTAATGTGAAACAATTCTGATATTATTTGAAGTTACATTGTTATAAATGTAAAAAAACGTCATTTCTTTCAGGCAAACCGTTAAGGCAACGTTTCATTTTCTATCTTGAGATTCAAGTTATAAAATAATTCTATAAATACCCTGTTGATGAAATTCTCTGTAGCCACACTAATTGTGTCCATCTTCCCTTGAAGCAACTCAAGACTGAACTTTCAAAAATCTGACACGGTTCTACATAGTAGGCCATTTTGTAAATCTACAAAAGTTTATAAATCTAATTAGTCAGTTAAAAAAAAATTGTTATTAAACACATACACGTGGTGGTCGAGAGGTAGCGCGCTCGCCTGTCATACCGATGGTCACGAGCTCGAATCCACGCGTCACCCAGCTCTGAATGGGTACCTAACTAGACAATAGTTAGGCGGCTTGGGTAATTCGTGAAACCCCTATAGCCGTGGCCTGTTACCGCTGCATCCCTTGCCAACATATCATCTCTCATGGTCTGTGGACGCAATTATCTTCTGCATAGAAGGAGCGTCTGTATATCTAAGAAGAATACACATAATGAGGCACGAACGAACGCACACAAACACACACACAGACACACACAAGCACGCATGCATACATACACACATACAGACAAATATGCAGTTACCCTGATGCACCTACCATACTTACGTGTAAGCCGAATTTAAAACATAAAATAAATACTGAAATCAGGGGTCGGCTTATATGCGCATAAAGCAAAATGGATAATAGGACAGACACTTCCTCTTCTACATTTCTTTTGGCCTGAGACTTAGTCTCTTAAAGTCTATACTAATAATAACTGGGAAACCTGCTTCATCTGCTGAGCAGTGCCACACAACACTGTCTTCACGTGTGACTCTTTTGCCTCCCTAAACTCCCCGGCTATGTCTAGCACGGGACACGAAGTTAATAGGTGTAGTACTGTTTTAAAGGCTAGCCAGACACTAATGCATATTTCCAGCCACACATTTTCATAACTATATGACTCTTTTAATAATTTTTATTCAATTATGTGTACAGAGTACCAATACAGTGATGTCACGTCACAGAACTCTAGCACAAAATTTAAAATATTACATAGAGATAAATTAGACAATCTAAAGATGCATTGATTTAATTACAGCACATTTGATTAATCTGAAATTTAGGTACATATTTTTATCATCGGCACGAGTCTGCCTTCAAAATTTCACATCACCAGCATATGGTAAAGTGGGTTAAAAATTGATCTAAAGTTTTTTCGGCACTCAAGCAAGCAGACACCACGAAATGATTTAAAAACTACTAAAAAAGCAATGTTTCCTATAACTATAGTTTTCTTTTGTATGGTCGGCTTATATACGGATTTTTGCAAAAAATTACCATTTTAAAGAAGTTTTAGAAGGGTTGGTATTTATGCGATGTATGCTAATACTCGAGTATATACTGACGTTTATTTTTAGCCATATCAATAAAATTTTTAGACAAAAATCTTAACCCTGCCTTTTCTTGAATATGTGTTATTGGCAAATATATGTATATGAGCAGAATATTCCCCCACCCCTTAAACAATTTATGCATTATGGATTGATTTTAAAAAAAAAGAAAATACTAAATGGAGAAGATTTAACATATGGTATAAAACAATTAAATATAAATGCGAAAGTTTATTAAAGAACACATGGGACACTCTTTATGAATCCCTGCTGATGTCAACCATTCAGTGGGTCTCAACATATGTGACCAAGCGGATCTCAGTTATCCACTTAAAATAAAGTTACAAGATATTAGTTTTTAATACTAACCAACGAGGATAAGTATTAGAAATGTATACATCATTTAAAAACCCATGTCACTCATTGTGTCTCAATCGGTTATGCCAAGGGACATAGTATAACGTTCCATTATATTTTAAAAAGAAAGTTATCATTATGTTTTTTTCGATATTAACAGGGCGTGTGGTGTTTTTTGTCCCAGCAAAACCTAGTTTTGTTATAATTGGTGAGATGATTTCAACAACAAAAAATATTATTCCTGACCTACCTTTATGTGTAATTGTTATCTCCCTTAAAGATATTTTTATAAACTGGGTCAATATGGTTACCACGATGATAGATAGCACACACCGCCTCATTCAAATAGGCAGATTGTGTTTATTTTTTTAATTTTTGTTCTATTGGCACTCGCAATTACAAAACAAATGACTTTATTGCACTTCAGTCATCCGGGTTTTAATGTTGAAATAAATCTTCAAACCGGACTCTTTTTTAAAATGTAAGTTTGTAAGTTGAAATTTATATAAAAAACCGTTGACATAATAACACCTATTGTCAATAAGTTGTTTGAAAAAAATATGCATTAGAAGGCTTATGTTTAATAATAATGAAAACAATACCCAATCAAAAATTTTAAAATACTTTACAATCAATAATATGAAATTTTTAAAAATGCAATTTACACAAGACTGAGATAAAACAACGAATAAATATGGACACGTAAAATTAGAAATTTCCATAGCAATTATTTGAAAATGTCATATTCATTCTCAAAAACGGAAAATTTTACTACAAGAAAAAGATTATTTGTTTTTCAAAAGTATTTAATCTACATATTCAATACATATATTTTTAAAAGCATAATAGTGTTATTAAAAGGATATTCAAAGACATACATATTGTACTTTTAGTGTTAAAACCTTCACACGTACACATTTAAATTATTTTAATTTTAAACATAATGCATGGCTCTTACTTTTCAACATATGTAGTATTTATGGCTCTCTCAGACAAAATGTATGCTGACACCTGATCTAGGCCATCATCTGTTAAGTTCAAAGCTATTCTCTTTTAAACGACATGGCAAAACTGTCAAATATCTTACAAACACCGACATATTGCACATGCCTTTTAAAAAAAAATTGAAATGGAAATCATCAGTTAACGTGAAAATTTGCTTAAATTACCATTCCCATTTAAATATCGGACATAGTTGTTAATGTGTAATATTTAACTATTGTTATTAGACTTCTTAAGGCACAAATTCTTAACTAGGAAGGTGTCACACTTTTTAGAGCATATTTGTTCTCCTGAGTACTCTTGGTTGCACGAATTGTGATTTAACTGTAATTGTTACAAGATTCAAGAAGCTGGAGGAATTCAGTTGCACTAAGGTAGCACCTATATTGCTTAAAGCTGCTAAACTTAACGTTGTCTCATTTTAGCAAGTTAACATGAACTATTTTCTTACAAATATTTATATATAATAACATTTATAAATTTTTTATTCACAATTTACACAATTTGCAATTTAAACCACAAAAATGGAAGAATAGACTTCATGTGATGAAGCAATAGATTTGATATCTTGAAATATCGTAATCAATTTATCAAAACGCATGAAAAATTAATCCATGCAGGCATTTTCAATGAAGTTCCGGAAAAATGCATGTTCAGATGTAATACGTCTTCTTCTTCCAACTCTATGCAACGCATGACCGATTGAACCCTACCGACACCACATACTTCAGTGCTTTCACTCTCTTGATCTGTTCCTCTCAGAATGCATGTGACACAAAAACTTTCATCGACGTCAGCTGATGATTTGCTCAAGCTGATTAAATAAAAGCCTTTCATTGGGGTGGTAAATGTACCGGTAAATGGGTCAAAGTGATTCCCATAGTTTGCGGTAGAATCTATCGAGAATCTGATAAAAACATCACTGTCTGTGATCTCAGATTGCCCCAGTGCAAAAAATCGGCAGCATGAAATTTTCTTCTGGAAAGGAAATAAATAAATACTTATTAAGCTATTAATTCTTTATAAAGAAAGAAATTATTATTTTAATTTATTAATGAATAAAATATTTTTAATAAAAGATTTACTTGTCATAAATATTTCGTGTAAATTGTTAGTTTTTTAATTGTTTATGTTGCATGCAGATTTTTTATTATATTATAGTATCTTATCTATTACAGATGTTCCTATATAAATACGAGTAGTGCGTCCTTTGCTTATCCTTGGTTTATGGGTATTCTTTCGTTTTTTAATAGAATTTTGAATTTTATAATTGTTTTGTTTTCCTTATTAGATCGTGCAACCCATCCCTGTTCCGAATTCCAGACGGGACCAAAGATAATTTTTATGAGCTTTTTTTGTATGCAGCTTATGAAAAGTGTTTTTAATATACATTTCCATCTTGTGGTTGCTTTAGATCAATTCTACGTTGCATTTCATTGTTAATCTTACTTACCTTGTGTCTGTTACTTTTTTTTTAGCGAAACCATTTGTTTGTATTTAAATCTGTGATAACTTTTCAATAGCGCTCCTGAACAATGCTACCACAAGACTTTAAATAGTGCTTCTATCTAATTTCACGTTGTTTTAGATTACCCAGAGTTTTTTCTTTAAAAACGAACCCATTATCTTGATTGAGATTCATTCTGTTTAAAAAAAAATAAATAAAAATAAAAAAAAAATAAAAAAAAAAATAAAAAACATCTTTTTTTTTCTATCATGGTGAATGTTTTGAGACCATTGAGTTTTATACCAAATTTATTTTACTATTCTCTGAAAAAAGTTCATGTAAGTGGCGAACTCCAGTTCCGTAAACCTGTCAACAGGAAACCATTCTGTTTTTACATCTGCAGCGAGGAGGGATCAGACGAGGTGCGCTGTTATACTAACGGGCTAAACAA
The DNA here is from genome assembly GCA_002072015.1 of Radix auricularia. Lineage (NCBI taxonomy): Eukaryota > Metazoa > Mollusca > Gastropoda > Lymnaeidae > Radix > Radix auricularia. The sequence goes on from MUZC01003651.1 coordinate 464,747, forward strand.
TGCTGTATTATTTTAACAAACTATTATCTATATGAATGACTAATTTCACCCTTTTCTTACAAACATCCCCCTTTCCTTCATAGAAGATTCAAATATCATTTATTTAAATTATATTTACCGATATCACTGACTATGACATATAATTCTTCCAATCGATTTTCAACATCATCTACCTGTAAGATATTAATGGAAAATAACTTATTTTAAAACAAATTTACAAAACGTTGTTTTCTTATATAATATATTATATAGATCTAGCTACACTTTTACGTTCTATTTTATGTACCACTTCAAAATACCTTTGAAAGTTTCTGGCGACTGTTGAGTTTCTTGTTCAAGATTTCATTTAATTTTTCCAATGGATTCAGTCTCTTGGCAAGTAGTTGACATACGGTACCAATCTTTCAAAATATTAACATATTATCTTGGTTGTTATCTTTAAAAGTTAGATAAATTTTATACTATTTTAATTAACTAAGTAGCATATACAATAAACTGCCAAATTTTGAGCCTGTAATTTGTAACTAAAACGTTGGACTTTCAAGAAAAAAAGTTTTGATTTATTATAACATTAAACATACAAAGAGTTTAATATGATAATAAGCAAAACCCTTTATTTAATTTTATTAATTTATATAGTACTAACTGATAAGGTAACTAGTACGTAGGCCTACTGAAAATGTTGGTTATAAGACAAAAATAAAAAATAAAAAAATTTCCGAATGATATTATGTAACTAATATCTAAATATTTTTATATTGCTCAAATTCTGTATTATTGAGAGGTTTTCATTTTTAAATAATAGGCTGAATCTTTGTGAAGTTTTGAAGTATCGTAAAAACATAATTAATAAATGGAAAATAGCCACACATTTAGATCTAGTTGTTGTTGTTTTTTTAATAAATCATTTTCCTTTTTTTTTAAATTTGTAAAACTAAAAAAATTATAATTAGAATGTTAACAAAAATTGTAATAAAATGTCTGACTAAATGCTTTATCTAATTGAATGAGCGAAGTGAATTCATGGCCTAAATTGAATATTTTAAATCTGCGTAAACTTTAGACCTTATTTTACTAAGCAGTGTTAACTGCTAATCAAGAAATCGCCCTTTTTGTGCATTAGTCGGCTCCAAATTAGGTCGGATTTCACCTCATAAAACTAGCCGAATCCGGTCGCGGCCGAATCTCAAAAAATTTAATCTGGTACAGCCCTGTTGTAAACTGAGAGGTGTGAATGTTTCACGTAGTGGAATACGCTCTGTCGAGATGGGGTGACCTCTACGTGGTTCGACAGACGAGTAGGGTCGTGGAGTACAATGTCACCTAAAACTGACAAACACCAGGCTTGGATAGACGAAGGCCGTTGTTAGGTGTTAGGTGCTAGTCATATATGATTACAGTCGCTGTACGGATCTTAGGCACAGCATTTAGATGCAATGCCGATGATGAAAACCAAAGTACCCGTTGAGGGTCGGGTTACTCCGTAGCGACCGTTTCACCCCCCTCAATTAACTAGCAACGCTGTTGAGCAGTGCCGGTTTAGGGTCAGGAGCGCCAGTACGGAATAGCAAAAGGTACCGCTAGGAAACGCTTTCGGTCGACAGCTCTGAGGAGACCTTCCGGTGGGGGTAAACCCTGGGTAGGTCAGTGATGATCCCACGCTTTGCGGCGATCTAAACTATAGAGACTCGTAAGCTTTGCCATGGTGGCGCAAAAGTGATACTATGTTGATAGCGAGTCCCAGTAGGAAATTTTACACCGCCCTCGGGAGGCACACTTTAGAGGGAGGCGTTTTCAACCTAGTGTCCTAGACGCCCAGGCGATCGCTTGTAGCAGCGATCTCTCCGTGGGGGGGGGGGGACCTTTTCCGTCTTTACGTCTCTTAGGGGGCCAGAGTGCTGAGTGGGTTTTCCGGGAAGTTCCATGAAAAGCACAGGCTCGGGACTGCTGATTTTCTTCAACATGTAGGATTTTCAGTGGAATACGCTGTATGAACTCATGACGTAAGTGAAATAGCTGTGAATGTGGATGAGAGTCGTAAGGTTTACAAGGACTGTAGTGACTAATCAGGCCACGCGTAATATACTTTGACATACGCTGTTCTATAGACAACGAATGAACGCTAGTATATAAATTAGAGCCGCGGATATTAGCATTTAATTTCTCGACTAATCGTTAAAAATTTGATCGAATAAATATTGAATAAATAATTATAATCGATAAAAATTTTGTTTAATTTAAGAAACTTTTTATCATTTTTTTTTCAATTTACCCACAAAAAAAATTAATAAACAATATAATAGCCCAGATCACAGAATCTGTATCGCTGAAAAACATAGTACAACAGTCAATAGCATTGGAAAAAGCGCGTGGTGTTTCTCGCCGTAAAAAAATATTATATGACGTCATTGTTTTAGATTATATTTTAATTTTAGAAAAGGGAACGATGTAAAAATTCCATTTGAGGAATTATAATTATAAAAAGACTTTGTGTACATTTCAGAAAGTTTAATATTTCGGAGAAGAGATGAACATTAGGAAAAAAAGAAAACATTACTGGATTCCATTACAAATTAAAATTAACATAAGTAAATATTTTCCTGTCAATATGTATTATTTTTACTGTGGTAATAATATGAAGAAAAATGTATACTCACACAGTCGTCAATTTTCTCTTTATTGACACTACAAACATGTTCAAACTGTTCTTTGTACTGAGATGACAAGAGATTAAAGGAGATTTCCAGTTGATTTAATTTATCAGACACTTCAAAATAATGTTTATCTGTACTCTCGACTCCCTTTGACAAATCTTGGGTAGACCTAATGACGTCATTACTACAAGATCTAAGAGAGCTGATCTGTTTATTGTTTTCGTTCATTGAGGCATTGACAGACTTGTTTTCCTCTTCTAGCATGTTAACCCTCGCATCAATGTTGACAGAAAAAACTTTATTCAAGTTATCAACAGTTGTTGATGATTCTAGGCTTGTCTTCTCAACTGCTATTAGTTTCTCTTTCAACTTTTTCCAAGATCTTAAATTTGCATTGGTCAATATTTCAATTTCTTTATTGAAGTTTTCTTGTTGTGTTGAGATATCTGTTAATGTTTTATCAAAATGTTCTTGTTTTTCTTGAAGTTGCTCCATTGTCAGTTTGAGTGAGAGTAGAGTTTCCTCAACCGTTGTTACTCCAATAGTCATACTTTGAGAAGAGCTACATCCTACTATAACACCTGTATGTGTATTGAAAACATAATTATTTGTTAATCTGGACATTGTGCCATTAATATAATACCAAGTCAAGACGAAAGACCGGGAATGACCTTGTTTTAAACAATCAAAATTAAATACCAAACATCTGACATGTGGACGTAAATTTCGGACAAGAACAGGTTTACTAAGCGACCAAATGATATACCAATCTTGTTAAAGCATACGGTTAATGTTGATGAGAATGTTTCCTTTTTGATCAAGACAGACAAGCAACACTTTCAAAGTCGTTTTCTTTAATGCATACTCTATTTACATTTTTCCTAATGTTACAAACAATATGTTATCAAATATAATGTTGTCATTCATAAAAAGCAAATTAAAAGAACACATTTTATGACTTGTAATTAACTTATGATTTATGGGTTTTTTTTCTATCCCGTTCTCAAAATAATTGTTTCTATATGACAATAAGCGTAGAAGAAACATAAGATTGTTTGGTATGTATGCACAAATGATGTGCTTTTAGTACTTTCATTTTGGATGCATTTATACGGTTATGAGTTTTATTTTTATAATATTGCTAATAATATAATATAATATAAATAATATCAGTGTGTGCAGCTACTGGCTGTGTTATTGCGCAATATAAATTATCAACTTATTATTATAATTTTAATATTACTGTTAATGGTATTTTTATTATTAAGTGTTCATGTTAGGACCCTTAGCAAAACCTTTATTTCCAGATGATAGTCTTTAGAAATTACGTCAATGACGTGGGAATTACATCAACATTTAAATTATAAATTTTTAAAATTATATCAATGAATACACAAAAATACTAACTAAACAGTTTTGCAGAAAGGAATATTCTCTAAATATTTATACCTGATTCATTATCCGTTTCTTCTTTTACGAACGTTGTTTGCTTTTTGTCTTCTTGTCTCGTGCAATCGGCTTTTGTCATCAGAGGATCGTTGTCAGATGTCGAAGAAAAAGGATTCTGGTGACTATCATTAATACTAATATCTGAAAATGTAGAATAAACCATATTAATTTTTAAAAAGTATTTAATTATTTAAGGAGTTTATTCAGAAACTTTTTAGGGACAAAATTTGAGACTGCTGATTAAAAAGTATAATTTTAGAAATTCTTATTAGCATTATTTATTAATAAACAATTTATAAGTTTGCATTATTTTAGTTGATTGAATTTTGATATTTGCTTCCAGTGTACAAAAATTAAGAGCAAGTGTTACAATATTGACTTTTATAACAGGTTGCTTCTTCTAGTTGGTAAAAATTAAAACAAAAATATGTGCAATATTTTAAAGAAATAAAAATTTATTCGTATCCAAAAATCTTATAGTATAAGATAGGCAAAAGTTGAGTTATTATGTCATTATCAATGCAGCGAACTGAGCGGCATTGTAAATTACTGTAATGCATTAACAAATGGATCTGCTATCATGGCTAGACGTTATAAGCGGTTAGTACGGAAAAATGCCGTTTTTTTAAACAAATGGTCTCAACAAAATCAATGGTATTTATCTTTTTTAAATTAAAAATAAAACACTTCATTTAGTCCTTTAGCTCCAATGTCAATTTTTGGACGGATTTTTTTTTAAAGTTGTCATATTTATCATGTTTGTTACATTTATAATTCAAGGTATCATTTTCTTGTAATTTTAAATATTATTCTTGAAACACCAGCTTAGTGGCAATTTTCACTTTATGGTACGTTAATCTATGTTCTACGTAAATATTATTTTTAAAAAACTAAACTAACTCTCAGCTTAAATGGATCATCGCTCAGAGGGCGTGTAACACACCAAAACCCTCTTACACCCGAAAATGTCACAAACACACAGAAGATAACTTAAAATAAACAAAGTTTTTACTGCTTGTTTGATGGTATGTTTAAACAATACATTGACAATTCACAGTTTGTGTGATGGCAGATGTGATAAATACATGGACAGTTTTTAGTTTGTTTGATAGCATGTTCAATGAATACACTGACAGGTCAAAGCTTGTATGAAATACTTGAAATTTCAGCAGCCTTGTCCATGAAGAAGTTTACAACATTCTGGACTCTTTTGTTTATCTCAGCGTACGTTATGTGATTGACATTCCCTTCACTGGACCAGGTGTTAGCTTCACTTATAATCTGGATATTAAATACATGTTCAAAATTAATTAAATGATATATTGGCAGCTTAACATACATACGAAAACATCATGAGCGCATCAAAGCGCGACTTTTAATATTTTGATTGAGATTTTCATTTTTTTAAATTAGCCTTTTTATTTTCTTGTCTAAAATTCAAGTGAATCTTGAAAAAAAAGGATCACCTGATTGGTAGCGTGCTCTAAAGATTCTATCACATTTTGCCGCTCTTCTGTAAGTATCTGAAGTTGTTGTTTGATCAAAGTGACGAATCTTTGATATTGTTGTGCCATCCTTGACGTTCCGGAGACCTGTAACTGGTCATCGAGCACATCCGGGGTATTATATTGTTTAGGTAACAAACACACTCTGGCATGACCACTCGACCATACATAAAACTTCGTACACCGTTGAATCGGTGAATCCGCTTTAGCTTTACCTACTGGAAATTATCTTATAATATTTGCTACAGACGCTATTTTTATATAGAAGATTATTGCGTCTTACACTTATTCAAGAGATATGTCTTTTTTTCATTTATTGTGTTGGCACATGTAACGTTTATAATAAAATATATTTTTTAATTATGTTAGTGATTTTAAGGCCTACTTACTCTTGCATGTGCACATATAACACTATAAAAGCCGTTTAGGCTTGTAAACCTACACTTTATATCATAAACGGATTTGGCCGTGTTGCCAAATAAAGGACTTATATTCTAGACAAAGTTTAAAAGTGTATTTTTTAAGAGATTCGTGTTGTTTTATTCAATTGAAATTACTCCATGCGTTACAAAATACATGTATGGACTGATAAATTGATGTTAGTCAAATACATTTTTAAAACTAAAAGGAAACTGAAATTAAATGGCTAACAGTTACAATTACAGCACTCATTTTAAAACTATAATATTATACATACTATTAACTTTATAAATGAATTTAAAGTCAATTTTAATTTATTGTCTACTTATAATAAAATATGTAATTAATGTTCATATAAATGACCGAATTAAAACTCAAATAACGAAGACATACTTTCAAAAATGTTTATTAACCTTATTTCACAATTGACACGTAATATCGGAAATTACCGATTCAGACAATCTTGCTGGGAAATTCCAATTTTAAAATGTATCGTCTCATTTTTTTTATTAATTTTACTTTCATTATCAGATCACTTAATTTAATTAATGGGGTTGATAAATTTTAAAGGAAACTTTTGAACATTTGGAAGAATTTAAATTTTATTTAAAACTTCATCTCCAGATTAAATACGAAACTTTTAAAGGTCATTAAAATTACCAGGATTTGAAATTTTTGCGGAAACAACACGCAATATTTTCAAAAGGCGCTTTTTAACATTTTGGAGTACAAAAGCCACGATGGATAGTTAGATAAACATCCATATCTAAAAACCAAAAAACTCTGTTTCTCTCGGTGGTCGGACACTTCGACCCCGGACGATTCGACCCCGGACGGTTCGTCCCTGCCAGTTCGTCGCCAGGACGTTTCATCGCCAGGTCGTTTTGACCCCGGTCGGTTCGACCCCGGACGGTTCGACCCCGGACGATTCGACCCCGGTTGATTCGACCCCGGTTGATTCGACCCCGGATAGTTCGACCCTAGGACGTTTCGATCCTAGGATGTTTCGACCCCGGACGATTCGACCCCTTCATTTTTAAGGCGTGAAATGTTTTGGTTTTTAAAAATCCAATTTAATCCTTTTTTAACATTAAAAAATAATTAGTCTAAGTTTAATATTATCTTTTTAAAAATAAAAACAGTATGAAATAGTTATTGTTAACTTTTATTTAATGATAGTATGATTGAACAAATAAATTAGTTTTATAATAATATCTTTTAAAAATTAATAATAGAATGAGATGTTATTTTTTATTAATAATATAAAATAGTACAATATATATAATAAAATAGTTTAATTTATTCTAATAGCTCTTAAAAATTAGAAATAGAATGAGATATTTTTGAAAATTAAAAATAGTACAAAATATAAAAGTCTAATATATATTCTGTTTCTTGTGTACGTTAACACCTATAGACTTGCCTGGCAGAAAAACTGATTTTAATAAGACGTACAAAGTTATCTAACGTAAATAAATTTCAATATTTAATGTGCCGCATAGCAGACAAAAGCATTCAAGCTGCTGGGCCCTTATGACCTGACTGAACGTTACGTAATGATATTTACCGTCTATTTGAATATTCAGTTTACCATCGTTTTACTGGAAGTATGCCGTTGTAAAATGAGATGCATGGGTGGTGGGTAGTTTGTATTATAAGCGGTCATGATGGCAAAAAAAAATGCGGCTTTTGAAAGGGTACCAGGGCAGCTTTTACAATAATATTGACAGCACCCTAGGCGAAAGGTCTGGATCTCGAACTGTCCGGTGATAATATAATGAACGACTAGTTACGAAGACGAGACTAAGCAAAGACCACAGAACTTGATGTGCTGGCGAGGGTTATTGAGAAGGTAAATAAAGGGAGTATGGGCAGAGATAATGTAGGTGATTGCCCACATTGCCTTTTTTAATTGTCCAATTACATCGGATCGGGGTTGTGGTGGAATCGGACTTTTTACCTTAAACCGATTGCGTATTGATCACAATCATGATTTCGCTTTGAATGTTAACTGGTAATCAGTGTATATATTTTTTTCCAAAATGTCGTAAATTTAACGTTCAGAATAACTTTTTCAGACTGTGTTTTATTTTAAAGAGATAATATTATTAAACTAATTATTTTTAAACCAAAAAATATTTTTAAAATGAAAAAATAAAATAAAAACAAAGTTTTTTTTTCAAAACATTTTACGCCTTAAAAAGGAAAGGATAGAATCGTTGAAGCACCCTACTGTTTTAATATATATTAGACTTATATATTGTACTATTTTAAATTAATTATTAAAAAGATCTCATTCTATTTTTAATTTTTAAGAGCTATTAATATAAAACTATATAATTTGTTCAATCATACTATCATTTTAAAAAAACCGTTAAAAATAACTATTTCCTACTGTTTTTATTTTTAAAGAGATAATATTAAACTTAAACTATTTCATTTTAATTTAAAAATAATTAAAAATAAATTTTTAAAAAAACCAAAATATTTCACGCCTTCAAGAAAAAGGGGTCGAATCGTCCGGGGTCGAAACATCCTCGGGTCGAAACGTCCTGGGGTTGAACTGTCCGGGGTAGAATCGGCCGGGGTCGAATCGTCCAGAGTCGAACAATCCGAGGTCAAACGGAACGGGTTCAAAACGACCTGGCGTCGAAATGTCCTGGCGTCGAACTGGCAGGGTCGAACCGTCCAGGGTCGAATCGTCCGGAGTCGAAGTGTCCGTAATTCGTTTCTCTCACAACTCTAAACACCAAACATTTTATCAAGTATCCAACAATCACGAATCAGCTGTAATTTCAACTCATTTGAAGGGTCCTCACATACCTTCAAATAACAAAATTAGGGAAAAGAATAATTGTCAGTGACGATCAAATTAGGAAAAGTTGCCTCAGTTGTTTCTGGCATAGATTGGAAATGCCGGTCTTTTGTATCTCGAATTTGTGAAGTGACCTTTCCCGCTATCACATGGTATCGCTGAGGGTGATTTGACCTTTCCCGCTATCACATGGTATCGCTGAGGGTGATGTGATCTTTCCCACTATCACGTGGTATCGCTAAGGGTGATTTGACCTTTCCCTCTATCACATGGTATCGCTGATGGTGATTTGACCTTTCCCGCTATCATATGGTATCGCTGATGGTGATTTGACCTTTCCCGCTATCATATGGTATCGCTGATGGTGATTTGACCTTTCCCTCTATCACATGGTATCGCTGATGGTGATTTGACCTTTCCCGCTACCACATGGTATCGCTAAGTGTGATGTGACCTTTCCCGCTTTCATGTGGTATCGCTAAGTGTGATCTGACCTTTCCCGCTATCACGTGGTATCGCTGAGGTTGTACATAACTCAAGAAATTAAATGAAAGAAATCGATTTCCTTGTGCTTTGGCTTTTAAACTCTTATTTACCAATCAGTTGATAGTCTACTTGTTCATGTATTTTGGACCCCATGCTACTTGTATAGTTGTCCCGTTACAAAAGACTAATTTATTTAGAATGTGTCACTCACACCATATAATATAAACAGGGGGAGGGCGGGGTTCTGGCTATAACTATCTCCTTCGTTACGGGTCATAGCACACGCATTTTAGCCCGAGTCTTTGGCGTCCCATAAGATTTTCGTCACAGGGGGTTGGGTATCTGTTCTATTTCTGTAACACAAAAGTTACACGACCCAAAATTGAGTAATATTTAATAAAATCAATAGATCGACGAAATGAGAACACAAGACATTGATTAATACTAAGTGATAATTTTTATATTTTATATACATCCAAATACATTAAAACGTATTGCTAAAAAATCTGGCCACAAGTCAATAGCATACGCCTTTTCGGGGAAAATGGAAAAATAATTAAACTTTTATGTTTTGATATGTCGTAATGTGTGTCAACCGTACAATGTCATTCAATACAATCAATAAATTTCGCTTATATGCGAAGATTTAAAAACATTACAAGATATTTCATTTTATTTCAATGAATGTATAATTTTATTAAAATAAATTAGCGGTGTAAATGTTTTTATAAGACATCTAATGAGACAACGTACATCCTCATTTAACGTATCTCTCAATTTAAAAAAAAATGTTTTCACACTTTGCTGACGCTATTATATATGAGTGTTAATTATATATCCCAAAAATTGTTATGAAGCTTTTGAACAATCAAGTTTCTTTAAATCTGGTTTATACCTAGTGTATGGGGTTCGTTGAGTGAGCCGTTATAGAGACACAACATATTCGTACATGCTTTTTTTCATAAACAGACTGCACCATGCAAAGTTAGTTTGAGCCTAACAAACTATGCTATGCCTGTTTGTACTTTTAAAATTGTTGTTAATGTATTACAATGAACATTTAAAGAGCTAAGGACTAAAATACGTAAATAAAAAATAATAACTAAAAACACGAACACATTTTGAGATAATTAAGTTTAAATTCACTATCCTGGTTATTTGGTGGTGACATTTAAATTTTGTTGGCTGTAAATAAAAAACAATCATGACCTAGTAACTTTGTTTTTGTTTACAAATTAATTCAGTAGAATGGCCTAAACAGGATATTATAGGTTCAATATTTAGATTTCATGTGACAAAAATGTACAACTTTTATTTGTTATAAATTCAAAAATATTTTTTTTTCAGATTATAAAAAATATATATTAAAACTAGCTACATGAAACTTGTTGTATATGTCGTTATATCATTTTAGTACACAGTTTTTGACTGGATGAGTTGGTTTGCATTAATGTTGCAGCTATGTTGTGAAGATTCTTTGACACAGGCTAGGACATGCCCTTTGTATTATAATAAATGTTTCCTTATTTGTTTTTTTGTAATACAAAGATGATTTTCAATGACAAAATATAAACTTGTTTAAGATTTTTTTTTAAACCTCTCTTAGAATATTTGTATAAAATGTAGCCATTTTGAGACAATGGAGTTATAAATGAAAGTTATTGCTAATTTTCGAATAAATTAGCTTGAGTAGTGAAATCAATCTCATTTGAGCATTTGGACTTATCTGATGATAGATATATATTTCATTATAATTACATCTGAACATATGGATACATATAAAATTACTTTTTGATATTCTTGGAATCTTAGACTGCATATGATGCTTTAGAAATATTAATCGATATCTCAAATATCGTCATCCTTTTATCATAAAGCATGAAAAGTTCATAAATATTTCTTGTGTCAACTCCTCAAAATTAATTCCTACCACATATAACTTGTCTCCTGCTACCAGTTTAAAGCAACAAGTTACTGATGTGTTCCTACCAACAGAGCAAATATTGAGTTTGTAATCTGCCTTTATTGTTTTTTCACTCCGACAACATGTGACACAAAATGTTGCTTTATTAGACTCTGATTTGCACAAGCTGATTAAATAAAAGCCTTTCAGTTGGGCGGTAAATATCCCAGTCGATGGGCCAAAGTGGTGTCCGTAGTTTATTTCTGAACATTCCCATGGTCTGACAATAATCATTGACATTAACAATGTCAATTTGTGAAATATTCATATACAATTTAATTTCTTCATTTCCACATATTATCCTATCTGTTACAGACGGTTCTTCTTTACAAAAGATTTTTGCGTCCTAACTTATCCAATTTTTATATCTAGTCTTGCCTTTTTATTAGAATTTTAATTTTTGATAATCTTTTGGTTTTCCTGGTTAGATCAAGCAACTTATTCTAATTCCGAATTTAAGACAGGAAGAAAGACAAAAGGTATGTTTTTGTTCTTCCATACAGAATAATAAAATGTGTTTTTATTAGGACTGCGGAAATTACCGATTAATTTATCGATTAATCGGTAAAAAAAATTTATTGTTTAAAATTATTTTAATCGATAAAATAGTGATTAAATTGAAGAGGTTGTTTTAGATAGTCTTTTCGATTTATTATTAAATTTTCAATAATAAATAAAAGTTTGCATTTTTTACTTAAAAACCTCTCAATTAAGAAAAAAGATTTTCAAAGTGGAACCTTTAAAATAAGCTCTTATATTTAAATTTAAAAATGTTAATTGCCTGCTTTGTTAGTTCTCTTGAAATTTTCACACTAAGGAGGTCGGGTTCATACACTTATTTGTAACTTAATCAAAATTATCGATTAATTAATCGGTAATTTTCAAAAGTTAACGATTAAATTTTAATTAATCGATAACAGCCCTAGTTTTTATAAGTATATCTATCTGAGTGTTGTATTAGATCATTGTGTCTTGTATTTCCAAATTAACATTAAATAACATTACTATTATAACCAGTGTTTTTTTCTAGCATAGCTTTCCTGTTAAAACGTTTCGATACCTTTTTTCATAGACTATTTGGTCTTAATGTATTTTAGGTTCTATTAAATATACGTTCAGGTACTTTTTTATTGACAAAAAGCACTGAATATAATTATGTTATTTATTGCAATCATTGCGATGTTTAAACAAATTTTTATTTTTTCTTTAGTCTTTTTAATGGAGGCTAAAAATGGATTTTTGTTGTTCATCTTAGTTATAGGACTTCTGGCTACGCCTAATAGGCATGTATAGCATCGAGCTCCTCTTTGAATGTTGTTTTTGTGGTTTGGACTGTTTAATTCGTGTTGTTTCTCAATTAGGATGTTTATTATGGATCACTGTTTTGGGCAAGCTATGAATTTCATTTCTGAAAACGTTAAATTATTAGTATTTTGACTGTTTATTCTTGCAAAGCTCTACGCTATTTTTACTACAATGTCGGCCATCTTGAACTTCCGTCTAATGGCGTCAACACTGCCACAGTCCTTGAAGCGGTTCCATTAAACTTCGGCTGGGAAAGGGCAGAGGGATATCTGAACTAGAATGTTTATTATAGATCCCTGTGTCGGGCAGGCTGCGATTTTCATTTCTAAAAATGTTGAATTATTTGTATTTTGGCTGTTTTTCTTCGTGAGACTCGACGCTTTTGTTCTACTACAAGGTCAGCCATCTTTGTTCGTACAATCAACGCTCGGACAAGCCAATGAAATGGAAAATGACAAAAGCAAGGCTCGACAGCACACAGGTAGACGACCTTTACACTACACACACGAGTGCCTATTATCCATGAAGACCAAGCATACACGCATACGATCAGAACTGGTGTATATACTAAAGGATATGTGTATTGGCCGAAAACTTCCTTGGATGCGTACCTCTCGTGGTGGTAGACGAAAACAAAGACGAATCCCTGTCCTTATTTCAGAACAAAGAAGTAGTTCTGATTTTCATGTTGTTAAAGGTAGCCATCACCGCTATTACAATATACCTGTAAAATCATCTCCCAAATGTACTGAAAGAAATCTCTGCATCGCATCGTTTAACGCACAGTCACTTGGTCCATGTGAAAAACGTACTGCTGTATGCGACTTCATTATGGACAGGCAGATTGACATCATGTTTATACAGGAAACCTGGTGATGAGGGAAAGTGTGCTGATCTTGCTCCACTCGGCTACTCTGTTCGATCATTTCACCGTTCGACTAGAGGAGGAGGTCTAGCTGTTGTCTACAAAAGTACGCTGTCCCAAGAGCTTACATTTTTAACTGAGTTCAAATTTGCGCACACATCATTTGAAATATTTCAACTTAAATTGTCAGTGCCACATCGTGTCATCCACTTCATGTGAATTTACCGTGTCTTTCCAAGCAGAAAAAATAAGTTAACAGATGCCAAATTCCATGAGGAAGTTCCGGAACTTTTGGATTATGCCAACACTCTGCCTGGTACTTACATGATAATAGGAGACATGAAATTTCATTTTGATGAACCCCAGAATCCATCTACAGCAAAAAGTATGGAGCTTTTTGATGCATTCAACATTAAACAACTAATTGATAAACCGACACACAATCGAGGACACATAATTGATTGGGTATTGCACAGACCTGACGACTGCCTTGTCAAATCTGCAACCATAACAGAAGATCTGTCCTCGGATCATTTTTGTGTTATATGTGAACTAAGGGTGATTGCCCCTCCTCCATCCACAAAATTCCAGGACATTCGCAATCTACGTGGCATGAACCGTGAAGCCTTTCGACAAGATCTAAGTGTGGCGGTGTCCCCTGACCTCTGCCCCACTTTGGATAAGCTGAATAGTACACTACGCAGTATGCTGGATAAACATGCGCCTATGACTCGCCAAAAGGTCAAGTTAACATGGACAGCTCCCTGGTATTCATCGATAAAGAATGATCTTCGAAGCGCCAAGAAAGATCGGCGTATAGCAGAAAAGACTTGGTTGAGATCAAGACTCATCGTTCACAAGCAAATTTATTCCACGGCCAAGCGACGTGTGACTAACATTGTACATCAAGCAAAAACTTTGTACTATAGTAATAAAATACTCACAAGTAGTACTAGAAGGCAGCTTTTTCATGTATGCAATAATCTCAGAGGGAATAGTAAGGCTGTGGCCCTTCCTTCTGTATATCCGTTGCATCAGCAACCAGATATATTTTGTAATTTTTTTACAAACAAAATTGCTGACATTAGGGCTGAGCTTGACAGAACAATTTTACCCCCAACTAATGTATCTTCCTCTTTTGCTGTGAATTCTTGCTTTGAAAAGTTCCACCCTGTTACGGAAAACGAGGTCAAATCTGTTATTCTAAAATCTAAACCAACGTCATGTTCTCTTGATCCAATCCCCACTCCATTATTTGTTGAGTCATTCGATCTTTTACTCCCAAAAATAACGCATATAATAAATGAGAGTCTAACATCTGGTACTTTTCCAATGGTATGTAAATCTGCTGTAATAAAACCCTTGCTGAAAAAGCAAGGGTTAGATCAAAATAATTTAAACAACTATCGACCAGTATCAAATATTTCATTTCTGTCTAAGATCATTGAAAAAATTGTCTTAAAACAACTTTTTTCTTATTTTAATGACAACACTCTTCTAAGTCCCAATCAGTGGGCCTACAGACTTTCTCACAGCACAGAGACCACCCCGTTAAAGGTAACAAATGATCTCCTACTTGCACTAGACAGTGGACAAATCTCTATATTGGTCCTCTTAGATCTTAGTACTGCTTTTGACACCGTCGACCATCAAACATTACTAAAAACCATGCAACATTACTTTGGGATTTCTGGCTCAGTTCTGGCTTGGTTTCAATCATACATATCTAACAGATCACAAGTGGTATCAGTAGATGACTGTATCTCTTACAGAGCTGACTTGGTTTATGGTGTGCCTCAAGGCTCCGTTTTGGGTCCGGTACTTTTCGTGCTGTATACAAGGCCACTACTTCTACTGCTCGAAAAGCAATTCAGTTAAAAGCCAATCATTTGCAGATGATACTCAACTTTACACTCACACGGATCCCTCTGATATTGACTTCGCTGTCCAATTGATGCAGGAGTGCATTGGTGAGGTAAAGTCGTGGATGACTCTAAGCAAGCTCAAACTGAATGATAATAAGACAGAAGCACTGCTATTCTGTAACAATAAATCCCGCAGTACTTTGATTCTTCCAAATTCTATTCAGGTGGCTAGTTCTGATATACTGTTCACAACATCGACTAGGAATCTTGGCTACATTATTTCTGAAAACATGTCTATCAACAACTTCATCAATCACATTTGCCTATACTGCCATTCGTCAGATCAGTTCAATCCGTCATTACTTAACAGACAGTGCAACAAAAACTCTAGTCTGTTCTCTTGTTCTAGCTCGTATGGATTACTGCAATTCTCTTCTGTCAGGTGCGCCAAAACAATGCATTGAAAAACTACATAGAGTTCAAAATTCAGCTGCAAGATTAGTTCTAAGGGCAAAAAAACATGACCATGTTACTCCGCTACTTTACTCTCTTCATTGGCTGCCTATACAAGCCCGAATTGATTACAAACTGGCCGTTCTGTGTCACAACTTCTTTTCTGACTCATGCCCTTCATATCTTACTGAACTTTTGTCAGTCTACTCACCAAGTCGTCAGGTACGCTCCTCTGCGGATACACGCATTCTCTGTGTTCCTAAGATAAGAACTAAAACATTTGGCGAAAGGTCATTCTCCTTTTGTGCAGCCAAACAATGGAATTCTCTTCCTTAACACATCCGTAGCATTTCAACTGCTAAGTCATTTAAGACTGCACTTAAGACACATCAGTTTAAAATTTATTTTCAAAAATAATAAAACCGCATTTCTGTAATTGATTAGCGTAGCTGATGTATTGAGTATACCGTATTGTTATTTATGTAGTTAATATACTATGAATGTTTCTTTTTATTTATATATGTATTTTTGTTTCCATGTAAAACGCTGTGAGCCTGGCTCCTTGCTGGGATACAGCGCTATATAAATCATCATTTTATTATTATTATTATTATTATTATATCCCCACGATTTTGTCGGTTTTTCTATCATAAAGATTATTTCTTTTCGAAAACGATGTGCCAGTGCTTTTTTTTTATTTTTTTTAAACAAATTTACCATTTTGAGACTTCTGAGTTATAAACTAAAGCTTATGTTCTATCACATATTTTTTTCTAAATGACAAAATCCAGATTAATTGTTATATGCAATCAAAAGGCACCAGACACTAAACACTAAACCCAGGGACGATATAATGCTAAACATATTATATTTGTAATTTTATTGAGTGTAAGTGGGGGTGGCTTAATGTAACTCTTCTAACAACCTCCCTTTATCTCACACGTAAATATATTATAGTATATCACAAAAATATTTTATCACCTATTTCTTTCACTACGTCAGTCAGTTTAGCCATTCGAATTTCAACATCATCTACCTGTAAGATGTTAATTGAAATTTTTTAAAAAATGTTTAAGAACTTAACCAAAAAAAAATTCTTATTAAAATATAATTGTTTATGTTTGGGGTTCTATTTAATGTTACACGTTATATAATTAACTTTGATAGATTCTTGCTATTCTTGATTTTCTTGTTCAAGTCCTCATTTTAGTTGTCCAAGGGATTCCATCTCTATGATCATAATCGAAATATTTTACAAAACTTTTAAATTAAGAACTAATTGGCATGGTTATTTTCTTTAAATTTCATATAACTATTAAACTATTTGTTTTACGTCCATCGTAGTCGACGATGACAATTGTGATTATATTTTTTAGAGCTAACGCAGCCACGTGTGTCTTCTGATGACTTATTCGTACATGAACGGTGCGTCCGCATGTCAAACAGGAGATGGTTTATTAGCCCTATTTGTACACAATGGTTTATTTGCCCTATTTGTACACAATGTCGCATGTCGAACAGAAGGTGGTTGGTATGCTTTCAGGAGAGTTATAAGCATAATCCTTCTTTGTTTTTGACACTTAAGCTTTTAAGCCTGTTGTGTGTGTTCCTCGCAGACTACCTGGTCATTCAGTATCATAGTTCACCTGTGGACTCGGTCACTGGCTGCTGTCTCGCGAACCCAATGCGGACCAATTAACAGAGTGGTGAAATTGGGCCCCAATACCCCTGAAAATGTTGCTTTAATGTAAATTTCTATGGTGGTCGAACTGCCGCAATTCTGTGTTCATATTGTGATTCGAGAACAATTGATCAAATTAAACATTTTCGTTTATAATTCTGGAATAAGTTTAACATGAAAGCGCTTCAAAATAAATAAATGTCAAATAGGAATAAAACACGTTTCCTAAAAACTTCTTTATAATTTTATATGCCAAACTTTTTCTTTGAACAAGAAGCAAAAATCAACTTTTGCTTTTAATTACGTCGACATCATTATCTAACCCCCACCCACACTCCTTTCTTAACTAAAATCTCCATCATTGAAAAACAAAACAACTCTTAATGGAACAATGAATGCAGAGGGCGGAGTCCACTGACCAGGGGCAAGTTTTGGAATGTTTGGTTAATTACAAACGTTGTAAAATATGAACTAGAAATAACTTGCAAATTTATTATAAGATTACCGCCCTTTCTCTTATATAGGGCTTGGATTAATCAGTCCCACAAAATGTTAAAATATATATATATCATATATCAGCAGCCTCAAATCATTGTTTTTACTACACTGTACTGTAGTATTATTTCAAGGTCATAATTTTTGCAACGCTATATTCATTGTATCTGAGCTAGCATTCTCATAAACAAAACTATGAATATACCGGATACAAACCATTGGATATTGCCTGAAGTGTTGAATAGCATTTTCATAAAAACTCTGCCACACAAATTACTTTAGTTTTGTTGGGGTTCCAGTAAAGAAAGTTATTCTGGACATCGTCAAACATTTTTAGCATGCCCTTGGTGGTGCTGTAAGGAAGAGACCCTTTCTTGACATCTCCCACGTTCTATTCCCTAGATGAGATTTCTCTCCTCGCTTCCTCCTTTCTTCATTCACACACGCGGGTACGCAACACGCGTTCGTTGCGCGGGGAAATGTTTGCTCTGCGAGTCGTGGAGATGTTCGCAGCCGTCGTCGTTCGTTGTACGGATCGTTCTTTGCGCAATGCGTTCATTAAGCGGGTTACCACTGTGTGTGTGTATATATATTTATATTTGTTTTATGAAGCGCAATAAACCTATTCCCTGTTTGAGGTACCGCAGTATAAAAGTTATACAATTCTTATTATCATTACTTAGATCAAATCAAAATATTCATCATTTATACAATACCTTTGAAACATATGCGTTTCTAGAGTGAACCTTCTTGTTTAGGGAATCTTTTAACATGTACAATGGGGCAACTCTCTTGGCAAACATCTGACAAACCATGGCAATCTGTAAATATTTTTAAAAAAAAAAAAGAATTTTAATGTCTTAGATAGGAATAACCACAGATTCATTTCAAGGATGGAGATATCCTCTTAAATGCATTGATAGAACCTAGGCTACCTGCACCATCTCCTGGAAAGTTCTATGTCTTAACTTCCTAGACACAAACATAAGCGATTGCGTCGTCTTTAGCTGATTTTTTTTCTATGAAGTTAGGAAATTCACTTGAGTTTGCTTAGTTATGTCTAGAAATAAATACTTACAGAATTATAGTAAATGTCTTCTACTACTAACAGCTCAAACTTAAGTTAAATACCATTATTAAATATATTACTTTTTTAGAATATCATTACAAATATTAGTTGTTTGTTTTTTTATTCTCTTGCCTTCTTAAAAAATAATTTTCCTTTTCTGAAAACTTCTCTCAATCGCCGACTATCCATACATTCTTCCCTGTTGCCCTAAGGCCGATGCCAGGTTTTTGACTGCCTTACCAGCCTATGTCATTAGAAGGACACACCAACTATGACGAATTAATGTTAGCTCACAAAGGACGAAAGGGTTCTGGGAAATCTTTTCAAAAAATAAAAAATCATTTAATACCGTACAGGATTATATCAATCTACCGTACCGAATCTTCAAACTGAACCTTGTTGCGTCTGCTCAAAGCTTCCAGATCGTTTTTATTCTGAAATGACGTGTCCTTGATTGATTTCTCCAGCTGATCCATTTTAGCAGATATTTCTTCAAAATGTTGGCTTGTACTCTCAACTCTCTTTGTTAAATCTTGCACGGACTTAAATGTGTCGTTGCTTCTATTCTTCAAATCGTTCATTTCTTTGCTGACTTCTGTAATTGACACATTGACGTTGTTATTGAACTCTTCTAGTCTTGTTACCTTACCGTCAAAATGATTTATAGTTTTCGACAAATGATTAACAGTCGAGGAAACACTTTCAACTTGTTCTTTTAGTTTTGTCATCTGTGTTTGCATTTCCTTGCTTTTAAACTGTTTTAGCGTGTCCACTTTTTTGTAAACACCATCTTGTAAGGTTGACAATTTTTGTACTCTCTTGTCAATATTTTCTTGTTTTTCATGAACTTTCTCCATGTTTATCTTCAACGAGGACACCGCTTCTTCTAATACGGAGAATCTCGCTGTCACATTTTTAGTAAGTTTTACTTCAATATCTTCACCTGGGAATAATAAAATTTTCTATTTAATTTAGTTTTAAAATTTCAAATAGAAAATTGGATGGACGGCAATGTCAAGTAAAAAAAAGAAGCTCTAATTTAAATGCTTGAAAAAAAATCTAAATTTTTTATAGGTGTTAATAATAAAAAATTATCAATTAATGTTCAGATTTTGTTATAAATCTGCAATAAGAAATGTTTTTACAATTTAGACCGCATATTAATTTCATAAACACAAGGGTAAATATGAAAAATTTATTCCTCGCTTACACTTAGTATGCAATAATTCATCTTGGGTAAAAGTCGTGTGTAACAGTGAGGCATCAGCTGTTTTTAGCTTGGATGAATCAGGAAGGGTTGCTGGTTGTCTGACGTCATTCACAGTTACGTTTCCCAGAGGACCTTAAATTAAAGGCACATTAATTTCACGTTAAAGTAAAATAAAAATCTACAATG
Organism: Radix auricularia; assembly: GCA_002072015.1. Taxonomy (NCBI): domain Eukaryota; kingdom Metazoa; phylum Mollusca; class Gastropoda; family Lymnaeidae; genus Radix; species Radix auricularia. Next base: position 485,168 of record MUZC01003651.1, read on the forward strand.
ATAAAACTGAAAACACAAACTAAACGTATTTATATTCATTTGATTTTTGTGTTAACCGCAAATTCTACTAAAATTCATATTATTTCTTTAAAGTTGTATCCACATCAAATTCTTTTTTCTACAAAAAAATTCAAGCTTTGAAATATCCAAAACGCTTTAGTTAATATAAGAGTTATATATCAATATATATATACATCTATGTGAATATGTGTATACTTACACACACACAAATCAAACTTTATTGGTATATAGTGCGTCACCTTTTCATTGTCCGTAATACGTTTTATATGTATTGATTGATCGCGACTAATTTTGGCTTTTATATTCATCATTATCAAGGTCAAACTTCTGGGGTGTTTTTAAATTTACTTCAGTCACAATTTAGAAAGAGAATTTGTTTAAATCATTTTATTTAAATTGCGAATAAATCGATTGCAAATTTTCATAATTATCATAATTTTAATGAACCGAAGGTAGCATGTAGAGAGAGAAAATAAGTATTTAGCTTTTAGTTTAATTTCTGTTCTGAAATTAATTGTAATCATTTAAAATTGTTTACTTAAATTTCGAATAGAATACAAGTATAATATGGATTTGTTTTTTTTTTTTAAAAAGAGTATTGCGATGTAATTTTAATGACCCGGAAGTTAATGTGTTTTTATTTTGTTCGAGCGTTTTCTCAACATAGAAACAGGGTATTGAGCTTTTAATTTGATATTTATTGCTATACTCTTTTAGAACTATCCAAAGGAGATATTTTATTTTTGATCGATAGTTTATATTTGTGTTGCTTTTAAACAACGATTATGAACAAAACTTTACGGAAATGATATAATAATACTTAGCTATGTGATCCTGTTGCGCTCTGGGTTCTGATGGAATAAGACCAATGTCTCGATTTCTTGTAAATAATATATAATTCTTTAGTTTTGCAATATTACAAGTACAGTCACTGCTTCAATAATACAATACAGTCAATGACAGCCATCAGGTACATCCAATAACAAGCTAATTCCTCACAAGTCTCACTTCTCCTGCTTGTCCCTACATTCGAGCAAACCTCGATAAATGTTTGTCAATCGCTAGCCCTAGGACTAAGCCTCTCGCCTGTAGCCTGGCACACACAATAGACACCAGTCTCCTGGCCGCTGTATTGACCTCTACTGACCCGCCGCACTGAGCCCCGTCCAACACTATATAAAGCCCTGAATAAACTCTCCAAAGTCATGGCGGTTAACACTAAGTGTTCTGTTTACCGTGCAGTTCGATCATCGCTCACAACATTTCACAACAAGGTCTCTCAGTGATTCTCATATCTTGTCAGATCCCATTTAAGTATGTGTATTTTATTGGGGAAGTAAATGTATTTTTATAATTGGGTCCAATTACGCAACGGGTAAAAAAAGGAGTTCGTAATCTCAGAGAAATGTGGAAACATTTGGTGGAAACGGATTTAACTAAGAAGGGGCTCTGATTTTTTATCGGGGTCATAATGGGTGGGTGGCTTCAAAAAGAGATCCCTATTAATGTTATTCCCTAATATATATGTGTATGTCTATATATAATAAATATATATATATATATATATATATATATATATGGGTAAATGTGTTGCTTTTTGCCTGTCGACTTTGTTACCTGAAAACTCCACGGCCTTTGATATGAAAAATGTCGTCGCCTGTTGTATTCTGTTAGATATAACCTCAAATGTTTGCAGAGTCACATTGCCTCCAGTCAACCAATCATCCACCTCCTTTTGAATCTGTCAATTATTTAGACACATTTAAGTTCGTTTACGTTAGTGTATTACACCAAATCAAAGTTTAAAAATAAAAAGATGTAGATCTAAATGTAATTTACAATCAGAAATAAACTTCTAACGAGGTGTTTATTTTACATGATAATTTTATACCAGAGACGTTATTAATAATCAGTAATAACGAGGTGCTTTTTATTTCTATAATGACCCCACCCCTTCAAGTAATTAAAGCGATCAAATAGTTAATGTAGAGACATGGCATTATCTATTTGTTCTGCCTACCATGATTAAAGACTCTGTATTATAAGCACATTTTTACAATTTTTTAAAACATAATTAATACCAGTAATGAGAACAAAAAATTGCCTCTTTTCTATAAGTAGTTAAACTAATTATAAATTCTGCTATTTCTTTAGAAAACAGCAATATTTATTTCTTGGAATTTTTATTTTTATAAAGTGTTTGAAAAAAAAGTAAAATACAATTTGTATGTGGGACGTGGTGGTCGAGAGGTAGCGCTCTCGACTGTCATACCGATGGTATATGTGACATTCTCTTTGGAGGGTTGAGTCCTTTCAGACTCTTATAACCCGGCCTACAATACCAACGGCGAGCCTCAACATAAGGGCGTCGCCATGGAGATATTCCTCCGCAGTGCAATGGCTGCCTGACCTCACCGCGTCCCCAATTGCCGCAGAACAATCGGTCAGCAGGTGTGCCACTGTCTCCTCGGCCATACCACATAAACGGCAGCCGGGTTCCCTGTTTTTGTCTAACCTGTGAAAGTAGCTGTTTGTTGGACAGTGTCCAGTCCTCATCTGAGTGATGAGGGACTGGCAACTACGAGGCAGTTTCCACCAGGGATCTCGCTTGCGTGGTCGCGGCATTTTATCGTAAAGCGTTCGTGCCGTGTCACCATTTTCCCATCCTTTTAGCCATTTTTCCATGAAATGGTCTTTTAGCCACAATTTTACCCCCAGCTGGGTCATTGGGCGTTCGATTTGGGGCTGGGCAGCACCCTGTTGTGCCAGCAAGTTTGCCTTTTCTTGCTGTGGTATCTTTGCGTGGCCTATTATGTACTGCAGGACAACCATGCCCCCGCGAGATCTAATATAGTTAACGATCTCTAGTACAGCATCAACAGTTTTCGTCTCCATAGAGCTCCGACTCAAGAGTTCCAAGGAGGATCTCGAGTCGGTGAAGACTACGACTGTTGGAAAACTCTTTCGTCTACATAGGCGTAGGCGCACTTCTTTCACACCCTTGTGGATTGCCTCTAGTTCAGCGTCCCCGCTTGAAGCTAGTCTTCCACATGGTCCAGACAGTTCTGTTACTGCTGGACCTCCAGCAGGGTATTCAATTAGTGCACCGTACCCACTTCGTCCATCTGTGAAGCATGAGCCGTCTGCATAGACTCTTACTACGCCTGTACCGTAGGCTTCAATAGTCCTTAGTGCTTCTTCGTGCTGAAGCTCAACTGGACTATGTTTCCCCACCGCGGCATTTGCCAGTGACAAACGTAGATCGGGC
>MUZC01003651.1:490859-518558 GCA_002072015.1 Radix auricularia
TGGAAGAGTGCTACGTCCACTTCTCGTTCGTGGAGTAGCTTGAGCACTTCCTGTGTTTTGGGACGGATACCACACACATTCAATTGCAATACATTGAGAGTATGGGTTGACTGGCTCTCAGCAGCCTTTCGTACACGGTCAGTGGTTTGCTTTACAACTAGTGCCGGCCTGTCGTTCGTCACCGGCAATAGAGGAGGAGGGGTAGCCAACCCTCGAGACGCCCCGCTCCGAAGCATCTTTTGGGGGCGCGTTAGAAGGACGGCGCCACGTCCTGCGGAAGAATTCGTATTTTTGTAGTCCATTTGAGAGGGGGTTGAACAGAAGTCTTCATTCCATTGAGGACACAGCGTTTGCGCTATGTCCCTTGTCCGGAGGAACTTTCGGTCTTCGGCTTGCCGTGCCGGGCTTTGTTAGGCACTGGGAGTACAGCTCTCCCCGTTACCTTCACCAGACCTCTCGCTAAGGTCAAGCCCTCCCCCCCTACACTCCTGGGGGGTTCTGGTGCATTTGACATTTCCATCTGTCAGGTTTGTTTGTTTCAGGTATAGTCGGGTCTACACCTTACTCGTCTCCCGGGCCACGTAGAGGCCAAACCTTTCCGGCGGACCAACCATAGGTCCGGCTCCCACATGGAGCGAGGTCATACCGATGGTCACGGGTTCGAATCCACAGGATTTGTTCTCGCGGCCTGAGGAGTCCCCGAGTCACCCAGCTCCGAATGGGTACCTAACTAGACAATAGTTAGGCGGCTGGGGTAATGCGTGGATCCCCTATAGCCGTGGCCTGTGACCGCTGCATCACTTGCCAACAGATCATCTCTCATGGTCTGTGGACGCAATTATCTTCTGCATAGAAGGAGCGTCTGTATATCTTAAGATAAGTATATTTTAAAAACCCAATAAACACAAATATTCTATTAAGAACATCTGTAAATTTCTTACAATTTTATCGAATTGTTGATGAAGCAGATGGAAATACAAATTATGTTGAATATAGTTTTAAAAAATAACTGGTGTTTTTTTATTATAAATTTATTTTTTATTGTTTTTTTTCATAAAAGAAAAGCATTTGTTTGGAGATGGTGCTCGGAAGAAAATAAAATGTGAGAAAGCAAAGATTCATATTCCATCATACAACAACATAGTTAGCCTAAAAAACTGATAAAAGTTTTTAAGTATAATGAAGACTTTTTAAACAAACAATTTTTCTTTTGCTAAATCTGAGCGAATATCTAGAAAAATTGTTGACAATGGAAATGAAATGCATGTATTTATTGAACATGTTTGTCTTGCCATCTTCTCTAAGCTTTGTTAATGCATTCAATACACAATCGGAAAATCGTGAATGCATTTAGTTTGAGAGTATGGTAATTCTTCTTGACAACTAAACGTATATATTGTGCAAGCCATTCTCATAACAGCATGCATGAAGGAAAATATCTTGACAGGCATAATTTTTGTTTACATAGTTTGCAATTAGATCATTACATGTTTATGTAAATATAACATACATCGTTAATTTACGACAGATTGGATGATTCATATTGAAATGGTAATGATAACAGTTAATTACCAATATTATTTTTATATGAACATTAATTATACATTTCTACATTGTGGGTGTAAAAATAAGCATTTGTAAACCCTAAAATAATTCTTCAAACATTTATCCGTTAAAAACTATTAAAGTAATGTTAAAAAATTCTGCTATTATTGGAAGTTACATTGTTATAAATGTCACAAAACTTCATTTCTTTCAGGCATACGGGTGAAGGCAACGTTTCCATTTGTCATCTGGAAATTCAAATTTAAAAAAATATTTGTCTGAATACCTTGTTGATGAAATTCTCTGTAGCCACGCTAATTGTGTCCCTCTTTTCTTGAAGCAACTCGAGCTGTTGTCTTATGGAACTTTCAAAAATCTGGCTGGGTCCAGCATTGGAGGCCATTTTTTTAAATCTACAAAAGTTTATATAATCCGATCAGTAAGGTACAATAACATTTCCTGATTAAACAGGTAATCTGATGTACATTATCAGGCAGGCATGCGTACGAAAGAACACACACACACACTTCAATAGACACTGCGGTGATTTTTCTTGAGACCCGTTGGGTAACTCCATATTAAACACTGCGGATATCACAACTTCATCCAGTTTCAATAACAATGAACAATCGGATCTCGGTTATACTATACTCTAAGAATCTAGTTACAAGATATTAGTTTTTAATAATAACTAATGATAATAAAAATTAGAAGCGGTTTGTTATTATAAATGGTTAGACTAATTTCTGGAAATATATTATTGTTGACCTATATTTATGTGTAATTATTTTCTCCCTTAAAGATGTATTAATTATATTATTTTTAGACACTGGGTTACTATGATTACTATGAAGATAGATAACACACGAGTTATAGTAATAGTAATAGTTTCGTGTTTTGACAAGTAGTGACAAACACACCCAGCCTTATTCCAATAGGCAGACTATGTTCAGTATTTTCGAGTTACTGTTTTATACGTACTCACATTTACTAAACAGACTTAATCGCATTTTAGTTATCTGTTGTTGTTGTTTTTTATCGTTAAGACAAAACTTAAATCCGGACACTATTTTAAAAAAATATATATAATTTCAGATTAAATTCATATGACTGACTGTTCGAATAATAAAGAGCTACATCAATAAAATAACAGATAATATATTTTATTAAAAGGCTTATGGTTTATAATATTTTTTTAAAAAATCCATATTTTATATTTAAAAAATTGATTTACCGTCCCAAATTTGATTTAATAAAATTCACAGTACACAAGACTAAGATAAGACAATGATGAAAAATGGACACGTAAAATTGGAAATTCCCACAGCTAATATTAGATACTTTCATTTTCAATATCTGAAACGGAAAATATTTCAACAAAACTCTTTTGAATAATAGCTATAAAATATCATTTTATCTTTCGCCGTCATTTCAGAATTAGATTGCTTGTGAAAAACTTGTTTTTAAAACAGTCAAAATAAAAATGTTTTAAATTAAGTTGTTTTATTTATTCTCGGATATGGACGACACATTTCAAAAGTTGGTCACAAAAACATATGACATATTTTATTTTTATTGTCTTTGCGTACAAACAAAAAAATATAAAAAATAAAACTAAATTGATATGAAATTTGTAAATCACGAAGATTCTAATTGAGTAAATCAAAAATTGATTTGGCAATAATATATAAGGTACTATTGGACACAATTTTCAAATTAAAGCTATACGGGCTATAGGTTGAAGATCTAGTTGGTTCGAAAAAGCTTCAAAATGATATTTATTGACACCAAAAGTATGGTATTATATTATTTCTAAAGAAAGTTATGATTTTTTTTAAGTACTTTATTTTGGGATATCTCTGCTAATTGAAACATATACGAAAATATAAAATAGATTAGGGCTGTTATCGATTAAAATAATTTTAATCGTTAACTTTTGAAAAATTACCGATTAATTAATCGATAATTTTGTTAAGCTAAAAATAAAGATGTATGACGTTATTTAACTAAAAATTTCAAGGGAAGTCATAAAAATAGGCCATTTGCATCTACGTTAAGTTATTTTTAAAACAGTTAGCAATGAAAACAAGTTAAATAACGTATTAAAGTTGAGGCACTTGAATGAAAATTTCAAATTATTTTTATAAATATAAAAGTAATACAGCTGTATAGAAATTGTTTGATGATTAGTAAAAACATAAAGATCATCTTTTTATCCCAAGTGGTTCGAAAGTTTTGATTTTTTTTTTCTAAGACCTCATAATCTCTTTTTCACTATTTCGTTTTCCTTCATATTTTGTGCCTTTTTATTGCATTTTTTAAAATGCCCATAACCTAAGTATTTAATTTAATTACATTTAAAACATCTACTATTGTTTGGGGGATATATTTAAAAATAAGTAGTTCAATATAATATCAATGAATTAAAAATGTTTTTTGTTAAATAGTTAAAAACAATGTTTTTTTAATATAATTGCCCATATAAAACAGGTTATTTTAAAGTATACACTTTCTGCACACCCTTAACGAAGAATATTGTACTTTAATAAAAAATGATAAAATAAAAAACTTTTCTATTTTTAATCACTATTTTATCGATTAAAATAATTTTAATCGATAAAATAATTTACCGATTAATCGAGAAATTAATCGGTAATTTCCGCAGCCCTAATATATATATATATATTAGGGCTGTTATCGATTAAATTAAATTTAATCGTTAACTTTTGAAAAATTACCGATTAATTAATGGATAATTTTTTAAAGCTAAAAATAAAGATGTATGACGTCATTAAACTGAAAATTTGAAGGGAATTGATATAAACAGACAATTAATATTTTCATTATGTTATTTTTAAAACAGTTAGGACTGAAAAGAAGTTAATTAACGTATTAAGGTTGAGGCACTTGAATGAAAATTTCAAATTAATTTTATAAATATAAAAGTCATATAGCTGTATAGAAATTGTTTGATGATTAGTAAAAACATAAAGATAATCTTTTTATCCCAAGTGGTTCGAAAGCTATGATTTTTTTCCAAGACCTCATATCTCTTTTTTCATTATTTCGTTTTCCTTCATATTTTGTGCCCTTTTACTGCATTTTTTAAATTGCCCACAACCTAGGCATTTAATTTAATTAAATTTAAAACACGTACTATTGTTAGGGGACATATTTAAAAATAAGTAGTTCAATATAATGTCAATTATGTAAATTTTCATATTGTTAAATAGTTAAAACTATGGGGTTTTATTTATATCATTGTCCTTATAAAACAGGTTATTTTAAAGTATTCTCTCTCTGAACTCCTTTAACGGAGAAGTTTGTACGTAAAAAAATAATAATAAAATAAAACCTTTTATAAATTATTTATTAATAAATCGAATTAAAAAAAACAACAAGATTTTTAAAATTTTAATCACCATTTTATCGATTAAAATAATCTTAATCGATAAAATAATTTACCGATTAATCGAGAAATTAATCGGTAATTTCCGCAGCCCTAAAATAGATACAAGTGAAAATTTGGCAGTAAGAGTTATATATACATCTTAAAGAGAGAACAAATTTATGATGATTCATTTCATTACGAATGAGAAATGGTAATTATAAAAGACAACAAAAGACTAATGATGTTATAAATTTATTTATTTTTTTTTGAATACTATGATTAAAGAAAATACATTATTTCTTTACCCGGATAAAATCTAATTACATTTTCCGCTTTGTGTTTAATTCAGAAATAAATCAAACATCAAAATAGGCAATGTAATGCGTGGCAATGCTATAATGTCATGAAATACAAATAAAGATCATTGGTCAAATTAAAAAAATGTCAATTATCACAAGAGTTTTTTTTTATTTGCGCATTGGAATTTCTTATTTTGATGAAATAACTAAGAGTTTTTCTATACCAAAATTGACAACCTGAATCATCATTTAGCGCATAACTCAAATTTTTAGCCAAATTACTGTGAGTTACTTTTCATAAAAATAACAAATGCCTCATAGTGCGGGCTTATTTCTCATCATTATACCAACTAACTCATCTCGTCTCACTAACCCTACGAGATGTCACGCAAACCAAATATTATTTAAACAAAAATTTCTCATGGCAGTGTACAACAAACTAAAACTACATCAGCACTACTATTAAAAGTGGGAACGATTTACCCAGTATATATATATATAAAGCGATAACCTTGAACACAATCCCTTGAGCCCACAACACAACCCAACATGTCATCAGCTTACATCTAATACATAATACAGACAGCACATTTGGCCGTGCAGACGGAATGTAATAATTAACAAAAACTTGTATACATTAAATTTAATAGATATTCTATTTAGAGCTGAAATTCAAAATTAAATAGATAAAATATTAAATAAAAATAAACTTAACTAAATAGGAATACGCTATGGAGTATGACACTCACTTCGAAATGCTTTTTTAAGTTCCTAACCCTTTAAAAATGTACCTGTTTGTTGTCTTTAAAACGTTTTAATTGCATAATCAAAAAAAAAAAAAGAACTGGCAGATTTAAAGTTAAATTAATGTCACAAACTTACAGGTTTTAATCATTTAAAAAAAACACATTTCACTTGGGAAAAAAAAAGTTTTTATTTTTAGCTTTCGTTTACCATTTACTCTGAATTCCATCAATGAGTAATTTTCCATTGCTACCAAGGAAGGTCGAGCCAAGTCATTTAGAGTGTCTTGTATTGTCAAAATTTGATGAATGAATTTCTTCAACAATTTTATATTTCTACTGTAATATTATGAGTCATTTGAAAAGCCAACAGCAACCTTTGACATAGGCGTTTCTGTATTTTCTAACATGCAAGATGATTTTTGCGATTATCTGAGGATCATTAAAGAGCAATAAAAATATTTTCACAGCAGAAAACCCAATTTGATTAGGAGAAGGATGTCCAAAATTTTTGCATGCGGGCCTTATGCAAAGATATTTGCGGGCCGGGCTCAAATAATAATATAAAACTGAAACAGTCTGATGGGTTTTTATTGTAAAATTTTAATGCGAATGGTGAAACTGAGCTCTTGAATGCAGTAAGTTGTGAGGCCACGCTCAATGCCATGGTTTTAATATGTATGATATCACGTAGTTGAGAGTTACTTATTCTCGTCCTCACACAGATCTTGTTAAAATTCATAACTGAAAATGTCTGCTTACACAAGTATGTCGAGCCAAACATGCTAAGCATTTTAAAAAAACAACAAATGTTCGACTTCCTTAAATCTCACTTTAACCATGAAGCTGACTGTTTATGTCAAAGAGAAGAAATTGTCTGCTGCAACATTCAGCATTAGTTTGCAGCTAAATGAATTCCAGCTGCATATTGCCTGCAGTATTATCAAAATCTACAGAGAAATATGAAGATTTAACAAAATATAATGGATGGATGGATAGGGAAGTCAATAGTGCGCTAGCCTTACAAGCTGAGGGGCGTGGGTTCAAGCCCACGAAAAGCCACAATAAAAGTGCTGTGCAATGACTAACGCTTAGAAAGTCCTCCGCTGACATGGAGAGGGATGGGCGCCGCCAGTATCTATTAAGCCCGAGAAAATTCCAATGGAAACATTATAATCCTCTACGACCTCGATGAAAAGAGGTTATGGAACTAAAAAAATGGATGGGTGGAAAGGGTCAACAAAGTTAATAAAAGTGTCCAGTTCACTTCTCTCCATATTATTCACCCCAATACCGTCATCTATGTACCTCTTGTAGAATTCAGGGAGGCGACCAGTGTATTCCTGTTCCACTCTGTGTTCAAAGTGGCCCACAAACAAGCAAAGCTTGGTCCAATTTTCGTCCCCATAGCGACCCCACTGATTTGGTCAAAGAACTGGCCATTGAACTCAAACGAGTTGAAGGTTAGAACTAATTCAGCCAGCAGTAGTAAGGCGTGTGTGAGTATACTGGGGTGGGGTTGCCTGTCCAAAAAGTATTGCACAGCTAGAAGGCCATCATTGTGGGGAATAGATGTATAAAGGGAAGATAAATCAAGGAGGAATAGATAATGTTTTGTGTCTGGATTAATGCTGAGTGACTCAAATATCATTAAGGCATGATTGGTATCTTTAATGTATGTAGGGAGTGATGCCACTAAGGGTTGGAAGATACCATCAAGGAATTCAGAAATGTGTTCAGTTGGACACGAACAAGCTGAGACAATGGGTCTCCCAGGGTTGCCATCCTTGTGAATTTTGGGTAGCAGATAGAAAGAAGGCTTTCCCAAGTCACTTTCAAAGATGTGCATCCTAGATGCTGATTTGGGGAGGGCGCATTCAGTGATCAACTCGTGAATGGTTTTCTTTACAGTGGCGTTATATTTTAAGATGGGATCCGTTGTTCTTTTATGGTAGAAATGGGTATCGTCCAGTTGTCTCTGGGCTTCTTTGATGTATAAATCCCTATCCCACACAACAACGGCTCCACCTTTGTCTGCCGGTTTGATGACAATATCTTTCCGGCTGTGTAATAGAGATAAAGCCTTCAACTCAAATTTGGACATTTTAGAATGACTGAGTCGGGGTAACAGAAGGTTTTTAATTTCATTCTCGGTGCTCTTGATGTACAGGTCCAGAGCCTTTGATTGACCAGGCGGTGGAGTCCAGATGGATTTTCTTTGTTTATGAAATGGGAACAATTCATCTTCGGTAAGGGTGTTGCTATTCCCGGCAAAATGGAACTGAAGTCTGAGAGCACCGAAAAAACGCTGAGAAATGCAGCCTAATACCACACATTTCCCCTCACTGCAGGATATCATGACAAATTTACCAGAAAGAAGCTTCAATTAGCAAATGCATAGCTTTGTTGCAGATATCACATCATAGGCTGATGAATTTCAAAGACGCTTTCATGACTTAATAACTATAGATAAGATAAACATGGTTGTTTTTGTTCTTACTTATCATCCACACAACATCAAAGCCAAAGAAATATTTACGAAGAACCGTACTATCCTCCTTGCGGACCCTGAGACGAACAACATTTTCTCCACCCCACCCCTAATTGTATATAGGAGGGACAGAAACCTATGTGATCTTATGGTTCGCACCTGCCTCCCCACATCACCCAACCACCTGGGTACCATACCATGCGGCTGACTTCGGTGTAAGACATGTCCTTTTGTTGTGCAAGCCGCTAACAGATGAACTTCCCTAAAGGGCTATTTATGATTATGATGGTTTCACCTGCGCTAGCCGCAACGTTGTCTACACCATTGTGTGTAAGCGCTTTCCTTTGAAATACATAGGAGAGACGGGACGATCTTTGTCGTGCCGAATGTCTGAACATATTAGGGCGTTTACACAAGATAAACAGTGTCCCGTCTCCCGTCGCTTCAATGGATGCGACCATGTGGGTGTCAAGGACCTGGCAGTCACTGCTATTGTCTCGTGCACAAACACAAACACGAGAGTCCAGATTGAAAACAGATTAATACAAAGTCACGGTACACTCGCAACACATGGAATGAATATTGTCTTTTCTTTGACCACCTAGGCGGTTGCCCCGCCCACTCTCTGCTTTCCTATATACATTTGCTCTGTCATCTCTCAGTTTCACTTTTTGGATACTTTGGATTTCACCGCAGCTAAGTTCCTTTATTTTATTTTTTTTATTTTTTAATTTTTTAATTTTTTTTTTCGTTTTGTTTGTGTCATGTATGTTCGTTGATAAAGGCTCTTTGCCGAAACGTTCGCTGTTTTGTTACGTACGGTCAGGCTAACCCTTACCTTGTTAACGTCTATTCCATTGAATTTTTTATAAGCCTGATTGCAGTCCTACCCATCATTTTGTTTACTAATTTTAACGAATGCTTTATGCAGTTTTTATTGTGTTTTATCAAGGTCAACTTCTTTACTCAAAGTTCAAAAAAAATTATATGACATCCGTATCTCTCTTTCATACATGCTATGAATTTAAACACATCAAAGAAATTTGGTTATGGAAATCGTAAGTAATTATTTCAATCACTATCAAATATATTACAACAGTAAAAGTATTTGAAGAGTTTTACCCGTAGCCATACGTATTATAGTTTTTTTCAACAAAGTTGCAATTAAGGAAAATTGTTTTTTTTTTTTTAATTAAACTTCTCAAATAAAATGATGATTAAAAAATAAACTATAACGTTTTACTAATTTTTAAAATATTTATATTGTCACATTAAAAATTTTCATATTAATTTCTTTTACAGTTTATTATTTAAAATAACTATTTATTTATAATTTGAAAAACGTTTTTAATGACGTTGTATGTGCCAACTTGTGTGCATCCATTTTCAATGAAACTGTAAAGAACTGTTTTTGATGCTTTTATAAAGAAGTAAACTAATAATACACCACAACATGCATTTTATTTTATGTTTTTTGTCTTTTCAATAGCTGCTCTTGTTACTTTTGGCATTTATTTTCATAAGCTTGTCAAATTTAAGCTTAACTTAGAACTAAGACTATAAATATGAAAACTGTTTACGAAAGAATTTTTGTAGATTTTTGTTTAATCTCAATTATTATGTAAATGTTAATAGGATTTTAATGGTATTAGAGAGATGGAACAGTTAAAGGTTGATGTAAATTCATTGAAAAATGCAAACATTCCCAAGAATATATCTCCCTTAAATTAGTCCCTAAAAAGCCAATGGGTGTGGCTACCTTTCCCTCATTCTTCCCTTATGTCTCCACATTATCAATCTTTGTAATTTTCTAGCATGTATACGGTAATGTTTAAACAAAGTTTAAAGTTATATACCACGAAATATGTTGTAACAAATAATTGGATCTTAAAAATTCCCAAATGATTCAAACTTTTGAAATTAGATTAATAATTATGTTGTTAACGACATTTAGGTAAAATAGTATTGGATTTATAATTTATCCCTCTTGAAAGACATACAATTTCGTGTCATTATTGAGGTTGAATGCTTGTGCAGTATCCTCTAGATTGTACGTCTATTTACTTTAGAGTTACCTTCATTCGACAGAGTGGAAATATATAATAGAGAACAAAAGTTAGCAAGAAAATGTATGTTCTTTAGAGCTAAGAAATATTTATAAAGTTGTAAGTTTAAAATTTGCACATTTTAAAATTTAAAGATTTGTTGTTTTATTTTTTTCTGCTTTCAATTACTAATTACACATCAATACAAACCCAATAAAGTAATTAAAAACAACAACAAAATGATCGCTACATTCTAGGTCCAAAACAAATGAGCCGAATTTTTAACGCTGAATCTTCTGTGTTGGTTAAAAGTAGAATCATTAATACTTTCTTCATGTGCTACCTTGAACCTAATTTATAAAAAAAAATATATAAAAAATTCATGCAAAATTATAACATTCATTTCATGATTTAATATCTCCTAATTTCTTCTTTTTGTAGTAAACACTTGAATGTTTTAACTTGATATAGATCTATATATGTAATTCACAAAAAAATCAGGACAAACATAAGACGTATGCTAATCGCCATGATGAATGACCCTTAGCTCGCTAGTGTCGACCAATCAAAGTTAATGCTGGCAAGCTATGGTGATGCATTGAGGGGGCGTGTAACAAAAACCACATTGGGGAATTCTAGTGATCACCAGTGCGTAAAAGGTCCACCTACTGATGTTCTTTGTTCGTTTCTTTGGTGTGTTTTTTTTTTTTTAGTTTTTTTTTTAATTTTTATTTTGCACTATCTATAAAAAAGCCTGCGGCTTAAGCTACGTCGCGGGTTGCATCTACTATTATTTATAACTTTTATATTTTAAATTTGGAAAAATAACCAAAAACTTTAGCTGACCAACATTTGAATGGAATCATTTATTCAAGTCCGTCGGCTGTAATCCTGTCTCACGGTTTAATCCAGATGTAGCCATTAGAATCTAAAATGACATTAAGTGTGAGTCATTGAAAACTGTTTACCTTTTCTTTTAGTGCGATCGTAGCACAAAGCGTTTGAGCATTTCAATGTTCTTTTATAAAAAATACTACAGTGTGTTATAATTCTCCCATCATTAACAAAGGAATTGGTTAACATCAAAACATATATACGTTATAGATTACTTGAGTGAATTTGTTAAAAAAATATTCTCAATAAATTTTGGTTTAACGATATTAATAAACAACTACATAAAGTTATTATGTGCAAAATGTTTAACTCTGAAAATATTAAATTACTTAATTTGTCACGTTTCTATAATGTTACCCCACATTTCCTCTCAAAAAGAACCAACTACTGTTTGTATTATTCAACTCCTTGGTCCTTACTTGTGTCGAAGATTTAGTAAGGAAGCGGATTCTTATCGGGCAACAGGATTCCAAGAAAAAACAAAATTTTTCTGTGAGAAAAAGGGTTATTAAAAAAAGATTCCATCATGGAGTGAAATCATAATAAGAAACCCCCTAATCAACAACACATTGCCCAACGAATACATGATGCAACGTGGAAGGGCACTCAAAAAATAATTAAACTCATTGATAGCCTACCTATAACATCTGCGATTTTGGTAAGTGTGTACAACTTTAAACTGCATGAAGTATTTAGAAAAGTGGGGACATTCGGATAAACGGAAAGTATTAAGTTAATCAGAAACCAATCTAATTCACTGGATATCAGTCTTTAGTAACAATTGTTTTCTGGCACAAATATTTGTAAACATCGTTTTTTTCTTCAAGAAATAACATTTTAAATGATATATCTACAAGATTTTTAATAATTAATTTTTCACGGAATAGGCAATTAAAAAAAACAACAACATATTTTTGAGACAAATAATTATGAGGTGTAAAAGTGTTCATAGGACATACAAAATGACAATGTCTTCCAAATTTAAGAATGTCAGTCAATTTTTTGCCCAAAGAATTTCATGTTTTGCTGACTTTTAAAAACAGATTACAATTTATATCCTGAAATTGTAACATGTATATATTTTCAACAAAATACAAAACATCTCGTGCAATGTCACTATTCCTTCGAGACATCAACCAGAAAATAATAATTTCATTTAAAATATTTCTCATAAGAGCATTTAATAACATTAACAGTACAATAGGTGAAAAGCAAAAGTCAATCTCATTTATACATTAGGTGTCTTCCACACTTGTCTCATTGCGCATCGGCGTGCACTCCTTTTCAACTTTTTCCAGCATTCTTCTTCTTTAATGAACACACAAAAATCTCTACCAAATGGCGGCCAAAGTTTGGCTCGAGTACCACATGCGAATTCTCTGTTTTCTTTGGTGGCACGCGTACAGGCGTACAGTTTATGAAAAATATTCGATAAGGATTATTCGAAGATTTCCAGTGAAGGTTTTAAACACAAAATGCCTCAAATTGGCTCTGAAATGTATTTATATATTTTAAAATGTCTGTCTGTTTCTCTAGGTGTGGTATTCCCTTATTTAGGCAATAAACTTTTAAGAAAGAGGGACTTCAGTTTTACACAGTCTGGCAACTCTAACCCTAGCATGTCTAAGATCTTACAAACACAAACATATTGTACAAGACAATAAAAAAAATTAAAGAGGAATGGTAAAGATCAAGAGAAAACTTATTTAATTACCAGGTCAGTTATACTTTTGAAATTGTTAGTGAAAAAAACTTAACAAAAATAATAAATTTATTTCATATTGAAGGCACACAGTTAATGAATAACACTTCACTTTTTTGGTAAATGACTATGTAAGATAATAAAGCGCACAAATTTAAAACTAGGGACACGACACACGTTTTGAGTTTAGTGTTATATTTTTAGTACTCTTATGAGTTAATTGTAATTGTTGAGACTTTTGAAACGCCTCGGCACATTTTGATTCACGTAAATTGCGTAGAGTTGGTAAGCTTGATTTTGTTTCATTTGTAAATTTTTACATAATATATTATATTAAAAAAATTAAATAAAAAATATAATTATTTTAGATGTTCTAAATTGCATTCCCAATACAACACAAATAGTTTTTTTAAATATTCTCTGGAAAGTTAACACTGCAAATGCTTTTTTAAAAATATACGGATAATGTTAAATATCGTCATCCGTTGATCATACAGCAAGAGAAGTTAATGCTTACCGAAGTCATCCCATCCTCAGCTTTACCTCTACTGCATGCGTCCACATATAACTTGTCTCCTACTTCCAGCTCAATGCAACGTGTTATCGATGAGTTCAGGCGGACGCTACAAATTTCAATAGGTTCATCATCATTCCCTTGAGTTGTTGCTCTCAGAAAACACTTGACCCAAATATATTCGTTATTTTCAGTCGATGATGTGTTCAAGCTGATTAAATAAAAGCCTTTCAAGGGTGAGGTAAAGTTACCAGTCGATATATTAAAGTGATCCCCGTAGTTTGATTCAGTGATACTTTTGGCTCGGTCAAGAGAGATTCCTTTAACTAAAGGGGCTATCCTAAAACAACTGGGAAATTCAACAAGACTGCAAAAGTTTGTGACCTTAGCATACACAGTCGCATTAAACCCAACATTGGGATGACTGCATTTTAATCCTGGGGAAGAAGGAGTCAACATTTCCCTATTATTTACAAAGAAGAAAGCAACATTTAATCTTTTGATTTAAAAAAAAAATCAACTTGTTTCGTAGTTTAACTAAGACTTTTTTTCATTTAAAAATAGGAAAATCATTTTGTCCAATTATGTATCTTATATGTTAGAGACGCTCCTTCTGTATAGAAGATAATTGGGTCCTACGTTTATCTATGGTTTTATGTTTAATCCTGTATTCCTATTAGAGTTTTAAATGATGATAAAGTGGTTGCTTTTCTAGTTTCTTTAGGCAACCCATCCATGCCCGAATACCGGACGGGAAGAAAGAAAACTTGTATGTTTTTGTTCTTGAATACGAAATAAGAAGGGTGTTTATATATTTATGTCTATCTTAGGTAAGCATCATACTATCTATGTGTTGTTTTTCTAAATTAGAATTAATTGCTTTATATACAATTACTAATTAACTATTGGCTCTTCTATCATATAGTGTTTCAAGGTTTAATGATTTAACTAACGGTGTTACTCTTGTGAGTTTTAAATATTCTCCATTAATGAATCTGGCAGCTCTTTTTTGAATATATTCTAGTTTATCAATATTTTCTTTGCTGGATGGGTCCCATCTAGAATATGGATATTCTAGTATAGGTCTCACCTGGGTGAGGTAGAATTTTAGCTTAATATCTATATTTTATTTGTAAATGTTTATTTTTATAAAATCAACGTTTTTGTTTGATTTTTTAAAATAATTACTTTGAGAATCCCATTAAGGTTTCTCATTTATTTTGACATCTAAGTATTTTGCATCTTTAGTTATGATTAGTTCTCTTTTATGAATGAAATATTTCAAATTTATTTGTTTCATTTTCTTTGTTACACTTAACAGTTGACACTTTTCTGGATGGAAGGGCCCTGTTGTTGTGATGAAATTTTATCGGACTATTAAGCCCAAGTAACACCCAACCGCTAGACCACACCAGAAAGATAAGGGGATGTAACTCCCATCTGGGAATCTTACATGTGGGCAGAATAAATGATACATAATTTCATCTACGGGGCTAAAACAAGGAGGCCCACACCCCATTGGTTATCGCTCATCATACAACCAATAAGGAATTCTTAAGTTACGTGACGTGTGGAGATATAATCATTCTTTTCACGGCCAAACTGTACAAGGAGAAAGAAACATCGCACATTAGGGCAACACAGGATCATATCTCTGAACTGTATGAGAAAAGGCGGCAACCTAATCAGTCTAGTAAGAGTGAACTCAAATCTTATTTTAATGATGTACATTTATTATTATATGTATTTTTATAGCAGATTGACATTTATTTTGTTCGATTGACATGGATTTAGTACCCCACGGGATAAATTTACCGTGTAGGGACCCGTGTGATGGTCTTATATATATCACGCTTGCTTTAATAATATGTGCCTACACACGCGATCTCCACCAAATAGATGGAGCAGCGTGTGTGGATGTTAAATTATAAAGTAAATAAATTAAATTGTTTTATTGATTGCTGAACCCATGTGTAAGGTGTTCGCCAAATAGGCCTACACCCGTGGTAGAAAGACTAAACCATTAATTCATAATATTATGTCAAATTATTATTCCTTCTGGCGTCTTGCTCTGAACGGCTTGTCGTTGGAAAGAGGACCATGTACAAGTCTATGCGATAGAAAACTCTCAGAGTTTTGTTTCTATTTCATAGCCTGGTTCCTGCCCTGCCTGAATTCCAGGGAGCTGCACCAGTAGAAGTACGCCACGGTGAGGGAGCCGGACAGCCATCCAACCCACCGGTACTATTGCCGATAAAGGATCGCTACCCTTCCCACGAGACATCCTAGTGTCCGTGCCAGCTAAGGTCGAAAGCTAATCCACAAATGCTACCATCTGCACTAACTGTAGGATTGAACATCCGTACAGTAGGCCAGAGATGCACACCATTCGCCACAGAGCCCTGTGCTTTTTTCTGCTCAGCTCATCACGTACTACCGTGTTAGCTGATGCCAGCCATACCATACCACAGCTGTGTGACCGTGTGAGCTGAAAATCTTAACAACGACACACGTAGAGAGAAGTGAGAGCCCACTCTACTGTGTACGATCTATCTAGGTCAAATAATACAGATACCAACATTGTTTACACAAGCTTAGTCGAGCCAGCTGACTGTTACGTCACAATGTCAACACTGTGAGAGGAGCACAACACCGGAAGCTGCCTATACACACATCGCAGAAAGACGAAACGAGGTCAAGTCACGCAGCACACCAAAACAGCAAGCATACAAGCCTACACCGGATAACCAGGGACTACGTGACACAATTTAATATAAGTATTCAAAGATAGAAATTTTGGCGTAAATCAAGCTGTAATGATAATAAATAGCGAGCCATAATACTTTAAATACCTTAATCTTTGGGGTACATTTATTAATGAATATTAGAGTTATTGCCCAATGTAAATAGTGTACATTAAACGTTAATCTATACTAATAAAAGGAAAAGCCCTGACTGACTGATTCACTCATTCATCACTAATTCTCAAACTTCCCGTGTAGGTAGATGCATGAAACTTTGGGAAGTTGTTGGTTACCCTCTCACGACGAAAATTGGGGGCCCAAAAACATTTTTTCCCTAATTTGGGCTCTATAAAAATTGAAAATAACGAATTTTCCCATTTCCCGTGTAGGTAGAAGCATGAAGCTTTGGAAATTTGTTAAGTACACGCTCCCAATTATAACTGGAAAAAAAGAGTTAAATTTCCCACTCATGGGGGCTGGAGCCAAAAAACAGTTTTTTTTTTCCTTATATGAGCTATATAAAAATTGAAAATCACTAATTATCCTATTTCCCGTGTAAGTAGAAGTATGAAACTTTGGAAATTTGTTAAGTACATGCTCCAAATTATAACTTGCGAAAAAGAATTTTTAAAATCTCACTCATGTGGGGCCGGGGGCCAAAAAACTGTTTTTTTCTACATCACTAATTCTCAAAATTACCGTGTAGGTAGAAACATGAAACTATAGGATGTTGTTGGGTACCCAATAACGACAATATTTGTTGAAAAAGAATTTTAAAAATCTCCCTCATGTGGGGCTGGGGGCCCCAAAGTTTTTTCTTAAATGGTCCCTTAAAAAATTGAAAGTCAGCAATTTTCCTATTTTACGTGTAGGTAGAAGCATGAAACTTTGGGAAGTTATTGGGTACCTTCTAATTAAAAAAATTGGCAAAAAAGAATTTTTAAAATCTCCCTCATGTGGGGCCGGGGGCCCAAAAATTTTTCTTTTTTTTTTTACAAATCACTAATTCTCCAAGTTATCGTGTAGGTAGAAATATAAAACTATAGGATGTTGTTGGGTACCCAATAACAACAAAATTTATTTTAAAAGAATTTTTAAAATCTTCCTCATATGGGACCGGGGGCCCCGAAAGTTATTTTCTTACATGGTCTACTTGAAAGTCAGCAATTTTCTGTGTAGGTAGAAGCATGAAACTTTGGGAAGTTTTTGAGTACCCTCTAATTATAAAAACTGACGAAAAGGAATTTTCAAAACCTCGCTCATGTGGGGCCGGGGGCCAAAAATTGTTCTTAACTTCATCACCGATTCTTCAACTTCCCGTGTAGGTAGAAGCTTGAAACTTTGGAAAGTTCTTGGTTGTCCAAAAACAAATAAATTTGCGAATAAGATTTTTTAAAATCTATTTGAAGTTTGGCTGGAGGCCCAAAAAGTTTTTTCATAATATGGGCTCTATAAAAATTGAAAATCACCAATTTTCCTATTTGCCATATGGGTAAAAATATGAAACTTTGGAAATGGTTTAAGTACACGCTCTCGGCGCAAATTGGCCAAAACAAATTTTACAACTAACTCTCATGGGGGGCCGGGAGCCCAAATATATTTTCTCTTCCATTAAAAACCGACTCATCACTAATTCTCCACTTTTGGGTGTAGTTAGGAACATGGAATTTTGAGAAGTTGTTTGAAACCCTCTCACGACGAAAACTGGCAAAAAAGAATTTTTAAAATCTCGCTCATGTGGGGCCGGGGACCCAAAATAGTTTTGTTCCTAATATGGGCTAAATAAAAATGGAAAATCACGAATTTTCTTATTTCCCGTGTAGGTAGAAGCATTAAACCTTGGAAAGTTTTTGAGTACATGTTTCCTACGATTTTTTGACCAAAAAATTTTAAAATTTCTCACTCTTGGGGGCCGGGGCCCCAAATAACTTTTTCCTGAAATTAGCTATAAAAAAATTGAAAATCACTAATTCTCCTTTTTCCTGACCGGAGGCCCAAATGTAGTTTATCTATTATATTATAACTGATCATCACTAATTCTGTAATTGTCAGTTAGTTAATTTTTTTCACTGGACCACGAAAGACAGACGACAAACACGGTGAATTTAATATATTTAGAAAATCTATCATGATCTAGATTAAATTTTAAAATCAATTTGTGTTTTTAATTGGTATAACGCAGGTTTTCAACGGGTAAATTGCTAGAAATTGAAAATCAGCCATTCTCCTATTTCCCGTATAGGTAGGAGCATGAAACTTTTGTTAATTTTTTTAGTACACGCTCCCGACAAAAATTTGCAAAAAAAAGAATGCTAAAATTTCCTCTCATGGGGGACCGGGGGCCCAAATATAGTTTTTCTTATATTAAAAACCTACTCATCTCTAACTCTCACACTTCCCATGTAGGTAGGAGCATGAAATGTTTGAGAAGTTTTTGGGTACCCTCTCACATCCAAAATTGGCGAAAAAGAATTTTACAAATCTCGCTTATGTGGGGCCGGGGGCCCAAATATATATTTTTTTCTAAATGGGCTTGATAAAAAATAAAATCAACAATGGTCCTATTTCCCCTGTAGGTAGATGCATGAAACTTTGGAAATTTGTCGAGTACGTACTCTCCAAAATAATTGGAAAAAATAGTTGAATTTCCCACTCATGGGGCTGGTGTCCCCAAAACGTTTTTTTCCCCCTTATCTAGCTATTTAAAAATAGAAAATCACTAATTCTCCTATTTCCCGTGTAGGTTAAAGCATGAAACTTAAGAAACTTTTTGAGTACACGCTCCCGACAAAAATTGATAACAAATATTTTAAACTGCCTCTCATGGGGGGCCGGGGGGCCGAATATAGTTTTTCTTACATTATAAACCGTGTCATCACTAATTCTCATATTTTCCGTGTAGGTAGGATTATGCAATTTTGGGAAGTTGAGGGGTACCCTCTAACGACAAAATTAATTGAGATTTTTAAAAATACCTCGCTCACGTGGGGCCGTGGGGCCAAAAACATTTGTTTCCTTATATGGGCTCTATAAAAATTGAACATCACCAATTTTCCTATTTCCCGTGTAGGTAGAAGCATGAAACTTTGGGAAGTTGTTGGGTACTCTCTTATTGGTGAAAAAGAATTTTGAAATTTACAGTCATGGGGGCCGGACCTCCAAAATATTTTTTTTTCTTTTATGAGCTATTTACAAATTGCAAATCATTAATTCTCTTTATTCCCGTATAGGTAGAAGCATGAAAACGATAATTGGCAAAAGAGAATGTTAAATTTCCAACTAATGGGGGCCGGGGCCCAAAAACTTTTTTCCTTACATGAGTTATATAAAAATTGAAAATCACTAATTCTCCTATTTCTGGAGTAGGTAGAATAATGAAACGTAGGGGAATTGATAATTACACTTTCACGATGGTAGCAGGTGAAAAATATTTAAAATATTCCTTACTGGGGGCCGGGGGGCTCAAATGTAGTTTTTTCCTAACGTAAACTAAATAAAAACTGAACATAACTAATTCTCCCTTTCCCCATGTAGGTAGGAGTATGAGACTTTGGGAAGTTGATGAAATTCAATCTCCCAATGAAAGTTGGCGAAAGAGAATGGTAAATTCCAACTCATAGGGGGTTTGGGGCCCAAATATAATTTTTTCTTATATTAAAAAGTGACTCATCACAAATTTCACATTCATCGAACGTTTCAAAATTATTGGGTGCCTTCTCACGAAGAAAATTGGCGTTAAATAAATTTTAAATGCACACTTTTGAGGGCCGTGGCCTAAAAACGTGCTTTTTCCTTTTATGTGCTGTATAAAAATTGAAAATCACTTATTCTCATAATTTCCGAAAAGGCAAACGCATGATACTTTAGGGGCTTACGAAGTACACTTCTACGATGGTAGCAGGTGAACAATTATTTAAAATATCTCTTACTTGGAGTCCGGGGGCCAACATGTAGTTTTTTTCCAAATAGTAACTATATAAAAAGTAAAAAAATCACTTATTCTCCCATTTCATGTAGGTAGAAGCATTACAATTTTTGAAGTTGTTGGGGCCCAAATATAGTTTTTATGCACTCACTAACTCACTCAATCATTACTAATTCTAGAACTTCCCGCAGCAAGGCGCGGGTAAATTGCTAGTCATTTATATTATGCAATGGTTCTTTTGTTCATCATTTGCGGAGATCACTAATGTACGTCCTTGTGAGTGTGAACGTATAAATACAAATAATACCCTAGACAATAACATATACTACACCTTTCACCGCAGTTGTATAAATTATACATTCATCAGCAAATAACCTAAATTTTATTCCTGATAAGATACTGTTGGGTAAATAATTTATATAAATTAAATAGTGTAAGCAAACTAGCACAGTTCCTTGTGGAACTTCCCATTTTACCTCTGTTGGTGCAGATTTAGATCCATTTATTATAACAGTTTTCACCCTATCCAATAGGAAGTCTTGAATCGTGTGATTGATTTTAGTGATGTTTATTTTATATTATCTTTTAAATACGCAACTTCAAAGAAAAACATTATTGCATCCTAGGCTTATCTATGTTTTGTGTCTAATCTGGTATTTTACTATACTTTTTAAATGCTTTTAGAGTATTGTTTTTCTGGTTAGATCAGGTAATCCATACCAAGTCTCAATTCCAAGCGGACAAAAAAATAAATTTTATGTGTTTTTCTTGCATTTAAGAAAAGAATTTTAAATTACTATGACCTATCTGAGTGTTTTATTAAGTTATCTGTGTGTTATATTTTGCTTTTAGAATTAATTAATGTGTGTGTGTTGTTCCTACTTTGTTATTTGTAGCCATTGTTACTATTTAAATAAATGAATTTTTCCATTAGTGTTCCTGACCAAGGCTAATTAAAGGATTTCGGTAACGTAACTTAGTAAGTACACGTTGTTGGGGTTGTTGTTTTAATAAAAATTAGTTTGAAAGACGAATTCTAAATTTCGTATAACATTTTTAAAAACAAATTTCTTAGATTGTTTCTGCTTCAATATTTGAGACCATGAAGTTATAAACGAAAGTTATTGCTCCGCTACGAATAATTTTGCTTAAATTACAAAATCTTGTTACATCAACCTCCCAACAAAAAAAAACAAACTTTATTTACATCTACATTGAAAAGATATAAGACACAAAGCAATTTTATACCTCTTTGACTAAACATTGCCAAAATATAGTATATAACTTAAATAACTGTATTTAACCAATAGACATGTTTCTCAGTGTGGGTGGCTGAATTCAACCATTACCACAACTCCTAAACACCCCTTAAAATGTATTATTACCAATTTCTTTGACTACGTCCGTCAGTTTAGTCATTCGAGTTTCAATGTCCTCTACCTGTAACATGGTAAATGGAATATGAAAAAAAAAATATAACGAAATGTTTTTATGATTTAAAGATATATATATGTCACCAAACTCTACTTTGAATTTACTATATTGAAATTATACAAAATTTAAGAAATTTACAACATTTTTTTAAAAAAAAAATGTATATTTAAACTTTTGTTTCTACTTTAAATAGCATTTTAAATAACCTTTGAAAGTTTCTGGCTACTGTTGAGTTTCTTGTTCAAGGTCTCATTTAATTTCTCCAAAGGATTCAGTCTCTTGGCCAGTAGCTGACATACTGTACCAATCTTTTGAAATATCAAAATATAGACATGATAGTTGACAGATGGTACCGAATCTTTTAAAATATGAACAATTTTTTACATGTTGGTTATCGCAAAATATTAAATAATAATTTAAATATATAAACTATTAATCTAAGTAGCACTAATTTCATTATAGGACTCTCACCTTTAAGGTTTCACTGTATCTTTAAAATTGATCGATAAATGACAAATCAACAAACACATTAAACCTTTATTCAATAGCGCATCCTCTTTCTATTGCTATTTCTTTACTAGTTAAAACCAAACATTCTTTAATTGAATTACCCAAACTAGAAAATTGTTGTTGACTTATAGTGTGACCTAATTAACTGAGCTGTGTGAACAATTAACTTAACTGAATTAGCCATGTGAATGAAAGAACCAACTGAATTAGTTTACAGATCGTTTGAACATTAGACAAACATTTTAATGAGCCGGTGAAATTTTCAACTATCTGATATATGTGTGTGGACTTTGGATCTATTTAAAGGTGCTGTCTGAAGGCTTGACCTAAAAGACTGAACTTCTCGAATCCTATGTTTGCTTTTCTCAAGGATTAGTTTTGTCTGGTTTACAATAAAAGGTAAGGTAAGGAAGTGTGGAGCCATTCATTCATATTATTTTACTGATCAATAATTCATAGAAAAAAATATACCTACACATTCGTCAATTTTCTCCTTATTGACACTACAAACATGTTCCAACTGTTCTTTGTACTGAGATGACAAGAGATTTAAGGAGATTTCCAGTTGATTTAATTTATCAGACAGTTCATTATAATGTTGATCTGTACTCTCGACTCTCTTTGACAAATCTTGTGTAGACGTAATGACGTCATTGCTACAAGATCTAAGGGAGTTAATATGTTTATTTAATTCGTTCATTGAGGCATTGACAGACAAATTTTCCTCTTCTAGTCTTTTAACCCTCGCACCAATGTTAACAGAAATAACTTCCTGCAAGTTATCGACAATAGCGGATGATTCTTGCCTTGTCTTCTCAACTGCTATTAGTCTCTCTTTTAACTTTTTCTGAGAACTTAAATTTGACTTGGTCCATATTTCAAATTCTTTATTA
Organism: Radix auricularia; assembly: GCA_002072015.1. Lineage (NCBI taxonomy): Eukaryota > Metazoa > Mollusca > Gastropoda > Lymnaeidae > Radix > Radix auricularia. The sequence goes on from MUZC01003651.1 coordinate 513,990, forward strand.
AAGTTTTCTTGTTGTGTTGAGATATCTTTTAATGTTTTATCAAAATATTCTTGTTTTTCTTGAAGTTGCTCCATTGTCCGTTTGAGTGAGAGTAGAGTTTCTTCAACCGTGGTTACTCCCATAGTCATACTTTGAGGAGTACTAGATTTTACTACAACACCTGAAATTACACCAAAAACATAAATATTTGTTATTCTGGGTCATTTCATCAAATAATGTAATGTTTAAAAAATTTGTGTAATTATCATTGTCAAAGCGTAGATAATTCAAGACGACAGGTCAGGAAAAAAAACGTGCTCGAAATAATCCTGATGACATGCAGAACATCTCAGTTTTGGGGCAAGAACATGCCGGGGGGGCACAGTGGTCAAGTTGCTGACGTACTCGGCTGGCGTACCGAGGGTCACGGGCTCAAATATCCGTGAAGGTAGATAAAAAAGTCTTTTGGTAATAGCGATGAATTATCTCTCAAACAAGTGTCTGTATAGATGATACACATTAAGAAGCACCCAAAAAGCACACCAACTGACTAAAGGACATTGTTAATGGGAATAGAATGTTCTTCATCGATAAAGACCAAGAACTACATCCATTCATTTTTTTATGATATTCATTTTCTATTTACAAACGCGGTTTACTGTATAGTTTGAAATACTTTTAATAAAAACGAGCAAAATATTTTAACGAACTAAGTACATTCAATTACCTTCTGAATCATTTATTTCTCCTTCCTTGCTTAACTTCATTTTGCCTATATGACCATACTTATTTTTAGACGGACACAATAGAGTCTGGGTATGTTGCACTGAAGTTGGCATTTCATTATCTTCCATCAGACCTTGGTAAGTAATATTGAAATTATATATACATTTTAACATTTATTTTGAATAACATTTACAAATTTTTTCTCAAAAAATAAAGATAAGAAAAAAAATAGTTTTGAAAAAGGATTTGTGTATAAGGCCTCATTAATTAATAAATGAACTTGGAATACTTTAAAGTTCTGAAAATATTTTATTAGTTTTAAAATAAAATTACAATAGTTACAAAAACAATTCTAATATCTATAGTAATTAAAATTATGTTAAATCAATCAATTTAGTTAAAATTAAATATATTTACAAACGAAACGATGGATAATAAGAAGATTAAGCTTAATTAGTTACATTTTTTATGACATAAAACAAAAAATATAAAGAAATATTTACCTGAAAACTCCTCAGACTTCCCAATAAAAAAAGTTATAGCCTGTTGGAGTCTGTTTGAAATCTCTTCATATGTTGCCTGCTTGCCGTGACTTCCACTTACAAAGCTATCAACCTCCCTCTGTATCTGATGTACGATACAGGCAATGACAATCAGCTCAAGAGAATATGGCATATATTTATATTTTAATGTTGTATATCAAAATAATTATATTTATTTCGGAATGGAATCTTTCCAAAATACAATTGAACATTTGTTTGTCTAAAGTAAATTTCTGATATTTTCGATACCGTTTAAAAAAGAATAGAATTATGAAAAGACCTTTCTGTTTATAGGTTATAAAGTATCGATACCTGATTAATGTATTCGTCTGCAGCTGTATCGACATTATTTCTCTCTTCTTTAAGTATGTCCATCAGCAGGTTAATAAATCTAACCAATCTCGGATTTCGTTGATTCTTGCAGGCCATTTTTGAAATCTAAAAGTATTTGGTTAGACATACGTATGCCATTTGACAAAAACTTTTAAATAAAATTTTATATTTTTTGAAGTATATATATATATATANTATATATTTAATCGATTAATATCTTGACTTGATTTATATAAATAAAAATAATCATTAATGTGTGCGACAACATTTAATAATAAATTATAATTAAATTTTTTAAAATAATTTTCATAAATTATCATAAAAATATAATGGTTGAACAATTTAAACTTTATTTAAGTCTTAATTTTTTATTGTACCCAGAGAAGACACAGAATATTTTACTTTTAAGGAAACACGCCTTTTAAATGGGTAGTACAATTAGTTAATTAATTTACAGCTCGGGCTAAAAATACCAAAATGAATAAAGCAAATCAATGACATGTGTGTTGAATTTTATTAATGCTAGGACTAATTTTTAGCATTCAGGCAGACATGTTGAAGAAAATGTGACGAGTTGGGTCTGTTGGACAATTTCACCATATGAGGAGGACTTGGTGAGTTTGGTCTGAAGTGGGAAAATCTCACCATATGAGAATTACTTGGTGAATTAAGTCTAATGTGGGACAATCTCACCATATGAGGAGGACTTGGTGAGCTTAGTCTGATGTGGGACAATCTCACCATATGAGAAGGACTTGTTGAGTTGGGTCTGATGTGGGACAATCTCACCATATGAGAAAGACTTGGTGAGTTGAGTCTAGTAAAAACATTCAAATGGATCAGTTTAGGCCCAAAAAAAAAATGACACATTCATGTCTAGTGACACATGTACACTAGAGCCACCGTGAAAAGCTCTAAAATGTGCAAGAACTCAACTTCCAATGGAGCAATAATGATTTCAGCATGGGTTGTCGACCCTTCATAAAAATATATACTAGAAGAGAAAATAATATCTCTTTCGGAGCCAATAATCAACAATATACAATAAGAAAACTCCTGCTTTTAACTCTCCAGAAACACTTCTCGCATTGTATGTACTCTCTTTGCTAGACTGTATTCTAGAGATCAAAAACGTAATATCGGGGGCGTTCCTACAATGAAACGTTCTTTCTATGCTATAGTTCTAGTTAAAGGATATCCTTAAACTAACGTAAAATTAATAAATAATGGCCAAGTCATGCCTATTTTATATATTGTACCTTACAAAAATTTTAAAAAATTAAAATTAAATCAAATGAGTCAAAGTTTAAATAATGTCAATATCGGGTAAAAAATAGTGCTAAAAATTTTTTTCATTCAAAAGAAAACAGGCAACACATTGGTTTTCTTTTTCTCGAGTTGGCTAAAATTTAAAGAAAGAACAGTTTTAAAACCATGATACATGGTCTTTTTTCAATAGACTTTTTTTAAATTGCATGCAGCCTTTTTAGGCTTTTTATAATAAATATCTAAGTAGGTAAACCATAAAAGTTCATCGGTTTGATCATCATTTGACTTCTTCGTTGTATTCCAAAACATTGTATCAATTACATTTTACATTTTTTAAAAAATGTTTTCGCTACAGAAAAAAATTAATGGAATAGTTAATTTTTATTAGACGAAGATCGTGTCAGCTTGATTTGAATCTTTGATCATATTTGGCCCGCGGGCCGAACTTTGGACAACCTTGCAATCCAGTGGATTCAACTATAGCCTTACTATGTGTATGTTATTTATGTTCGCATCTTGGATGGGTAGTTAATGTAATTTATACTGACGATAGATTAAATGGCAGCCACATAAAAAATGAGATGGACAAAAGGTAGTATAATAGTAGTATTGGTTGTGGTAATAGTAATGGTATTGGTTGAAGTGGGCGTAATGGTAATTGTGTCTTTGTTGTAGTGGTAGTTGTAGTAGTAGATAAAGTGGTTGTGATATTAATAGTATTAGTAATAGTAGTAGTAGTAGTAGTAGATGTACTAGTAGTAGTAATAGCAGTAACAGCAGCAGTAGTAGTAGTAGTATTAATAGTAGTTGTAGTAGCTGCAGTAGCAGTAACAGCAGAAGTAGTAGTGGTAGTAGTAGTAGAATTGTAGTAATAGTAATTGTAACAGTAGTAACAGTAGTAGTAGAAATAATAGTTTTAGTCGTAACAACACCAGTAGTAGTAGTATTACTAGTAGCTACAGCAGAATGAGTTTTAGAAAGGTTATATAAAATTTCAACTGCATTCTTAATATTTCAGAATTAGTTATAGTTTAGTTAGTCGCTGCTTTAATCACTAACAAAATATAATCATTAACAACAATAATTTTCTTACACACTTACCCTGATCTTAAAGAGCTTTATGATTATAACAAAGTGTAATTAGCAAAACTAGTTTCAGCCCAATGGGATATTAGAAAATTTAAAACGTAATGCTGCATACACACCTGATGAAGTGGGTGAGTATTTTAAAGGAAAATGCTCACGTAAAATCGGGTTTTCTAAATGCATTATCGGGAATTCCTAAACCTAACACCAAAGGAGGAAAAAATCATAAAAATTAATATGTGCCCATGAAATTGGGTTAAACTTCAAACTAGATTTTGAATACACGAATAAAATTTATTTATTTTGAAACAGAATATTCTCGGCTTTTTTCATGAGCCAGGTAAGCCACACAGATTTGCATTACTAAATGAGAAACAAAGTTAAGTAAACTAACTAAATAAGAAACTTCAAGTGAAGCAGCATTTAAAATAACGAAAAACATTAATCGAGATGAAAAAAACAAAAGCACAAAATATTTTTTTTTAAAAAAAACGTAATTATAAACGTAAGCGAATTTTTTTTTTTTTTTTAAACGGCTTAAGTTAGCTATTTCTTACACTTTTTGAAAGTGTTTGTTTTCTATTGTCTAAAAATTTATTTAGATATAAAGTTTGAATTTGTTCAAGTTAAAAGG
>MUZC01003651.1:518903-532891 GCA_002072015.1 Radix auricularia
ATCATTAACACTCTACATCGGTGGAAACTTATAAAATACCGATATCCAATAATGTCATGCCTTGCCAAGACCATTTTTTTGTATACCAGTTACCTCAGTTCCATGTGAATGATTGTTCCGCTCGGCTAATTTCATGGTCAATTAGACCAGCTAATCCCTTGAGCAAGATAATGACAACCCACTTGTCTTTTTGCGTAAAATACAAAATATAAGAAATACAAAATACAAGAAGACAATAAATTTGAGCTTTATTTAAGAACTAATACTGCAGTGTATAGACGTTTTGGCTAATGCCGTTATCAGAACAATAACACGAAATTCGTGCTTACATACATCTTAAAACATTATATCCTTAAATGTATTGGTTAAATGAAAAGAAAGGACAATAAAAAACAAACAAGGACACAGGATGTATGAAAAAAGAAGGGAATTGGAGTATCTACATTTATTTTTTAACCACAACGGGAAAACGATTTAGCAGTTAAGTAAAATAATGAATTTGATTAATTCCATATGGAGCGAACGTACCAAATTGTTTTATGAGTCTATTTAACATGTGGATCCTATCCTGGGTATTTCTTGCGGATAAATACCTGTAACTGCAAAATCCAAAATGACGTCATGGTGAACATTTCCTCAGCCCGCCCCCTTTAATCCGCCACAGTGAGGGGATCACCAATGTGTGACGTAGGGGAGGGTGTGTTTTAAATATTGTGACGTCATATAAAAATACACACAACTTAAAATAAAAGTTCCACTTAAATATGTGCTTGTTCAACATTTATTTAAATAACGTTGTCATTGGCTTCACGCATGTAACAATATTAGAGTGGAGACTTACGCGAAATATATATTAAAATTAAAAAAAAATAATTTGCAACAGGCTAATTTTTATTTAGAAAATACGACTTTCGGGGGTTGTCAAAGCTTTGTTACATCATAGCGGACAAAATTTTTGTGACAAAGTATGACGCGGGGGGAGGGGGTTAAAACTGCCAACCTCACGTGACGTTTTTTATGGGCGGTGCCCTAAGTTTTGAAGGGTTGACACAATGAGCTACTGACCTGTGTGACACCAACCCTAGCGATGCCTCTGGTTTAAGTTACTTTTTTTAAATTTGTTTTTCGCTTGTTTTTATGAATCACTAGTTGATTGTATTTGTAGAGACTATCGAAACAGCTGCACAAGTTGTGTTGCACGGATGTGGCAGCTATGTTGAGTGGAGTTTGTAAACCTAACCTGGTCTCATTTCATCAAGTTGACTAAATATAATTAACTTCAGACAATAAACTTTTTTTTTTATATTCTCAGAAGTTTAGACCTCCAAATGATTTTTTTAAAAAAAGTTAATCAATATTTTTAAATATCGTAATCTTTTCATCAATCAGCATGAAAAATTAATAAACACATGTATTTTAACATTCCTTTCTAAAATATCCACTTTCAGATATAACTTGTCTCCTGCTTTTAGCTCAGTGCAACCCGTTTTAGATTGGTTCCTACTGATAGAAAAAATGTTTAACCTTCGTCATTGTTGTCTTTAGTTGTTCCTCTAAGAAAGCTTGTGACACAAAAGTTGTTGCCGTTGTCGACCGCTGGTGTGCTCAAGATGATTAAATAAAAGCCTTTCAGTGGGGCAGTAAATGTACCAGACCATGAATAAAAGTGATGACCGCAGTTCTATTCATGAATATCTTTGAACTTTACAACACGGCAAGTATTTGAGTATTCAGATTCTTTTGTTTATGTATACGTTATAGAAATGTGTTTTCATGTATAGGCCTTCCTCAGAGTTGTATTAGATTATCTTTGTGTTGTATTTCACTGTTAGAAATAATTTACTTGTCTTTTTTTTAAACAATGTTACTTGAACTTTTACCTTTTAAAATATTTTCTTCTTTTTAGTCCCCCTCTAAAAAACGAGTTTTAAAAAATCATTTTTCCTTCTATGTATTATTATTATTATTTTTATTTTTTTAGCCTCTTGTAAATAACAATTTTTATATCTTGGACAACCAGATATTCGAATTAATATGATTATACACGTGTGTGGGTGCTTATGAGGTTTTACACATGCAGTTCAGTTATTCTCTCATTTATGTACCACTCTACTGCCTTGTAAATTAAACATATTTAATATTTTTTATACCAAACACCTCCGGTGGCGCGTGGATGTCAACAATGGCAGACAGGTACAGATGCTATGTGGAGATAAACTAAAAATATATTAATTTAATCACGGTAAATTCGATAGATCTGAAATTTTAATACACTGCATTAGCATCAAAGGTCTATATGTGGTAAAATTTTGAGATCTCTAAGATTATCAGAATTGGTTTAATTTTACGTAGAAAATTTTGACATTTTGCGGACAGGACGAAAGAAAGATAATATAAATGTGCACTAATACATACCTGTTAATCTAGCATCGCTTGGTTAAACCTAATTTAGCGAGCAATGCAACAGATTTAGTTTTTTACATTGTTTGACCCCCTGGTTCTGGAGACAGCAGATTAGTTGGGCGGTGTTATCTACCTTGTTTAATACCACTGACTGGGGAGGCAGAGTCAAGGTATGAGAATCACTGCGAGTAGTTGTTGTGACATAATTGTGAGCTCTGGCCAAAAGATTTCACTAAACATAACAATCAGAGTCGGTCATGAAAGACAGTCGGGCTATATATAGTGTGGGAAGGAGAGAGACACAGAGAAGGCTAGGAGTTAGTACAGCCAGTGTGGTTGAGAGAGCTAGAGACACAGAGAAGACTAGGAGTTAGTACAGCCAGTGTGGTTGAGAGAGCCAGAGACACAGAGAAGACTAGGAGTTAGTACAGCCAGTGTGGTTGAGAGAGCCAGAGACACAGAGAAGACTAGGAGTTAGTACAGCCTGTGTGGTTGAGAGAGCCAGAGACTACAGAGATAGTCATAGTGTTAGTTGAAGTATCTAGTAAACCATCGAGTTGTGCTCGAGTGTCTAGAGAACAGTCATGGGAATATGCACTTATGTTTAAGTGGCAGAATAGCGTTATACCTTTGCTGTACATGAAGCAGCGGATGTTATTGTATTGCTGACGTGGCTGTTATGGTGTTGCTGACGTGGCTGTTATTGTATTGCTGACGTGGCTGTTATTGTATTGCTGACGTGACTGTTATTGTATTGCTGACGTGGCTGTTATTGTATTGATGACGTGGCTTCTATTGTATTGATGACATATTAAAGGCTTGAGTTATACATTGACAAGAGTCGAGACTTCGTCTTACTTTATCCTGAACCCAAAACGCACAATGCAGCAAATTAGTTATGGGGTGTTAAACCATGCACGCCAAGCGCATCCACATCTATTGCTTTTTTTATAAGACTCTAATAAAGTCTTAGGGGTTTAATATTTTAAATTAGTTAAAATTTCTCACAGTGAGAAATTGTACCTAACCAACAAGTGTTGTGAGAATTGATTACAGAATAACTAATGCTGCGTGCTATTTATTTAAAACCCGTTGTTCAGTAATTAACAAAATAAATATACCTAACAGTTTCGTTAGCTGATATATGTTTTTCAGACGTAAAATTAGTGAAAATATGTTTTAGATATTTACATGGACTTGAAACACGTGCACATAAATGGGCTTGATATCAGCAAAATTTAAATTAAGTTTTGATTTTTCATTATACTTTGTGAACACGCGATTACAGAAGTTGAATTTAATTTTAACTAAAGACATATATAAAGCGAACAAGAATTCCTAAAATATTAATTTTAAAATAAATAATTAAAGTTAGTTTTCTTTTAATGTATACAATGTTCATTATAATATATAAGTGATTTTTATTTATATTAATAATTTTTTATTTTTTTTCTTCTTCTTCTTATTATTATTATTTGGTATTATTATTATTATTATTATTGTTATTTTAAATCATGCTGAATTAGTCAAATATCTTACAATCACAGTAATGTTGCCCATGCTTTTAAGAAAAGGAAATCTCCAGGTAAGTGAGAATTTGTTTAACTAACCACGCATGTTTACACGTTTGACATAGTTGTCAATGAAAATAATGTAACAATTGTTATACGCCATGGTTCGATGACAAGTCGCACATATTGAGCTCTAGGTGACATGACACAAGTTTTTAGTTATGTTATAATTATATTCGGATAACTCTTGTTTCGATGATAAGACGCACATATTGAGCTCTAGGTGACGTGACACAAGTTTTTAGTTATGTTATAATTATATTCGGATAACTCTTGTTTCGATGAATTTTGTGTTGAATATTTTTGTTGGGACTATTAAAGAAACGGGACATTTTGGGTGCTGAAAGGTTGCAGCTTTGTTGAACAGATTTGATAAACTTGACTTTGTCTCATTGGAGCACTTTGACAAAATATTTTTAATAGGTAATATTTATCGTATATGAATATATAATATATATGAATATATATTTTTTTTAAAAATCAGAAACCTTGTTTTCTTATCATGAGTTTTATATCGAATTATTAACTAAGAACATGCTAATGACTTTTGAGATTATGAGGAAAGCAATAAAAAGGGATGAACATATTTTTACAGCAGAAAAATAGAGTTGATTAGGAAAAGAAAAATATATTTTGTATTTTTAGTCTTCATTTTTAACGAATGTTATTAGAAGTTTTATCAAGATCAATTTCAATACCCAAACTTCAAAATTATGTTTATAACATCATTATATCTCTTTAAAGTATACTATGAAATTAAAACCCACCAAAGAAATTTGTTATGGAAATCGTAAATAATTATTTCAATCATTATCAAATATCTCACAACAGTAAAATTATTTGAAATGTTATTATCCTTGGGGATTATAATTTGCTATGATTGAAATATAAACTATCTCGCCCTCGGTTATCTTGCCAATCCTATTATCTTTGCGCTTTTTGGAAAACCCATAGATCGTGGACCCATTTATCTTGACCTCGAGTATTTCGCTAACACTATTATGTCGACGCTTTTCGGAAAAATCCTAAGACATCGAAATAACCGCAATCGACTGTATCTTTTTTGCTTTTTTATTACGCTTCTAAAAAAAAAAAAACAACGATGAGTGAGAAAAAAAATACAAATTTCATAGAAATGTTAATTCATATTAACTTATTTCTTTTATCGTTTATTATTTTTAAAAATTCTTTTTTCAGAATATCGCATTTGAAAAACTAATCAAATAAAGTTTTATGTGCTCACTTTTTTGCACCCATTTGCAATTAAGCTGTAAAATACTGTTTTTATTTATGCTTCATATAGAAGTACACTGGAGTCTAATAATGGCCACATTATTTATTTAGTTTTTTGTTGTTTTTAGTCTTTTCAATAGTTATCCTTGTATATTTTAGCATTTATTTTCACACTCTTGACAAAATTAAGCCTTTCTGAAAATTATGATAGTAAATTTGAAAACAGTTTACGAAAGAATGTTTGTACATTTTTGTCTATTCTCAATTATTATGTAAATCTTAAGGGGTGGGGTCAATTGTTAGAGAGAACGAGGAGTTAAAGGATGAGTTAAAGGTAGATGTTAATACACTAAAAAATGATACAATTCTAAAGAATATATCTTCCTTAAATTACACACTAAAAAGTAAAATTTGGTGCAAGGTCCACTAGAGATTTAAACAGAAACAACAATAAAAAACATTGTCTGGATTTTTTTTTTTAATGCAATTTTCTCTTTCCATAAAAAGGTGGTTACCTTGCCCTACCCTTCTCTCCACACCTTCAATCTTTGTAATTTTCTAACATGTATACATTAATACTTAAAGAAAATTTACAGTTTTATATAAACGAAATAATTTTTAACAAATAATTAAAATTTAAGACAGCCCAAATCAGTTTAATAACTATGTTCTTAAAGCCATTAGAGTAAAGTTATACTGGAGTTATAATTTTTTCCCCTTGAAAGAAAGAACATTTCGTGGCATTGTTGAGGTTGATTGCAGATACTGTCACCTCTACATTTTACATCCATTTACCTTGGAATTATATTCATTCGACAAAGTGGAAAATATAATACAGAACAAAAGTTAGCAAGAAAATATATGTTCTAAAGTTAAGAAAACATGATAAATTTGCATTTTTTTAAAACTCCACTTGGTAAAGGGCGTCAGACAAGACTATAAGTATCTTACATAAATCCCAATTTTGTGTAAGAACATTTTAAAATATATATGTATATATATATAAAATGTCTACCTGTTTATTAAGGATATCATCCTTTAAGAAAGAGAAACTTCAAATTTAGACAGTCTGGCAACACTCTAAGCCTAACATGTCCAAGATCTTACAAACACAAAAATATTGTACAAGCAAATCAAAGAAATAGAATGGTAGAGATCAAGTGAAAATTTATATAATTTACCATGTCAGTTTTTACTTTAGAAATTATTGTGAATGAATAACACTTAACATAAATAATAAATTTTCTTCATATTAAAAGGCACATGATTGATGTATAACGCTTCACATTTTTGTTATATCACTACTGTAGAAAATAAAGCGTACAAATTCATAACTAGGAACACGACACATGTTTTGAGTAAAGTTTTATATTTTTATTACATTTATGAGTTTATTATAATTGTTGAGACAAATGAAACGACATTACAACTTGGGATGCATGTGGGTTGAATCTATGTTGAGTAGAATTGGTAAACTGGACTTTGTTTCGTTTGATAAAGTTTACACAAGAAATATAAAATATATATCTTTTTAGAAAAAATAAGTATAATAATTTTAAATGTCCTAAATTGTAATCCCAATCTCATTTTTAAAATATACTCTGAGAAGTTAATATTGAATATGATTTTGACAAAATCGATGTTGTGAAATATCGTCATCCGTTTATCATACAGCAAGAGAAGTTAATCTCTACAAACGTCCTCACATCTTGACGTACAGTACGTGCTCTCAGATATAACTTGTCTCCTACTTCCAGTTCAATGCAACACGTTATCGATGAATTCAGACCGACTGAACAAATGTCAACGGTTCGATCAATATTCCCTTGGGTTTTTCCTTTCAGACAGCACTTGACAATAATACTTGTATCAATTTCAGTCGAGTGTGTGCTCAAGCTGATTAAATAAAGGGCTTTCAAGGGGCAGGTAAATGCACCAGACGATGGATCAAAGTGATCGCCGTAGTTTGATTCAAAGTTAATTTTGGATAGTTGTGCCCGACTTTCTATAATTGAAGAAAAGAATGTGCTAAAGGATGGGGAAAAATTAACAACACTGTCAGTGTTTGTGACCTTAGTATACACATTCGCATTAAATCCAACATTGTGTTGACTGCACTTTAATCCTGGAGAAGAATGAGAAAATATTCCCTTATTATTTACAAAGACGAAAGCAACATTTAATGTATTTAATAAAAAAAATATGATAATTCGTTGAATACTTTATTATATTTTAAAATAAAACATTACAATAGAAATTGTAAGTTTTTAAAATTTTCTGTAAGAAATACAGTTTGTCCAATTATTTATCTTATGTTATCTTTTAAATACGCAACTTTTATGAACAAGATTACTGCATCCTACACTTCTCCATGGTTTATATCTAGTCTTCATTTTATTATAATTTTATATGCTGGTAGAGCGTTGGTTTCCTGGTTAGATCAGATAATCCATAACTGGTCTCAGCTCCTAGCGTTAATAACAATAAAATGTATGTGCTTTTCTTGGATACATGAAAAGTATGATCACTAGGGCTGCGGAAATTACCGATTAATTTCTCGATTAATCGGTAAAACATTTTATCGATTAAAATTATTTTAATCGATAAAATAGTGAATAAAATTAAAGAAATAAAAAAAACATTCTATTTATTAATAAATTATTAATAATTAATCAAAGTTAGTTTTTTAAAGTACAAACTTTTCCATTTAAAAATGAGATTTCGAAATAGTAAACTTTAAAATAACCTAATTTATAAGGAAAATGATATTTAAAAAAACATTGTTTTTAATTAATTAACAATAACAAAATTTAAATTAATTAACATTATATTGAACTAATTATATTTAAATATATCTCCTAACAGTATTATATATTTTTTAATTAAATTAAATACTTAAGTTATGGGAATTTCAAAAAATGCCCTAAATGGGCACAAAATGTGAAGGAAAAAAAATAAGAAAAAAAGTAATTATGAGGTCTTAGAAAAAAATATAACTTTTAAACCCCTTGAGATAAAAAGATGATCTTTATGTTTTTGTTAATATTCAAACAATTTCTATACAACTGTATTACTTTTATACATGTATTTTACAATTAATTTGAAGTGTTCATCCAAGTGCCTGAACTTTAATACGTTATTTAACTTTTTTTTCATTTTTTTTTTTTTGCAAACTGCGTTTTATAAATATTTTTTCAGTTTATTGACGTCATACAACTTTATTTTTAGCTTTAAAAATTTATCGATTAATTAATCGGTAATTTTTCAAAAGTTAACGATTAAATTTAATTTATTCGATAACAGCCCTAATTATTATTACTATGACCTATCTGAGTGTTTTATTAACTTATCTTTGTGTAGAATTAACTAACGTGTGTATTGTTTACTCTTTTTTATTTGTAGCCTTCGTTTTTATTTTAATAAATGTAACATTTTCTTTAGGGTTCCTGACCAAGACTAATAGAGGTATTTCGGTAATGTATCTTATTAACTGCACGTTGCTGTTTTTGTTTTTATAAAACACTAAGCAATTATAAACATACTTGACAAAACTATGCCAAGTATAGTTTATACTAATCGTAGGATGCAATAATCTTTTGTACAGCATGAGTGTCTGTAACATAAAAGATAAGATAGTAAATCTGTTATATATCTGTATTTAACCGATATATATGATTCTCAGTGTGGGTGGCTGAATTCAACCATCCCCACAACTCCTAACCACCCTTTACCTGGAAGATTAAAATAGGATTTTTTAAAAATGTATTTTTACCAAATTCTTTGACTACGTCCGCCAGTTCAGCCATTCGAAGTTCAATGTACTTTACCTGTAAAATATTTGATGGAATATTAAAAAATAATAACTTTACACAATTGATTTTCTGAAATTAAGATATAGTTGTCACTAAAATCTATGTATAAGGTATTATAAGGAAATTCAACAAAATTAAAGAAATTACCCATTTTTATTTCTTTTTAAAGACATTTGTTTACAATTTTGGTTTCCACTTTACATAGGAATCCAAGTTACCTTTGAAAATGTGCTGTTACTGTTCAGTTTCTTGTTCAAGGTCTCATTTAATTTCTCCAACGGACTCAGTCTCTTGGCTAGTAGTTGACATACTGTACCAATCTTTTAAAAAATGAACATATTTTTTATTGTTGATTATCACAAAATATTAAATAACAATTTAACTATTTAAGCTATCAACCTAAGTAGCACTTCAAAAAACTGCAAAATTTTTAGCATATAATTTTTAAAAAACTTTGGACTTATTTTTTTAATATTATTACCTAAAACCCTAACTATATTCTGAACCTTAACATTAAAGACAATTAATTTAGTAATAAGCAAAATACTATAGAAAATTATTATTTTATTTCTAGTACTCCATGTGTTAACGGAATTCTTAAGTTTTAAAAGTTTTAGTTTTAAATCTACACGATTTATTTTGGTTATGTTTAAAGGTAATAAATATCTAATTGTAATTTCAATAGTTAAAAAATACAATTTTATAAATTTAACTCTGTTAAAGTTTCATAGTATCTTTAAAAATTTTAAATAAATGAGATATCACCAAAACAAATTAAATCTTTATTCAATAGCACATCCAATTTTTATTGTTATTTCTTTAATATTTAAAACTAAAAATTCTTAAATTAATTACACAAAACAGAAAATTGTTGTTGACTTAAAGTGTGACCTAATTAGCTGAGCTGCGTGAACAATTAACATAATACTATTTGGTGCTTGAACAAATGACTTAACTGAATGAGTTTTGTGATCGTTTGAACCATGTTACTTAGCTGTTTAAACGTTTGACAAACGTCAAACTGAGCAGGTGAACGTTTGACCTAACTGATATATGTGTGTGAACTTTGGACCTAATAGAAGGTGCTGCCTAAACTCTTGACCTAAAAGACCTAGCTGTTATGAATCTGATATTTGCTTTTCTCAGAGTTTAGTCAGTGAGTGATCAGGTGAAATATAGTATAAAAAGACGAGAATTATACATTACGTTGTTATAAACACGAATGACTTTAAAATTTTAATAAACGAATATTTAAATAAATGTGTTTTAAGAAATTAAATGTATGTTTTCATAACCTTACAAGATGACTATTTAAAAAACAAAAAAACATTTATCAGATCAATCTAATTTTTTTTTTAAAAACGCTTTATATCATTTGTGAACTCAAGCTTGGAGAAATTTGATATTTGAACGATTTCAACATTAATCTGAACACAAATAAAAATCTAAAATACAAGCGAATTTAACATATAATAAAAAGTAACATAAAGAAGTGTTGTTCCCTTCATTAATATAATTTTGCTGATTAATAATTTGAAGGGGAAAAATCTACTAACTCGTTCGTCAATTTTCTCCTTATTGAAACTACAAACATCGGACGGCCCTTAAATTATAAGAAAGGGTTTTTTTTGGCCCCCTCCCCAACGGAGCATTCCTTGCGACGCCTATGTGTACAACCAGACATTTAAAGAAGAAAATTTTGTAGGGAGATGGATTTTTTTAAAAAAACGAAACAAATAAAAAAAAGCAATACTTGATGCAGAAATTAAAAATAACATGAATATTCGATCCCCTGTAACATAATCATATGAGTTAATAAATACTACTTACACAGTCGTCAATTTTCTCCTTATTGACACTACAAACATGTTCAAACTGTTCTTTGTACTGAGATGACAAGAGATTAAGGGAGATTTCTAGTTGATTTAATTTATCAGACACTTCATTATAATGTTGATCTGTACTCTCCACTCTCTTTGACAAATCTTGTGTAGACGTAATGACGTCATTGCTACAAGATCTAAGGGAGTTAATCTGTTTATTGAATTCGTTCATTGAGGCATTGACAGACTTGTTTTCCTCTTCTAGCATGTTAACCCTCGCATCAATGTTAACAGAAAAAACTTTATTCAAGTTGTCAACAGTTGTGGATGATTCTAGGCTTGTCTTCTCAACTGCTATTAGTCTCTCTTTTAACTTTTTCTGAGATCTTAAATTCGCATTGGTCAATATTTCAATTTTTTTATTGAAGTTTTCTTGTTGAGTTGAGATATCTTTTAAAGTTTTATCAAAATGTTTTTGTTTTTCTTGAAGTTGCTCCATTGTCTGTTTGATTAAAAGTAGAGTTTCTTCAACCGTGGTTACTCCCATAGTCATACTTTGAGAAGTACTATATCCTACCACAGCACCTGTAAGTGTATTGAAAATATAATTATTTGTTAATCTGGGTCATTTAAACAAGTATGGCTATGTTTTAAAAATTGTGTATTTATTATAGTTAAAACATACGTTTTTCAAGTCAAGATGACATGCCAGGAAGGACCATGCTCTAGACCATCTTAATGGCATTCTAAAATTTACGCAACTTTCGGGCAATATTAGGTCTAATAACCCGCCAAAAGTATTCACCAAGTTTTTTAAAACACTTTGCAAATTCGATGCTAATGGTCATTTTTCACTAAGACAGACAAATACAATATTCAGTCCTATTTCTTTTGATAACATGCCCTAATCAAACTCAGTGTTCACTGACTGTTTTGTAAATGTCTCTATCCTACATAATAAAAAGCAGTTTTCTGTGCGGTCCTCGATAGCGATTGGTCCTTCAAACTCCTGCAGACTCTTACAACAAATCACTAGCGGTAACAATTGCATCTCATTTACATATTGATCAAATTTACGCGAATGTTTAAAAGAGTTGATTTTAGTGAAGTATTTTTTCAAATACTTTATTTTGAGCGGTTGGGGATGGGATTTATATTCAGAAACATATTTTATCAGGTTTTTTATTTTAACAAAAAAAGACTTAATAACTTCTGTTACTTTTAATGTTTTATTCAAGTATGGCTGTCTCTCAAAAACTCGTGGTGGAGGGAGATAGTGTCTCTCGACAAACTGTGGTTGAGGAAGGTAGTGTCTCTCGATTGACCGTGGTGGAGGGAGGTAGGGTCTCTCGACAAATCGTAGTGGAGGAAGGTAGGATCTCTCGAAAATTGTGGTGGAGTGAGGTATGGTCTCTCAACAAATCGTGGTGGAAGGAGGTAGGGTCTCTCGACTCACTGTGGTGGAGAGAGGTAGGGTCTCTCGACTCACTGTGGTGGAGAGAGGTAGGGTCTCTCGAGAAATCGTGGTGGAGGGAGGTATGGTCTCTCGACAAATCGTGGTGGAAGGAGGTAGGGTCTCTCGACTCACTGTGGTGGAGAGAGGTAGGGTCTCTCGACTCACTGTGGTGGAGAGAGGTAGGGTCTCTCGAGAAATCGTGGTGGAGGGAGGTATGGTCTCTCGACAAGTGGTGGAAGGAGGTAGGGTCTCTCGACTCACTGTGGTGGAGAGAGGTAGGGTCTCTCGACTCACTGTGGTGGAGGGAGGTTGGGTCTCTCGAGAAATCGTGGTGGAGGGAGGTAGAGTCTCTTGGCAATCTGTGGTGGAGGGATTTGGTATACCTCGACAAGCTGTGGTGGATGGAGGAAGGGTCTACTTACAGACCATAATGGAGGGAGATAGGGTCTCTCGACAAACCGTGGTGGTGGGAGGAATGGTCTCCCGAAATACCGCAGTTGTGGTGATGTTGTGTTTGAACAATCAACAGTGTGGGAGGAGCGGTTGGGTCTCTGGACAAAGCCTCTGGTTCAAACGACGACTGACAAAGCTGCATTGTCATCTTTGGGGTCATCTGATGTGAATACCATGATGTCTTACGGTAAATTAAACTAGTCACCCTACAGGTATTTCCGTTATTGGAAGGGATGTTTTGCTATTATTTGAATACAAGTTGATTTAGCAACAAAAAAAAATATTTAAAAAATAAATAAAAATATTTTTATAAAAAATAAAAAAAAGAAGAAGAGGAAGAAGAAAAATTAGAAGCAAAATATTTACAATCGCTTGAAGAAATGTAATAAATTTTATGCTTTGTCCTCGCTCAGTATAATGATTGTGACCTTCCTTTCTAAACAAGTATCTTTCCAAATTACGATACTTACTTGTAGAAGAACTAGATGATTGTGGAGTATGTTCCCCTGAAGTTGTGCTTTCATCACTTTTATTTTCAATACCCATCAGAACTTGATGAGTAGAACGAAAGTAATAAATACACTTTAAAGTTTACTTTATGCCTATGCCAAATTTTGTAACATTGTATCTTAATTTTTTAGAAAAAAAATCCATTCTGTATAAAACCAGAAAAAATATTCAATGAACTTGGAATAATTTCGAATTTATTAAAATTTTATATTCATAGTACAATAAACGTAGAATAAAGTTAAAAATAAAAGTAAAAATAATTATAATATAAATAAAATTATAAAAACTATAGTTAATAAAATGTCAATTAACATTTGAAATCAATACAACTTATATTTAAACAGGCTTAGATAGGGAATAAACAAATTAACGTTCATTTATTTTTTTAAAAAATTGTAAACATGAATTAATTACCTGACAATTCCTCAGACCTTGCAATAAAAAAAGTTATAGCCTGTTGGAGTCTGTTTGAAATCTCTCCATATGTTGCCTGCCTGCCGTGACTTCCACTTTCAAAGCCATCTACCTCCGTCTGTACCTGGTGTAAGATATACGCGATGATAATCAAGTCAATATAGTATTTTATCGCTACTTTAAGTCAACATTTTAATTGAAAAGAATTATGTAAGTTATCTAGTATTTTTCATCAAATACAACTAATACAATTGTTTTGGTATCCGAGTTTATTGTATTTTTGCTACGGTCTCTAAGGATTGTAATTATTTTA
>MUZC01003662.1:4473-39670 GCA_002072015.1 Radix auricularia
AGTTTTTTTGATGATATTTGCGTGTTTGGGAGGTCCATAACTGAGCATAATCAAGCACTGGATCAGGTACTTGACAGATTGAAAACCGCGCGGTTGACTGCACGACCGACCAAAATGGAGATTGGGTTTACGGAAATAGAGTTTCTGGGTCATATAGTAGGAGGGGGTGCACAGAGACCTAACGCCTGTGTAACCAGTAAAATACTAAATATCAAACAACCTAGCACCAAGAAGCAAGTTAGGAGCTTGTTGGGATTGGTGGGATATTATAGAAAATTTGTCCCAGACTTCGCTAACATCTCTAGTATACTGTCAGATTTAACTAAGAAGGGAAAACCGGAAAAGGTGCAATGGACTAGCCAATGTACGGAAGCACTTGATAAACTGCAAAAGGCTTTATCCACGCAACCAATCCTTATGCTGCCAGATCTAACACGGGAGTTTGTAGTCAGAACGGATGCGAGTGAGTCCGCAATAGGGGGATGCTTAATGCAGGAACGAGAGGGACTACTACATCCTATAGCGTATGTAAGTAGAAGACTTTTACCGCGTGAGACCCGATATGCGGTAATTGAAAAGGAATGTTTGGGGGTCGTTTGGACGGTCAAAAAATTTTCAAGATATCTTTTTGGTAGTCACTTTACAATAGAGACTGACCACAAACCATTGACTGTGCTACATACAGCTAAGACCATTAATAATAGAGTTGCGCGCTGGGCGTTAACATTACAAGAGTACAAATTTACAATCAGACCGATTCCAGGGGCTGATAATACATTGGCGGACATACTTAGCAGACAATGGTAGAGAACCGTTTAATTGAGCTACTTGCGTCGTTTATCTATAATAGGTTTTATATATGAATTACTTGTTAACTTTTAGCTATGTGTTTTCTCTTATGAATCTGATTGCTCTAATTCATAAATTCTGTTATTAGAATATAGAGAAACGACTGGTCTATAGCATGCAACATCCACTATGTGAACATGTAATAATTTGATGAGAACAATAACTTTAAGGGCTAAAAGTTTTCTTTGCACATGTATATATTGTTTAACTAAGAATGTGATTGATATTGATAACATGCATGTTTAAACTTAAAATGTCAACCTTTCATTTTTTGCATTGATTTTATAAAGCATGTATTTTGCATAGTAATAAGCTTTGCTTCCCTCGAGTGTGAGGTATTGTGGTAGAGTAGTGGTACAAACAGTATGAAAACCTGTTGGTTTTTCACATTGTACACCCTGATTAGTTATTCAGTTATGAGATTTTATGGTTTAGAAATGTACAATTTTTTCTGAAATGTTACATAGCAAGCATTTCACATGTGATTATTCCAAATTTTGAAAGGGCTATTTGTTATTGATATCTTAGTGTGAAAGTTTGGTATTGGGATGAAAGCACACACCAAAACATAAACACCATATTCATTGTATAAACTCGCGACATTCTTGCTAAGGTCGCTCGTGAGGAGGGGGGTGTCACGGTTAGATGTTATGGTGTGAGAATGACTGAGCGAAAATGTAGGGTGAATGATAAACAAAGCGTGAACACCCGTGGACTTGAATACTCGCTCACCGGGTGTTCACAGGGGAGTGTGTAGAGATGTCAGGTGAGAGTGTCAATGAGGGAACAGTGTGTATTAAGCAGGCAGAGGGACGAGTGTTGAGCGTGGACCAGGACAGTCCTGTTTTATCGATATGTTGAGAGAGAGACAAACACAGTGAATGTATTCTATGATAGCTGCTACACTGTATTGCTATGGATATAGATATGTCAATATATACTGTAAATAAACGTCATTTTCTCTGTTGAGTCAAGTCTCGTGAATACTTTTACCACACTACTGTACGCCTGATGTTATATCTGTGGTCAAAACGGGTGGACCTAAAAATCCCCCTAGACAGCGAGTCCGCCACAATGTACATACCTTATTTTCTTATTTGACTTTTTCAGCTTAAGATATTTTTTTTGCATTAAACAATATTGTTTTGTTTTGCAAAAAATAATTATAATAATCATAGTGAAAATATTTTAATTTGATTGATCTTAAAAAGTTTAAAGGATGTTTGAATAATTGCATCGTAGATTTAGAAACCCAGAAAATGTCATTTGAAATGATTTTTCATCGTAGGAAAATCTGCAGAAAGTAAATTAAAAACACGATCTTTTATTCAAATCTACTCCATTGTTGGGAAAACAACGTTGACGATATCTGGTTAGTATACTAAGGTTTAAGTCTGTCTAAAATCAACGTTTCTTTGCCAACAGTTTTTAAACGCTATTACTGACTCTGCTAATTAGTCATTATATAGATTTAATACGATTATGTCAAAAAAGGATCTATCATAGCTTAGCTATGCAGGCTTATTACATTTCTCATGTAATGATCCTAATACATTGAGTTACTCTAAAAGGGGAAAAGATTTACACACAGTAATGACTGACCCCAAGAAATAGCCAAGATTTACTCACCAACTGACTGACCTCAAGAAATGTCGAAGATTTACTCACGGTACTGACTGACCCCCAAGAAATGTTACAGATTTACTCACGGTACTGACTGACCCCAAGAAATGTTACAGATTTACTCACGGTACTGACTGACCCCAAGAAATGTTACAGATTTACTCACGGTACTGACAAGCCGGTCCAAACCATTCCACGACACAAGTTGAACCTGTCCGACATTCACCGTTACTGTCACAATTGTTGTTGGTACAGTGACACTTGTACTGACACGCGGCACCAAACCATCCAGTGGCACACGCTGCTGTCACTGGGACACACAAAGAGGAAGATGATTGTCTTATTTGTAAAATCTTTCTGTGGAGTGGCTTTATAATTTAGACTAGCTAAATACCCGCGCTTTGCTGCGAAAAATTAGGATTTCAGCTCCCGTTGAAAACCCGCGTAACACCAATTCAAACACCAGATCATTTCAACTAGCTCATCATAGATAAAATTGTTTGTTAATATTTGATAGGCCGTGTAAAATCAAATTTGAAATAAAATTACATGTAAAATTATGCAGGATGTGCATATGTCAAAGACAAGAAAATTTCAATATAGGTCATTATTAAGATTATATCTATTAAAATGTTTTAAAAATTTAATTGGAAATGAAGCTTAAAAGTTTAAGAAAAAAAATGCCCCGCCCCTGGGGAGTGATAATTTAAATATTCTGTCGCCATTGTTTCCATCGCTGTAATGTACTCAAAAACTTCACAAAGTTTATATTTTTATACAGCTCATATAAGGAAGCAACTACATTTGGTCCCCCGGTCCCCTATGAGTGGGAATTTTAAAATTCTTTTTTTCCAAATATCGTCGGGAGTGTGCTCATTAACCTCCCAAAGTTTCATGCTTCTACTTACACGGATAATTGGAGAATTGGGGAAAAGTCAGTTGTTAATATAAGAAAAAAATACATTTAGGCCCCCGGCCCCAAGTAAGTGATAATTTAAATATTTTTTCGTCTTTTACCACCGCGAGAGTGTACTCAACAACTTCCAAAAGTTTAATGCTTCTACCTACACGGCAAATAGCATAATTAGTGAACTTAAGTTCTTATTAAGCTCTTATTACGAAAAAAACTACATTTGGGCCCTTGGCCCCCAGTATGTAATAAATTATATAATAATTTTACTTTTTGCCATCGGAGAATATTACTTAACAACTGCCCAAAGTTTGATGCATCTACCTTATCGAGAAATAAGAGAATTAGGGATTATAATGAATAATTTTGAAACAACACTTATTGGGGAAAAAAACTTTTTTGGCCCCCGACCCATTGAATTTGAATTTCAAAATTGTTTTTCACCTTTTACCATTGCGGAAGTGTACTCAACAACTTTCCAAAGTTTAATGCTTCTACCTAAATGGCAAGTTGGAGAATTGATGGTTTTCCGTTTTTTAGCTAAAAAAAGGAATAACCTACATTTGGGCCCCCGGCCCCCAGTATGTGTTATAAATTTCTTTTGCCTGTTACCATCACGTAAGTGTACTCAACAACTCCCTAAAGTTTCATGCTTTTATCTGCACGGGAACTCGGAGCATTAGTGATGAATCAGTGAGTCAGTGAGGGCTTTGGCGTTTATTAGTACAGATACCTATTAGAATATTTACAACACCTGAAGGGGACTATTTCGCAGATATACAGTTGTGTGACCTATCAGCCTGTTGATTGATGATATAACGATGAGGACAAGGGACTGTACCCTGTATGACTTTGTCAGTGATGATGTCCCCTATACAGGTCCGCCCCCTTGTTTTGATGACATGTTATTCTTACTTCTTGCCATTTTATATAACTTTAATATAGAGCCGTGTGCCATGTCTGTCTTAAATAAGTTAATGTTAATATCTCGGCGAATTTCACAATGTCTACATACCAGTCGGGCGTCCCTAAAAGCGCTTTTATTATATTCCAAATACGCACGAGTGGTTTCCATAAACGCATGTCTTAATAACTTTTATAGGATTTAGGATAGAATGAAAGCTTTGATGATATAAACAATGTTTTTTTAAAAAAAAAAAAAAAAAAAAAAATTAAGTAACGCACATAACTTTAGAAAACTATATTTATTGGTTAAAACGTACCTGACGGTCCACACCCACTTAAGGCAAATACACACAAAACAAAACAAGAAGGGAATACGGCAGACATTCTCTCAGATAATTGTTTGCCTTAATGAATTATTACACTCTAGATGTTTAATTCAAGTTACAGATTTTATACAAATTAAAATCAATTAATAAAAAATACAACAAATGCTCAACACCTTAAAAAAATGTTTGCTTTACTTTTACTTTTATTTAACACTGTGCTGGCAATCTACTACAAGTAGCCTAATTCATATAGTACAACAAATAAAACTAAGCCACACGTAAGATAAAAATTTCTAATATAAGACGCTCCTTGTGCCTCCCTAAGACTATGACGGCTAACTAGTTAGTTGATTTAATGAACTGAGGAAATAAAATAGAATTTAACTGTCCTAATAACAGATATTGGAGAAGAAAAAACAACAAAAAAAAAACAAAAAAAAAACAAACAAAAAAAACAAACACATTAGGTGTCAACTGTCAAATCTAATTTGTTTATTGATCTCTGTTATCAGGGTTACCAGATTTTAACTTGACTAAAAACCAAAATTTTTAACCAGAAAAAGAAAAATGTTGAAGGGGCCGTCCACGAATGACGCAAAGCACCAAGGGAAGGGTGTCACACATTTGTGAAGAGGTTTGACGAAGTGGGGGGCGTTTTTAAAACCTGTGAAGTCAAATCAAAACGCGCAACTCTAAAAAAAATAGTTCTACTTAAATATTTGATTTTTCATAATTTATTTAATGAAGTTTCATTTAGCTTCACGTGTGTTACGATTTTAGAGCCTTACACTATATACATAATAAAATACCCCCCCCCCTTTTTTTTTCTTTAAAAAAAAGGCAATTTAAATCAGGCTCATTTTGTACTTTCAATTCTTAGCATAATTACTTTTTTATTTCTTCGAGGCTGACATTTTAATGGTTTTTTACAAAATAAATATCTAAACACTGAGCACTGAAGTTCTTTCTAAATATCGCGTTTTGACTGGTCTTCAATAGCATCTTCCTCGGACTCAACTCCATCAGGAACTACATTCTAATGTTTTTTGGCCAGTAACTATTTCGGATCTCTACTCAAACTTCCGCTTTCGATTGTGGTTCTTGAAATGAGCGGAGCTTTACACCAAATCTGATATTCATTGTGATTCTCACTGTACTTTGAATGACTTTGATCCCGAATTCCAAATCTTTCTCTCTTAAATAGCAATCTCTCTCCTATGGTTATTAACCTATAGACTTGATTATTTCTCGTGCCTATGCATATTCCATGAATTCTATAACGTTTGCCACTCCCCATCATTATTCGGATTGACAGTTATTGATCAACCATAAATCGATCGCCAAAAGTTTTCCCGAGTCTAAACTTTCAAGTATGCTTTTCATCACGTAAGCCATTAAAATTAGAAAATAATTAATAAGGTTATTGCAGTATGACGTGTGGATTTGTCATAATTAAAAAAAATGTAAAAAAGCTAAATTTCGAAAGTTTGGCTTAAAAATGGCAACCAGGCAAACTTGTCTATTATCTAAAAGTTTATGACCGGAAACAATTCAATACACGGAAGGAACAAAACATTAATGTTTGGAATTTCTGTTTATATTCTTTCCTTCTTTCATCTAACAATTTTATTTATATTAGTTGCAGCGGAGTTAGCGAGGTGGGGACAAAAGGGGTTAAACGGTCCAGATGCATTTGGTTACGGCTGGTATTTTGCTAGGAGCAGCAAACCCACGTTTTATAATTAGCTGCTAAAAACCAAAATTTTAGAGAAATTTTATATCGAAAAAAAAAAAGCCAAGAAAGAAATTTATTATTAAAAAAAAACACCGTAAAAATACAGTTATTGACTAAAATCCTTTTAAAACTAGACATAACTAAAACATGTTCATTATAATACGGATCGCACAACAATCATAAAACAACAACAACAACAACAAAACAACGTGTTAATTGACTGTTGGGGAGTAGACTTGACTATGTTGGGGAGTAGACCTGACTATGTTGGGGAGTAGACCTGACTATGTTGGGGAGTAGACCTGACTATGTTGGGGAGTAGACCTGACTATGTTGAGGAGTAGACCTTACTATGTTGGGGAGTAGACCTGACTATGTTGAGGAGTAGACCTGACTATGTTGAGGAGTAGACCTGACTATGTTGGGGAGTAGACCTGACTATGTTGGGGAGTGGACCTGACTATGTTGGGGAGTAGACCTGACTATGTTGGGGAGTAGACCTGACTATGTTGGGGAGTAGACCTGACTATGTTGGGGAGTGAACACAAGAAAACGTGTTCACATACTGATTCAAGCTGGTCATCTGTCACATGAAAACAAATCAAACCAAGTAAAACAGTGTCATTACGTTTATTAAAAAAAAACATTTATTCAAAGAAAAAAAGTGTAAGGCCCAATTTGAAGATGCCAATCATTGTCAATCAAATAAGCAAAGGCATTAATATGATAATCTAGTGAATTAATTTAATACGCAATCACATTCAAATCTGAGTTGAATCTTCGAGATGTTAACCCTTTATGACCCCTTATTTAAATAAAGTTCACGAGTTGCCACTCCTTTAATAAAATGTACTGCTGCACACATGTTTGTTCTACACTATTGACATCAAGCATCCCAAATCTTACCTAAATTTGAAGTTCAAATACTGCGAGAAAAATAAATAAAAAAAGATTTTCAAAAATTAACATTTAAAAAAATTATTTGCTTGTAAAGTTTATTACAGAGAATAGTGTCCTGAGAAAATTAAGTACCACAATTTTTATTTTCACATAAAAAAACAACAACAAACAAACAAACCAATTGACAGAACTTACCATCTAGAGTAAGAAGTGTTGTTTTCTTTTATTCAACCCCATACCATTTATATACTTTTTCATTTTCGCGTTGAATTGCGGTATTTGAAAGTGTTTGAAGCTAAGGTCAACCACAGGTTACCACTCGGTGCTCTTCTCGATGCTATAACATATATTATATATTCCTGACAAAAACCTTCCCGCTTAAAACAAAACAACAAACAATTACCAAAATAAAAAAAAAATCATCTTATTTTGTTTTCCTAAATCAATATGCTGGACATTTTGCCTATCCGAACATTTTGGTGCTGCTGGCTTTGAACTCATAACAATCAGTGAATGGGATGTATTGGATTTTGGAAGTAATCGGTCATTTGAAGTCATCTGTTATTGGAAATCATCAGATATTGATCTTCTTTAAGACTGCACTAAAACACGTCTCATCAAACTTTACTTTCAAAATTAATTTAATATTTACATATTTCTTTAAACGATAAAAATATCTTATGTGTACCGTACTGTAAAATATGTTGTAATTAAGATATGAATGTTTCACATTGAATGCATTGATACTTACATGTGTGGTATTATTTTTTTTTTATGTAAAGCGCTGTGAGCACTGTTACTTACTGGGGTACATCGCTATATAAACTAAAAAATTATTGTTATTGTTTAACGTCATCTGCAATTGGAAGTAATTGCTGATTATTAAAAGAAAACTGTTTAAAAATCTGTAATGCCTTTTTGATGTCCAACGAATGAAGCACTAAAAATCAGTGACGTAGCTATGGGAGGCTAAAGGGGGTCCAAATTCTAAAGTCCCATCTGACCCCCACTTGACGGCGGCCCTACAAATTTTTTTACATTAAACATTCAAACACCATCATGTATGTGGGGCCCCCTAAAGAGGCTAAACCCGCGGACCCACAAACCCCTACAAATTCCTAGCTACGCCACTGCTAAAACTTGTCACACATATGGAAAAGATGTCAATGGATAAATTTTAAAAAAATAAATAGAAGATTAAATTTTAAAGACGCACTTTGAGAATGTTACACTAAACACAAACAAAAAACTTTAAATAGAAGAAATCGTCTTCAGCGATCTCATAATAATCACCAGAAGCTATTTGATGATGTGCGATGTACCAACCCAAAGCGACAGGTAGCAATGTTTAAATGCATAACTCTTATAACTTTTCTTTACGTTGAATGCAGGCTATAATTCCAGTGGATGAGTACGCTTTATTTGTGTGCTGGAAATGAATGTTATTTAACTAATAGCTGATGTTTATAAAAATGATTTAGTACTTGATACGATTTTCTGATAAAAATTAGGCAATTTAGCTCTTATCAGCATGGGCATTCGCATGGGGGGTGGGGCATTTGCCCCTATCTAAATTTTAGAAAAATGTCATAATTTTTTTAACAATGAAACTGAAATAAATTTCTTGCACGTGTACACATATCAAACATAAAAAAGAATTAAATCTGCAAGTATAACTGATTACGTTATTGATTGTTCTAAATAAACTTTCTGTCACATTTTCAGAAAAATACGCAATATTTTATATTTATGTGTCCATCTAGTTTCACATAGGAAATGAACATTTGGACTTAGTTTTCCTGCGCTGATTACTTTCTCGCAAAAACACTACAATTGACGTAATTGTTCCTATTGTGTTTCGTATAGCATTCACATTATTTAAACCGTTCACGACAAGATTTAGTTTATGTGAACTGCAATTTACAAATGCTGCTTTTGGGTATTTTTTCGAATTATTGCTTGGACTACTTCTTTACCTGCAATTGTTGAACATCCGCCGCATCCTCGACCAACAAGCTTTGTCATATCAAATCCAAATTCTAATGGATTTGTAATGATGGGGCTGGCTAAACATTAAGCTGTTCTATCGACAATGGAATATATCAAAGCCTGAAATGTTATTTGTTTCATTGGCAAGTATAAAACAAAATGCGACTGATTTATTTCATTTACGAACGATGTCTTCAAGCAAGACATCTCCACATATTTCGATTATAGTAGCGTAGTTGCCGAGCTATACTTTGCAAACTCGAACCAATTGATAAATGATGACCAAGAACTTCATCTACAGATTCAACACGAAACTCTAACAGGTCATACAAATTACCAAAAGTTGATTCGTTTCCACGAAGTGCTAAATCCTGCACTCCGCAAATAGGATTGTAGAAGTGATGGGGTCCAGGTTTTAGCAATTTTCTTGAATTTGTCTTCTAAATGATGAGTTCAACTGCTCATCTATAGAAACTGCTTAGGCTTTCAATAATGCAGCGAAATTGCTTGCATCTTCATGATATGTTTTTTGTCTTGTGCTTTACATGTTGCTACGTGGATCTTCGTTGAAATATTTAAATTTTGTGCATGGTTTGATGAAAAATGCCAACTGAACTCCTCGAATTACTTTTTGCGGAAACAACACGCAATATTTTTAAAAGGCACTTTTTAAAAATTTGCGAGTGTAAAAGGCACGGTGAATAGTTTGATAACCATGTATATCTAAAAACTAAAAAAAAAATGTTTCCCTCACTGTCAGCTCTTAACTCATACATTTTACAGGGTTCCAGCAAATCACGAATCAGCTGCAATTTCAACTCAAATGAAAGGTCGTGTGTCCTGACATATTTTCCAGTACCCAATTTAGGAAAATAATAAGTGTCAGTGACAATCAAATTACAAACAGTTGCCTCAGTTGTTTCTGGCTGTTGAGCCTGCACTGTTGTCCTCAATGGCAATGATAAGTCAGATGCTGCAAATAACAGCATTGGAGAATCCCGCGATTACACTAATTTGCATTTTTACTAATTTTTTTTTTTAGCCTGTAACAAAAAATTATGATATCCACCTTTGATAATCCCGCAGTTTCTACACGTATATTATTTCACAGCAAAATTTAATTTCCCAAGAGATCTTAAGTTTTTAATTTATTAAATGCATTATTATATTTTGTATTTTAGCAATGGCAGCGCTAATTTGTGATTCTTATTAATTTTTACGACTTTTTCGGCCCTTGTGTTGTAATTAACTTCAATTTCATTGAAAATTAAACCTGTATATCCTTGTCCCTTAAATTAAAAAAACTTGATTTGTTTCCCACCCTCTGGAAAAATTGATAGCGACGCCCATGCTTATCATATCTCTATGCAACACATATTATGTGTCTTTTGTTAACCTTTTTATTATTAACTTTGTAAAAGTATAAACGCAAACTTTAACCAGGAAGCTTAATGTCATTGCCCACCAGATTATCCTATATTATGTGTTCCGATATTTGCCCACTGTCTTATCTGTCGTTTACAAGCACTTGGTAAGTGAACGATTATTATTTTACTTTGATAATAATTGAGTAACTGGTTAATTAATCGCGGTAATCGAACAAAAGAAATTTCTTGTGTTAAAAATTAACAACTCAATGATATAATATGATTCTTTATATTTCTTTTCAGTTATGGTACTAGTGGCTCGAAATTTTATGCACATACTATTTTATGTGAAAATTGATGTAAATAAGAAACAAGTAACAAAAGCTCGAAAGAGTATTTAAACGCAATTTCCAACAAATAATATCCGATTTTTTTATTCAAGGGAATGCATTCTAGATTATATTAAAAGTTATTTCAAATCAATAATTCTGAAACTAAAAACATTGGCCATCAATTGCTCACTTTCGCATATTTATACTATGACGTCATATCAGCTCACGCTAAATCACACCAAGAATGTATCAATATAATGCGCACCATGCAACAGTCTAACATTAGCGTTCGCAAAGTGGGGAAATCCTACAAACTATCAATCTATATTACATTAAACTTCATTTAAAACACAAAAGTCAGTTGCAGAGTATTGAACCATCGCTATCTACTAATTGCTGCTAAAATTTCGGGAGTCGAACCAAAATAGATTTTTCAAAAATTCGTTCTCCAACATAGTTCTAAATATTATTAGCTATCATTTGGTGTTTGTTTCAACCCAACAGATTTTATGGATGGCGATAAATGGACAAAATACTGATAATTTTAATTTAAATTTTTTTTTCCCCAGGAAATCCAGTAAACATTTTCAGGAATTATTTTTGGCCCATGCACATACTTGGGACCTCATTAAAAATTTGCAAAGTATCCGAACCGGTATTATTTAGGAGGAGTTGCATGAACAAGCTCGAACAGACAGCAATGACATTTCAAATATATAAACGCAATTTTTCCCATGGGAAATTAGGTTAAAACTTTATACTGTAGATGTGTTAGTAATAATAAAAATAAAATATAGATCTATATATGAATTAGACCATTTAGTAAATTCTAATAGATTCTTTTTAAAGTTAATGAGGAAATGGAACTCATATGTACATATACGCTACGCCAACACACACACACAAGTCGACATACAGGTATACACACACATACAAACGCAACATATACAAACACACACACTTGCACAATCACACAGACACTCACAAGCTAAAACACACACACACAAGGACACACACTCAGAAACACACACACACACACTCAAGAACACACACACGACAAAAATTCACAATCACACTCACACGCACAATTTCGAACACAGACCCAAAATACACACACATACACACGGAAACACACACCTACGAGGACACAATCACACACACACAAGTTGACATACACTCACACATACACACACGCATACACACAAAAACAAAAAAACGGACTTACCGTGACTTCGCTCTCATTAGTCAAAATACATGAGACCAATGTTCTCTTTAATATCCGCAGCTACGCATGTGCGCGGCGACGCAGATACCTAATGGATGGTGCGCAGCACTATAAAATGAACACGCAGCGAATTTCGTAGGATCTGGCACACAACATGGATGCTACGCAATTTTGAACACGAGAGAGTTTTTTTTTTTTTTTTTTTTTTTTTTTACATCGCACACGAACCAACGAATTTTAAAGGGAACTTTGAATGTGGCAACTTAGTTTACTTCATGTATGTATCTGCCAGGAATAGTTTCAAGTACATTGTTCATAATGTTGAATAAATATCAATCAGGCAGTTGGTCAAAGAATTAAATGGATTATTTTTCAAACAGAAATTCGAAGATTCGAAATTAAAGATAAAATTCAAGCGCAAGTAAAAAGAAGAAAAAAAAAACACGCACAATTTTAATCAGTTACAATTAAATAAGATGGGGCTAGTATTATTTTTAATGGGTGGGCCACAACAATGCATTGAAAAGAAAAACGACAGAAATTTCAAAGTTTTTAAGGAAAAAACAAAACCGTGACCATGTTACTCCGCTACTTACTCACTTCATTGGCTGCCTATGCAAGCCCGAATTGATTACAAACTGTTCTTTCACTGACACAACTTCTATTATGACTCATGCCATTCCGATCTTACTGAACTTTTTTTTTCTTTCTACTCACCCAATCGTCAGCTTCGCTCTTGTATAGACAAACGCGCACTCTCTGTTCCTAAGACACCCCTATAACATTTGGCGAATGGTTTTCATTTTAATTTTTTTTCTTCAGCTTAACAATGAATTCTCTACTATTGTAAATATGTAGTAATTCAACTACCAAAAACCTTTATGACACACCTTTTCAAATTTATTTTAAAAATTAATAAAACAACATTTCTTTTAATGATTAACGTAGCTTAAATGTAATGTACTGCAATTTATTTAAAACTTATATGTATGTTATTATCATCATGTAAAGCGACGTGAGCGCTGTTCCTTAATTGGGATAAAGCTCTTTATTATTTATCATGTAAAAAAAAATATTATTTTTAATAAAAGCTCAAAATAAATAAATATTTAAAAATGTAGTTTCGGCCTTAGAAAGATATTTACTCTCGTTGAGACGTCAAGAATATATATTTTATTTAAAAGCTATTTTAAAAAAATGTATTCATCAGTTTATTGAATTATTAGATTTAAAAAAATCCTTTTAAAATTAATACAATTGTATTTAAATTTCTGATTTGATTGTTATAAAATAAGATGAAATCAAACCATCGAATTAAAAAAAAAATCTGTATCTAATTTAGTGCTGCCAGTCTTGGCCAATTTTTGTCATCTACGGGCCCTGGGTCAGTTTCTTGCTCAACTAAAAATGAATACAGTACAATGCCACAGTTACCTCTTTAATTCTGTTTAAACTGTTATTGACTAAGGGGCCGTCCATAAATGACGTCACGCACAAGGGGGAAGTGGGGTCCATAAATTTGTGACGATCCGTGACAAGGAGGAGGGAGGGTTTTTGAGAAATATGACATCACATCAAAACTCGCAACATTAAATAAAAGTTCAAATTAAATAGTATATGTAATTTCTTACAATTTATTTTATGTCGTTTTAAATGGCTTAACGCGTGTTACAATATAAGAGTGCAACCTTACTAGAAATACATCCATAAATTGCGAAAAAGTAATAAGAAACATGTTCATTGTCAGATAGAAAATAAATATTTTATTGGTGAAGGGGGGGGGGTGCAAAGCTTTGTGACGTCACATTGGAGTTTTTGTGACGACGCGTGAGATTGGGTGGAGGGGGAGTAAAAAAAATTGGCCAAAATCGTTACGTCATATAGGGACGGCCCCTAAGCTGCTTAATATGAATTAAAAAACAACCGCGGTTATCTCAGAATGTTCAAAACTCTACAACAAGGATTGTATTGCGGTTGAGCGTATAAGACCATATCACCCAAGCTCTTAGATGTCTAGAATCCTGAAGTCGAATGAAGAAACAAAAAATCCAGCCAATGATATACAGGAAAAATAAGGATGGATCACATGAAAGATTCTTCTTCGATACATTTAAATTTTAAATTGTACCACCTTCCTCATCACAGCCTCTCCTAAAAGTTCCTGTGTGAATGGACACAGCAGGAAGTCCGGCAGACTGAGCTCTTTCGAAGCAGCTCTCTTAAATTAGGGAATAATCCTCCTAAGTCATTAAGAGAGTGTAACGACGACAAGATAGAAATTAAAGAAAAGTCTAAAGATTAAAATTAACTTAAGATTAGTTTTGAAAATGAGAACACAGGTGGCATGTTCGATTAACAGGAACAAATAGAGCGCCTCAAACATACACGACATTAACCTTTGCAATTTGTCATCTACCTATCAAAGAGCATATTTAAACCCAACATAAACCTAATCCCCATACTTGCCTTCACTACATATAGCCAACACACGCACCTAAACAGAGCTGTCAACATTTACCCACATACATACATACCCAATCCCCACACGCCCTCCTAATTTGAATACCGAAAACTCTCACTTATAAATCTTCATATTAATATTAAGTTCATTCATTTAACTATGTAAAGAAATGTTTTATGTTACTTTGAAACAAATGAGCATTAAATACCAAATAACATTTATCACTAGGATCATAAATGCTGCTTACTTCATTTTTTTTAATACATGTTTCTTATAAATGAACACATTTTTAAATGCAAGAATAAAGGCATTTTTATTCTTGTAAAGGCATCCAAAATTCTACGGCCTTGTGCGTGGGGTAATGAAAATAACTTCCAATTTATGAGAGAACCTATTGTTTGTCTATGACTGTGAGAATGAAATATATCATACTAACATCACACATTACTCCTTTTACAGGTCGTGAGCTGATATTTACAGTGATTCAACATAATCTCTAACAAAAAGCTATATTGTGCTAACTAGTCATAATGGACAGGGGAATGATGTAAACTAAAACGACTGCAAATACAAAAGAATGATTAATAGAAAAATTATACTACTACTAACTGTGTTTAAATTCTTTCTATTTGGACTTAGCATGTCGGGTATGTATTTATCGCACAAATAATAAACAGAAATTAAATATAGCTTATAATGTTTTAGATATAGATTTCTATATTATTGTATTCTTATTTCGAGCAATTTAAAATATCGTTTACTAATGTTTTCACACAGCTTGTCTTAGTGGATGGTTCGGTACAAACTGTGAGTACAAATGTCATTGTTACACGACTACCACTTGTAACTTTGACGGAGAGTGCTGGGATGGAAAATGTGCTACTGGATGGTTTGGTCCCGCTTGTCAGTACCGTAAGTACTTAGGTTAGGGATTAACATTAAGCGTCAAATATCGAAGTACTTAGGTTAGGGATTAAAAGTAAGGGTCAAATATCGAAGTACTTAGGTTAGGGATTAATATTAAGGGTCAAATATCGAAGTACTTAGGTTAGGGATTAACATTAAGCGTCAAATATCAAAGTACTTAGGTTAGGGATTAAAAGTAAGGGTCAAATATCCCTATAATTACAAAAATAGATCTAAAGAAAAAGAACTCATATTGTTATTGAATATATTCTATAACTATGTGTAAAATTAGGTAGATATGGTTCCCTAAGGCCTCTAAGCGAACTGCCTCTGAGGATATATAATTTTGTGCCCGATTTTTTTCTTTTAGAAATACATTTCGAAAAAAAATGTTTTTTTTTACAAAATATTCTTTATTTCATATTGCAGTTTTGAGACACTTTATTTTTGTTTAAATGATTCTAGAATACATTTATTTTTGTTTAATTTGGAAACGCAAGTTTCTGTGTAAGTAACATGAATTCTGTTAAAATCTGAAGAAAAAAAAATTAAATCCTTAAATTTTTTGTAAAAACCATGGTATTTCTGTGGTAGCCAATCACACACGCAATAGTAAAACTTGAATAGAAAGTAGGTCGTTGATAATAGTTCATTTAGTTTCACCGCACATCATTTGTTGCAGACACCTAAATATCCTTTAACTTATTATTAACATTTTTGTTTGGTTAGAATATCGCAATTAAATATCTAATTAAAACACCTTTATGAAATTAAATGAAAAATATTTTTAAAAATAAAGTATGTTACATTTTTTTGGTGCTGTTTTTACATTCTAGAGGATCTGTTTTCACTACCACAAGTTTCCACGAGTTCATTGACAGTTACAAACCTCACAGACAGAGATGATACAACATGTATAACAACAACATCAGTAGTTTTGACAGTTACACTTAAAACAACTTATCCAATGACATGGATACGATTAGTTGGAACCAATATAGGTACGTAAGGGAAAAAAATAAATGTTTAAAATGTCTTAATTTATTATATTTAATTACCACGTTTTGATTCACAAGACGTTTTACGTTATAGTTCAATGTGTATTTAAAGCTTTTTTTCCCCGGCCTATTACGATCTTTTCCAAACAGTATTTGAATATTGAATGTCTTCAGCAGCATTAATAGACTTTTATTCATACAACTAATGAATGTTCAGTTATTACATTTTTGGGGCCTTAAATTTTCAGTCAGAACACTGTCAAGGGAGTTAATCGGTGAAATTTAATCAACTCTGAAAGCCCACAGTTTTCAGCCTTTTCTAAATCGAAATAGTGTTTTATGTTTCTAAAAATAAATTAATTTATAGTTAATTACCAATAATAGCAGAGTTGTTAGTATGTTAAATAAAACTTACAAATCTGCCCCCCCCCCCCAGTTAAAGAGTAATTTATAATCAGGAAATGTTCCATTAAAGTGTATGCTAATTTGTGAAACCTATAATGTTAGCAAAATGACAGCATAACACATATTTCCATAATCTTTTCTAGCCTTGGTCGTCAGGGAAGTTTTGATAAATGTAAACTATATGGAAGAAATATGTAACGCAGTGGCGTCGCTAGGGGGGTGCGGAGGGGGCGGGCCGCCCCGGGTGACACCATCAGGGGGTGACACCAGACCGTAAAATTCTATATATTCCCATTATTTGGCACTGGAAAACTCGGAAGATTTCTATGGGTTAAATCATGAGGGGGTGACACCATGAGCTACCGCCCCGGGTGACACCATGAGCTACCACCCCGGGTGACACCAACCCTAGTGACGCCTCTGATGTAACGTAACTGTAGACGAGGCATACATACACTCACAGAAAACTTTAAAATAATTAAAGGCACGGTACAGATGAATTGCCTTAAAGGTTATTTAAAGAACTAAGCAACGAAAAGTCCCTAATTCTTGCAGGTCTTATGTCTTATAGCCATCTCTAAACCAGGGTAAAGTGCCACAGGTTTTGAAATTAGCTAATGTAACTCTCTTCTTTAAGAAAGGTGATACATCAGACATTGGTAAGTACAGGTCAGTATCAGTTACTAGTAACACCTGTAAATTATATATATATATATATATATATATATATATATNTAGAATAGTTAACCACCTAGACTAATATAATGTTCTATGGCCACATCATCACGGCTTTACGAAAAAAAAAAAAAAAACAAACAAACAAACAAACAAACAAACAAAAAACAAACAAACAAAACAACAACAATAAAAAAAAACAACAACAACCAACAAAAACATATTGTGTGAAACACAACTAATCGGCATAATAGATTTTCTGTCAAAAGGCTTAGACAAGAATGACAAGTTGGATGCAATATTACTAGACTTCTTAAATGCATTTAACAAAGTTCACTACTTTAGTTGACTTAAAAAACGTATTTACTTTGGAATCTCGGGTCACTTAATCACTAGATACTAGAATTCCTTTTGGTCAGAGAGCAAACTGTAGTAATAAAAGGATCTAAAGCTGCATCAATAGCAGTTAACTCAGTAGTTCCACGAGGAACTTGGTTAGGTTAGGCAATTTTCCTGATGATTTTTTAATCTATAGAACAGTTAAATCAGAACACGATAGCAACATTTTACAAAAAGACTTAGGTTAATTGATAAAATGGGAAACTAACTGGAGTATGTATATACATCCAGAAAAGTTTGAACTGTTAAGAGTAACAAACAAAACGAAACAAATAAACTCAAAAAAAAAAAAAAAAATTCATTCATGGAAAAGAACTAAAGAGGCAAAACACTTAGGAGTCATAATAATTTTAAAAATATCATGTAAATGATGGTATAAAAAAACCCGTAAAAAACAAGTTTTTCACTGTAAATCCTTTACCTACGAGACATAACTATAAAGATGTTCATTATAATACGCAGGGCAAAACAATCCGAAAACACAAAATTCTAGTTATGTCTCGTAAAACGTGTTTAAGATAATGCGCACCGATATTGAATATATTTTTAAAAAGTACTGTCAATGATGTGCGCACCTTATTGCGCGACATGAAAGATTGTTGAACATATTACGCACCGCAACACACTATCTAAAAAATTAACATGATATAAAGAGACAAATAACATAATTGAAAAATTCAATAATCCAGTCCGGAATTCGGGTGGGGAATGGGTTGCTTGAAGAAACCAAGAACACTAACGCTTTATCACCATTTAAAACTCTAGTAGGAATACATGACTAAAAAACAATAGAAGAATCATGTGTAACAGATAAGATAAGATAAAGACATATTTTGCTATTATTTCAGATGAGCTAAAGAAGATTTTGCTGACATTTAATGACACAAGTTACGTTGTTACACACTGCAGTAAACCTATAAAACAAGACAGAACGTTGGACATCATCTGTGACGGTGATGTACTGGTCAAGAATCTGAGCTTTACAGGAGATGGCGTGAAATCACTGTGTTCGCTTTACATTAGTGGAGGTAGGTCTTTACATAAGTAGAAGTAGGGCATACATTAGTGGAGGCGGAGGTAGGTCTTTACATAATTGGTGATAGGGCGTAGGGAGTTAGGAATTTACATTGGTTGAGACAGGGCTTTACAATACTTGAGGTAGGTTTTTAAATTAGTAGAGGCTGGACTTTATATAGTTTTATGTACGATAATTTGTTAATGGTTCAGGAGGAGTGGCTGTTAAAAGCTTGAAAAAATGCCGGAAATTTCAATTATAGAAACTCAATTTGTCCCAAGGGAAATTGCGTTGATATGTGGAAATGTCCGACCTATCTTTTCGAGCTTTTAAAATCAACCCCTCCCCCCCCCGAACCATACCAGATACAGGGTTTAAGTCTTTTTGCTAATATTATGTTAAGGAGGTCCCAAGCATATGCACGTGCCAGAAAAATAACCAAAAACGTTTACTGGATTTCCTGGGGAAAAAACATAAACTTATTAATGATGATAGTTAATGGGATTTTCCCGCTATGTGTATGCTAATGTTAGACTGTCTCGTTGTGCGCGTAATATTGACACATTCTTGGTGTAACTCTAGAATGATTTCCCTTGAATAAACATACCTGAATTGCTTTTTTTTTTTTTTTTTTTTTTTTTTTTTTCTTTATATATTTTTTTTTTATATTAGCGATTAAATACTTATTCGAGTTTTTATTACTTGTTTAATGTATAGAATAAACAAAAAAAAAAAAAAAACAACAGAATAGTTATAGCTTTCTTATTGTACTTCAATCATGAATAAAAAGTGAACATGAATTTTTAAATTACCGCTTTTGAGGGCCCAAATGTAGTTATTTATATATATGACCTTCCTAAAAATCGGACTCATCCTTAATTCTTCAATTTCCGTGTAGGTAAAAGCATGATTGTTTGGGAAGTTTGTGAGTACACTCCCGCGATGGTAACAGGCTAAAACTATTTTTAAATTATTGCTCACTGGGGTACCAGAGACAAAATGTAATTTTTTCCTAATATTAGCTATATTAAAACTGACTCATTACTAATTCTCAATTTTCCAGTGTCGATACATCATGAAACTTTGGAAAATTTTTGAGTAAACCCCTAAAATATATTTGATGAAAAATAATTTTAAAACTTTCACTCTGTGGTTGGGGTGGGGTAGGTCAAGGGCCAAAATGTAGTTTTGTCCTTAAATAAAAACTGCCTCATCACTAATTCGAAACTTTCCATTTAAGGTAAGCAGAAGCATGAAACTTTTGGAATTTGTTGAATTTACTCCCACGATGTTAACAGGCTAAAATAAAGTTTATTTATCACTAACTTGGGGCCCAAATGTTTTTTGTCTATCTATCTATCTATCTATCTATCTATCTATCTATCTATCTATCTATCGTCTGTCTGTCTGTCTGTCTGTCTGTCGGTCAGTCTGTCTGTCTGTCTGTCGGTCTGTCTGTCTACCGATTTACCCGTCTAACCGTCTGTCCATGTGTTTATCTGTCTGTCTATATTTATCTATATATCTAGTATAAATTTATTTAATTGTACATAACCTATTGATCTTTTATGATGATTCTGCTCCTTGAATATTCCTATCTTTTATGATAAGCCCATTATTTGGTTTTAAAAATTAAAAGCCAATTATAAATATATTTCAGGCAGGAACGTGGCACTACACCAAATGACGTCACAATCAAGTATCTACAGTGAACGTTCTTTCTTTTACCCCGCCAACCTTGCTGTAGACGGTAATACCGACTCTGACTTCACTCACGTCAGTTGTTCACATACACAAAATCTCTTCGCCACCAACTGGAATGTGACGTTCTCCAGACCTCAGCTAGTTAACAGATATGTTATTTACAATAGAAATGACAGTAAGTTCTATATTTCGAAACTTTAAGAAAAATCCTGTTTTTTTCAAATTGGTTTCTTCTTATATTTATCAAACGCAAGATTCTGTAATATCTTCCATACTTTTTATGTCCACAACTTAAAATAATACATATATTGATTGTACAATATTATGTTCGTCTCTAAGGTCACTTTGAGGTCACTTTGAGGTCAATGGGATTCTTTCTTCAGACGAATAAATATTGAACTCATATATTTCACAAATGTAATACCACCCCTTTGTCGACAATTTCAAGGTTCAATAGAATGCTTTGGATAATTTTTGCACTTTTAAGAACACTTATAATCATATTAGAGAACCATTATTACATGAATCAAGATAAGAAATGCTAATACCCCCCTCCCCGGTCCACATTAGCGTATAACATCAGTAAGAAACATAAAACTGGATCCTTTCCTCTAAAACGATTTAAATGATGTAACTAATCCCTGAGCTACCTGTGAGAATTATATTGAAAGCTTCGTACTTAATGTAACAATGTATCTGTTAGACTTCTCGTTTCGACACGACGTCATCAATGATGATGTTAATAACATGTTTGTATTCAGTTCAAGCTTCATTTAGTTCAATAAGATCACCTCTGTTACCTCGCCGACATTCTTGTTACTTATGTAATTCTTTTAACGTCATCTCACAACAGTCAGTACGAAATGGCAGTCAATTTTTAAACAAATGGTTTTTGTATGTGAGCCTGTTTGTGTGTGTGTGTGTGTGTGTGTGCATATTAATTAAACATAAAATAGATATTGAAAATGAATTTCAGAAGAGGAGGAATAGTAAGGTTCTATGTTAGATAAAGATGAAAGAGTGTGTGAAAAAGATGTTTAGGATATTTTTGAATGGAGTGTGGGGGTAAGAAAGTGGGAAGGAAACAGGAAGGGAACAAGTTTTCAACAAGGAGAGTTAGATAAAAAAATCGAAATATAGTTATTATTAAACTAAATAGCATATTTTGTTGAGTTTAGATAATTGTAAAGTATTAAATGTTTTAAAACATTGTGTAAGCGAAAGAGGGGAAAAAAAGGGACAGAAACAATGAAATGACAGAAAACAGGAATATAGAGAAATCAGGTGAAGGTCGTGGTTAAATGAATAGTGGCAGGTTGATTAGGTGTTGGAGTGGGTTAAATAGAGATGAATTGAAATAGGAATTAAAATAAAGAGGGACATTTAAGGGACAGACTGTGAAATGGGCTTTGAGTTACAAGCTATAGGTATGCGATTCTTGAACATATTGAATTGTCTTGTTCGGTGATGAAGAAAATGTTTTGCTGAAACACGAAGTTGTTTGAAGGAGTTTATGGATAATAAGGTGTGTGAGGATTATTAATAGTGATTGTACAAACGTGACGATAAGATGCGCATGCGCAAACTTGTGTTATTGATTTTTAAAAATGAAACTGTAATATTTAAACGATCACCAGGTCATGTGACTCTTAAGTCTCTGTTTTATTTACCATTATTAGATATACTATGCTTTTTAATTTTGCAATAATTTGACTTTAATTAGATTTGAGTTGACAAAACTGAAATACGTAAGTGGCTTGGAGCAACTTCAGACTACCAGTACGTCATGGCCTTGTTTTTTTCCCCCTTCTTTACTATTCTTTGATGAAGAAGATATTTTTAATATTGATTTTTTTATTGATCCCTTTTGATTAAAAGCCTCAAAATACACCTGTACATTAACTATCTACTACTTTCGGCAAGCTCACATCGCCCACTCTTGGAATTCTATAAGGGAAAGGGTTGAATAGTAATATTTATGAAGGGACTCTACAACAAAAATATTCATATAGATATGGAGAGGCTACTTGATTTCTCTCTCTCTCAAGTCTGAGTCCGGACAACTCCACTGTCTTCACCTACTCCATCCCCCAAGTACCACAACCCATCTATGCCGTGACGTCACCTACTGAACTTGTTGCATCTGTTAAAATATTCACCAACGTCAGTCAGATTCTTACTTTGTGTGAAGTAGAGATTTATGGCGGTGAGTAAATTAGCGTAATTATTCATTAAACAATTATCATTTTCGGATGTTTCTTGTTTTTAAAACTATGTTATTTAATTTATTGTATATTTTGTTAGTAACTTCAACATTTTAATTATCTAGAACTATGTGTTTTTTTTAATATAATTTTTTTATACAATAGTCATCAAGAGAATCCCTCTAATAGTTGCTTTCCTGTAAAAAGAATTTACAAACTATTTTTATGGAGGAGTTAAAGAGAAAGATAAAAATGTGTAATATTCAAAGCTATAAGTTAAAAAATGGAGCATTGTTAGGACACTGTCCTTTAAATTTGTAAGAAAACCTTGAGATAAATATAATTGATTATTTTAAATAAACGAAAACCAATCTGGTGGCAGTTTATTAGCATAAGCTTGAAATTTCTGCATGTTTTAATGTGCGCAAATATATTAGTTATGTCAGTTGTTGAAGCGACAGGCAACATTTGATTTTTTGTTCACACCATCCTTTATATATATATATAAATGCAGTTGAGGGTGAGTCATAATGTCGTTGAATGAATGGTTGCCGATGACAACTAGTCCGGACATAGCACATTGAGGTATTCTGAAAAAATTGTTTCTGTTTGTTTTCTGTGTCCACAGATTCAGCATGTCCTCAAAGAACCTTTGGTCTTGACTGCAGTAAAACTTGTAATTGTTGCAATCAATCTGAGTCATGTTTTGTGGCAACTGGAGGATGTACTTCAGGTTGTCGTAGTGGATATTACAAGGAGGATTGTCACACAGGTTACCTTTTAATAATATTATTATTATTACCTTATAGTTGAAGGTTTTATAGAGTCTGTTTATAGTATTAGTTTTTTGTCCTATTTTTACTTAGGTCGACCAATCGCCCCTAGTCTCAATAGTTCATAGGCCCGACCTTGGGCCGCTGCAACATATGCGGTCACAGTGGGTTCGCATTTTCATAAACCCCTTATCTTAATGTTCATTTATTATCCTTATCCATACCCAGACTGGGCCCCACGCAAACCGTTTCTCGTACTGAGCCACATAGGGCCCCGCAATTAAGCCCGGTGTTGCAAAAAAAAAAAAAATCCTCCCCATACAGAGACTCTATTTTAAAACAACTCCTCAAGTGGTAGAAAAATATTTTCCTCCCGAATAAAATAAATTCCGCCACCACCCTGTAAAATAATGTATCCTCCAAAATAAATCACCCCCCCCCCCATCACACTTCCGATATAACACAAATGGGTCACTCATAAACAGAGTAATAAAGCATACTTAGTTTTGTATTTTTGTATTATACACACCAGTTTACTGTAACTTCATTTAAGGTAGTGGCGTAAATACAGAGAAATATGAGGGGGTAAAGTCCCGGCCTTTTGGCATCTTTCAGGGGCGTAACATAATTTGAAAAATTGCTTAATTATTTAATTTTTTCACCTTTACAATTTAGCAATTAGGAAGTTTTTGGGTGAAAATTAAGGGAAATTGTTTTATCTTATAAAGCAAGGATTAGCCTACGTCTTTGAAGGCATGCATTTGTGTTGTTACTATAAACGGTTAAGTCACACAAACAGTTCGTGTTCAGAAGGGGAAAGGTTTCTTACTATCCAGAGCTATAGCGGATTAAGGAGGAGTCTGAACGGGCTAAAGCCAGATGCCCTGACGTTTGGGGGGGGGCCCGACGTTTTGGGGGGCCCCAACGGTTTGGGGGGCCCCGAACTTTTTATATTTTGTAATAAAAGTCTACAAATGTTTGCATGAACCCTTGAAAATATAATAAATTAAATAAATTTATAAATCCTATCAATTAAACTGATCGCTATTCCGACCTGCTAGTCTTAAAATTGAAAAAACTTGATTTGATTTGCTCACTAAGAGAACACATTATAAAATATGGTTTATAAATTTAAAAGTTCCTTATTTTTCTAAGCTCCGCTGGCTGTGTGGAAGAGTATAGGCATGTTATGCAAGCGGTGTCGGGTTCGATTCCCAGTGGATGGATCCTTTTTATTTTCTCCACACTCAATTGTAACATACCGGCGAACACTTCAAACAGTTTTCTTCGCGTTTGTTTTT
This sequence comes from Radix auricularia, assembly GCA_002072015.1. Taxonomy (NCBI): domain Eukaryota; kingdom Metazoa; phylum Mollusca; class Gastropoda; family Lymnaeidae; genus Radix; species Radix auricularia. The sequence continues at coordinate 29,477 of MUZC01003662.1, forward strand.
TTTCATTATTTATATTTAATTGCAGTCTTATTTTAGGTGCTGGCAATCATTTTATTTTAAGGGACTCAGGCTGGATAGGACCCCCGTTTGATTGCAGCCCAGGGTCCCGTGCAGTCTTAATCCGCCCCTGATCCAGAGTATAGCTCAGTAGACTCAGTTCAAACTAAAGAAATCCTTGACATTCCTAAAACATCTAGAAATTCAGAGCACTTATTAAACCTTATTTAGATGTTCTCATATCAAGAATATTAAATTGTTTTTTATATTCAAAATTCATTATTTACAAAAAGTTATTTAAATTTATAAAAAAATGAATTGACGTGAGAAAAATCAATGCAACTCCGTGTTTTTAATTCAGCGGCACAGCCAAATGTCATTCACAAGCTAAGCTCTTCAACTCAACTCAGACCTACAAATGACTTTAAGGTACGGGGTGACACTGATTTACACTAGTTACACTGATTGTATAAACGTGACATTTGACTGTGTTTTTTTTTTTTAAAGTTTAGGTTAGCACAATATTTACTACAGTTGCCCAGACAAGTCGGACCCCACTTAAAAATTCACCGCAGAGGCTGTAGTATAAAGAAAATAAGTTTACTTGAAAAAGTGTGTAATTATTTAATTCACGATGATTAAAGTTTTTAAACTATTAAATATGACCTATCAGAGCGCGTACAATTATTGTAGTATAAATACACTCAGTGTTGTTTTGCAGCCCAAACAATGAGTTATAATAAAAAAGAATCCTATAAATGTTACAAAACTTTTATTCTTACCCTCAACAACAGCCATGTGTCATGTTTTCTGGTTATTTTTGCCCCTATCCATTTCTACCCTCAAACTTTTCTAAATCTCATTTGAAAATGTATAATTCCTTATCTGTTAACGCTGGGAATTCCTACTTAATTGCTTTCGGCATTTTCGCAATAATCTGTTATTCCAATAATCTTCATATTCTAATATTTTTGAATCTTTAAAAATTTCAAAGTAGCATAAGTTTAATTGCTGAAATTTCAGCGTATTGTTTAAAAAGATAATACATTTTAGTTGCCACGCTAAAAAATATTCTATGTAGCTCTTTTTTCTCTCTTTCAGAATGTCCCTCGGACAAGTGGGGTCAAAATTGTGTCAATTCATGCAACACTCACTGCCGAGACCATACTTGTAACATCACCAGTGGTATATGTAAAGGTTGTGAAGATGGTTACAAGGGGAACAACTGTGACCAAGGTAAGCTACATACATTTATTAATACAACAATGTATAACGGTATTAAAGTGTCGCAATATTTAAATTATCAAATGATATGCCCCAGCAAATGATCACTTGGTTTCTAGATAAAATTGAAACGGTAATTGTTGATGCGTAAATGGCTCACACTATTTTTTTTCAATCTGAAGTATTCATAAAAGTTTTGAATTCTACACACGATTTTAAATGGTCATAACAAGAACAGAACTGCTAAATATATTACTTACACTTACTTTCTGGCTGGGTAGCGAAGTCAATAGTGCGCTCGCCTCACAAGCTGAGGGGCGTGGGATCGAGCCTACGAAAAGCCACTATAAAATTTTGAGAAATGACTACCGCTCTAACGCTCAGAAAGTCCTCCGCTGACCTGGAGAGGGATGGGCGCCGCCAGTGTCTATTAAGCCCGAGAATATTCTAATGGAAACATTATAATTCCATACGACCTGGAAAAAAGAGCTTATGTGACTAAAAAAAAAGTACTTTCTGGTTATTTAAATTATATGCAGTGAATATAACATCTTGAACCTTGTAATCGTTTCATGGGGGAAAAAATCGGATAAAATGTTTACTTTACAAGGGAAAAATCTGATGATTGTATAGAAAAGAAGACTCGGCTCAATTGAGATAGAGGAATTAAATGACGCTACACGCTAGAAACACAGCAACATCTCGGGCCATTAAGTAAGATTAAAGGGACGAAGATATTTAAAAATATTCACCTCTTATTAAAGCATCTTTTACATTAGTAACACAAAAATACATAACATTTATTTCGTTTGCATATGTGTTACAATTTCATTATTTAAGCACCAGAGAATGGAATGTAGTAAAAAGAGAGCAAATCTCTTTTTCCTTGAAGACTCATCATTAAATAATAATAAAAAAATACTATAATTTAGTTACAGCTGATTCAATTTCTGAAATGAATTTAATTTTAGTTTATTATTTTTAGAACAAGTCGTTGTTAAACACATAACCATGAAAGGGTGGACGGGGGGGGGGGGGTAGTTTGAAATATAAGGTCATGCTGGTTAGATTAATTTACGACTGTTGTGCATGTCTTCTTATTGTAGTCTTGTTCCGGTTTGTCAAGGCCTCGTAACAATTATAAGACAACTGTTTTGGCACATCTTCTTTTGTAGCTAAAAGAATTAAGCTTTTAAATAAACATTTCCAACAGAATGTCCCAACCTTAAATGGGGTTTGAACTGTCAGAATAACTGCAGTAAGAACTGTGTCGATGGAGGCTGCAATAACATCAATGGATTCTGTAGGATGGGATGTTTACCCGGATACATGGGAAATAACTGTTCCATGGGTAACTAAATATTTATTTGGATGTACACTGCAGTTAATGGGAAAGATTAACGTGTTTATGTTTTTTGATAAATCTATAAAAAAAATGATAATGTAGGATAATATAGTTTTTTTTAGAGAGTAGAAGAGTAATGCAACTAAATTTAAGGCTTGTAGTTTAACAACTTACTATTTAGTATAATTCATATGCCTTTTTTTAGAACTAATGAGCCCCACAGATAATTCAATGTTATTTTCCCCTTTATTATAAGTCATTATTTGGGTAGCAAGACAACACTAAAAAAAGTAATTATACTACAATAATTTTGCTCACGATATCTTTTTCTAATCTCCGTTTAACCAAACCATAAAAACTACAAATAATAAACAAAACTACAAACCGGCTATCATACACAACAAAGCAGTCTGCGTTTCTTTTGACATATTTTCTTTTGACTTGAAAGTACTCGATGACTGAAACCTCGTTACAAAGGAAGCTATTTATTATCCCATCACAAAATATTGCCACAGGGGTATACTCTCAAACCGTCTTATGAAGATTTTAAAACTTTTTCTTATTATTCTGTTGACTCGGTAATTTGGACTTAACAATCCAGTACCGGCATAGAGAATCCAGTGTAGCCTCGTTAAAAAATTAGTCTTAGGAAGTAATTGGAAAAAAAATTATTAAACGATAACATCAGGAAACAGAAAAACTTGGTGGTAAATTTGATTTAGTTTATTCTGTAAAGAGTTAAAACAACGAAGAATGAGGGGAACAAGACCTATCCGAAGTTTAATATTTGTAGCAATTATTTCATTCATACATATGAAGAATAGCAGCTAACATAAAGATAATGTTAAATCAGTTCCTCCCCCCCCCCCCCCCCATTCCCAAACCATTTATATTTACAACAGCCTGTCCTATGTTGTATTGGGGAGAAAATTGCTATAAGAAATGCAGTGACTATTGTGTGAATAAAACGTGTGACAGATTTAATGGAACTTGCGACGAGAGATGTCAGGCTGGATACCTTGGAAACTTGTGTGATGAACGTAAGTTGTGGTAGTTAGTTTCCTGTTTACCCAATATCATTTGAGACTAGTGCAGTGTGTTAGCATAGATAAAGAAATGTTTTTAGTTTGAGATTTGTTTGAATTAAACCGTTTACGCGCCATTAAATAACATCGTGATAAGTTTTATATTAAGAGAGCAAATAGTTTCTTTTATTTACCCATTTCAATGACCATTTCTGTGGTATAACTTTAATTAAATACGACATTGGGAAAAAAAGTAAGCACTAACTACACAATGTAACAACTTGCTACAACCTTCTCCCAGCCTGTGAAGCGTCTCAATGGGGAGCTCAGTGTAAGAACAACTGTAGTGGACATTGTCTGAATGGATCACCGTGTAACATAACCAATGGCTGGTGTGATGCTGGGTGTGAGCCAGGATATACTCAGAAAAATTGTTCACTCGGTAGGTGGAGGACGGTGTGGGCATTTAGTTGTGAACGTTAATAGAAAGACTTTAAGTTTAGAAAAGTTGATCTTAAAATTTAAAGTATCGATGTTATCACTAACTTTTTTAGCAGTCGTTGTGACATTCATGGAAAAAATTTAATTAAAATATTGTCTTCATTTTAAGTAAGTTATTACTGTAAAGTTTCCCTTAAATTCAAATTCAACTACCAAAAATATGCAAAAAGTAAATATGAATATAATACTTGGAGCCCTCATGTTTTCAAATAAAAGCACTTGGCGTTTACATTAGAAATACAGAGAATCCAACCAAAATGTTTGCCAATATCCAATTCACTAATCGATTATATCAAAATGAGAAGGATGAGATCATTTCAAACTTTTCATGGTGGTCAAAGAGTTCCAACATATTGTTATAGAGCCGGCAGACAAAGTTGTAACTACCGTTGTTTGGGGATAGGAAAGTTTACATTTGGGATGTCTCTACATAATTAAATATCAATTTTACATCACCGAAGAACAAAAAACCCATTATTCTTCAATGTGAGCGAGAATATAGAAGAACTTATTGATTTGGAGCAAATTATCCTTTTCATCAAATTTCTGTAATTATTATAGTGATTTTGATAAACTATGTTTATGATTTAAAAAACACAACACACAAACAAACAAACAAACAAACAAAACAACAACAAAAACAACAGCAACAAAAAAAAAACCAAAAAAAACCCAACCAAAAAACAAAAAACAAAAAAACAAAAAAAAACAAAAACAAACAAAACAAACAAACAAACAAACAAACATAAGTTGTGGATGTCGATCGTCTCTTGTCCAAACGAATAAATTTTATTCTCTTTAGTAACAGTTTTTTTCTAGCCAAGGTCACTATTCTTCCATCATTAACTATGAGCACCAACATTAAGATCAAATATCCATATTCCTTGGTTATTCTGTTTATTATTTTGATGTTTTTTCATTGTTCGCGTCCATTCTTCATACCGTTATGAACATTCAGCACTTTCATTTTTTAAAATTTACATGAATTCTAAACTCAATGCCCCTTCAAGTGACATCTTACTTGTGACTGAGTTTGTCTTTAAAATAAAACTTGTTTGAATTCAATGGTCAAGTTTATTATCAAATTAGTGGAGTAGCAATGGGAGGAAATGTTACAGCAGGTTAAAATTGCCTATGAGCCATTTAGAAGCTACTTTAGAGCTAAAATTATAAGGAAAAGTGTGTTCGAAATATTATAAAGACACACTAATGTCTGCATCGAAACTTAACACTAGGGATACGCAATAACTCAATAGTTCTATGGACTTTATTTATACTCTTTATCCATTGATAAAATTTCTCCAGTAATCCATAAAAGTGTATTTATTGTTTCGGATGTAAAATGATATTCAAATTTAAAGCATTTTTATTTTAGTAATAAATATTATTTTTATTTTAAAAGCTTCAATTAAGATTTAAATTTGCAAATTGCATAAGTTACTTTGTGAATTAAAAACATAATTTTAATTGTAATCACGGAAGCGATTATGTCCCCTATAAAATCAGAACTCTTTTATGAAAAAAAACAAACAAACAAACAACATAGTTTAAAGAATTTGATTTTTATTATTAGAAAAACATTGTACACATATTCGGAAAGTGAAGTTGTATATTAAATTTATAAGGAGGGATAGTTGACCTAGAATGAAAAGTAAAAGTGTTGGAGACAACAATCTTCTATAGAAAAGGGGCGTCTAAAACAGTTAAGATAAAATGAGATAAAAACATTTACGCAAAAAATAAATTTTGAAAAAAAAAATAATTGCTTTTATTTGTTGATACATACATATTGCCAAATAAAAATTAATATATTTAAACACTTATATCTTCTAGCTGCTGAAAATGCCTTGGATGATGAAACAGGTAATTATATTTTTGTATTTCTTTACTTGGTTGTTTACGTTTCTATTTATTCAGTTGTTTTGCTTAATGTTAGGTTATCTCCTTGGTTTCTGTTGTAATATATTTGTTGGTGCTATTTGATGTTTCGTTCTGTTTTTTCTTTGTTAAAGTACTTTGCCCCGTCTAATAATCTATGTCTGCATACAGAATCAGAGGTGTTCCATAAAACTTCTCACTTACACCGTGAGGTATAAGTTAAACAAATTGAACCATACAAATACATGACAACTATTACAGTCGAGAACTAATATTTCCTATCATTTAGTGTGCATTTTATTTTAAAAAAAATTAAAATAAATAACTGTTTCAATGTAAATCTCACTATGCATAAAATATTTAGTTATAAAGAGATTGCATTTAGCAATAGTTACTTTCTGTAAATTCTTAAATTTACATATCGTTATATAAAATTGTTTTTCTTTTTTTCCTTTTCAATAAACAGAACATAACAATGAATTTGCCAGTGGGATTGGTGTGGGAATAGGAGTCACGATAGCCGCTGATATCGTCATTTGTATCGTTATCTACGTGTGGATCAGAAGACGACGAAAGCAACCAACAAAACCACGTGATACAACAGAAAGTCAATACGATCATGTTGGTACAATACAACAAAATGAACATCACTATGATACAGTGGATAAAACAGGTATACTCAAAACTGTTTCTCTTTACATAGAAAATATAAATGAAACACAATTGATCAAATATTGTGAAAACACGTTATAACAACAAAATGTATTACGGTCTCTAATAAGATACCGTCACAGCGGGCTGACAGACGCATGTTTTAAAAACAAAACCAGGCCCCGTGTCATGGAAGTTAATTTTTTTTATATAGAATGGAATAAGAGTTGTTTCGATATAAAAAGATGTATTTTAACAATCTTTTGGTCAGTGTGCTGTACGGTGTAACAGTTTGGTTAAGTTTAAGCGGTGATGGGATTGAGATGGAAGAAAATCTATGTAATGTGTTTAGAAATCTATTAAAAACTATGTTAAAATTACAAGTTATAGTTTTGATGTACCTGGTTCTTCACGCATGAACACATATTAAATAAAATCTTTTGAATGCGCTTTATGCTTTTATTGCAGAGAATGTCTATGGTATTACAAGAGATGGTATAACATTTAACGTTTATACCAACACATCAGCGGGAGGAAGTCATAAATAAAAAAAAATTCTTACTTTTTGAAATAATTGCTCGTGTTCATTTGTTGTTATATTAACATAAGCTTATATTTATAGATGAAAGTTGCTTTTATGTTTTTAACGTCCTTGGCAGTGGAGGCTAAGGTGAGTTTAAGATTAAATTTTTTTTTATAATGTTTAATAACATTTAAACTAAAATTTATACACCGATTTTGGACTGACATTAAAGTGAGGCAAATAAAAGTTTATTTTAATCGATGTACATAAAACATCCTCTTATATCAACTCAACAGAATAAATTTCAAAATGTATAACTTAAATAAGTATATTTTCTAAAGTGGAGAGGCCTTTTGTTAAAAGAAGAAAAAAATTACACCTAATATAAATGTCGTGGTAAATCTGGTGGAAATTCTCATTGAGTTTTTAACCGTTCGAATCGGGGATGATTATGTGGCAAGAAATTGGATGTCGTTACGTAGTTGAGATATGTTCTAATGAAATGACCTAAATACGTATCTCAAACATGATATTTCATACTACTTAATATTATTTACTACTAATACCAATGATGTAATTATAATTAAATTGATAATCTTAGTGTAATTTTATTGCTAATAAATACTAGGGCATATATAAGGACCAAAGAAAACAATCAATAATAAAATAAATATGAGTTAATAATTGACTACTATTACTATTAAGCTAGGACTAGGCTAGTGACAAGTGTTTACCGTAGTTACGACCGCTTACAACCATCTTTCTTTAAACATGTTTAGGCTTGTTTCTTTAAGTTTTCGGCATTTTAATAATTTATTTAGCTTCAAAACTAAGTGTAAAGAAATATTTTTTGCGCTAACAATTACACTTAGAAGGTAGTTTTTAGTGAGATTAGTGTATCAAAATACACTGTTGTAATTTATTTTTCAGAAATGTTTGACCTGAATCTAAAAATAGCCCAATGACCGAATGAGTTAAAAGATTTTAAACGTCTTATAATGCCAATCCCTAGAGTTTTAAATCATTCATAGTGATGAAATTCGTAAAATACTTTTGCTATGAATTTTATTAGAAGTTTGTTTTAGTCAACAGTGGAAGAGGAATTAATCCCAGCACTAGTGATAACAGATATTTGACATGGAAAAAGCTATGATTTATCAGTTAAATCTAAAACAGTTAAATCTCTAGTCACCACATGCTTTTAACAGTTAAATCTAAAACAGTTAAATGTTTAGTCACCACAAAATCTTCAGATCACAAAAGGGAATTATTGAAAATTATAAGACAAATTATGTTTGAATAATGATATAACCATGTAGTAACACACTGGAATCCCAATGAAACCAACAATTTGCTACTTATCAACAAAGCTATTTAGTTTTATATTCATATATAAAAAATACACATCATAAATGAAACTTAAATTACATATAAGTTTATACCATTTCTTTGTGAACTCTCCAAGCATTTAGTGGTTTAAATAGCAACAAAAAGAACGTAACAATATACATATAAACATATTCAATTTGATGTAGTTTTATTTTAGAGAGCCCCTAAATGTTTTGCAATATGGAGGTAAATCAACCATTTAAAGTCTGCTCTCGGGGAGAGGGCCCTTGACCTTACGTGTAAGAATAGAAAACATGTAAACAGGGTATGAGTTAGCATTACAGGACGTAACAAAACGGCGAACGTTTCGGCAAAGAGCCTTCCTCAACGGACAAATAGTTCACAAAAATAATATAAGGAAACTTAGCTGCGGTGAAATCCAAAGAGTCAATGAAAGCAATAGTAAGAAGAGAGTAGTGTGAGCTTAAATAGTAAAGGAGAGAGTAGGTGTGGCAAAATAGTGCAAACACAACATTGTTTCCATGTGGCGCAAGAGTCTCATTATCTTGGATTAGTCTATTCTCCAGACTGACCCTCCTGGGTGTGTTTGTGCAAGAGACCATGGCAGTGACAGCCAGGTCACCGACGCCCATATAGTCGCGTCCATAGAAGTGTCGGGAGACCGGACACTGTTTATCTTGTGTAATCGTACAAACATGCTCTGCGATACGACAGGAGAGTAACCTTCCCGTCTCACCTATGTATACCAAGAGCAGCGTTTACACACGATGGTGTAGACCACATTGCAGCTGATGCAAAAAAGCCATCCTTAATCTTACATATCCCCTTAGCCAAGACTATCTGGTCCGTCTGGGTGACAAAAGGACATGTCTTACAACGACTACGGCCGGATGGTTTTGTTCCCAGATGGTAGGGTGAAGTAGGAAGTCGGCTATGAACCAGTAGGTCGCGCAGGTTTTTGTCCCTCCTAAATACAATGAGAATATGTTGCTGGTCTCAGGGTCCGCAAGGAGGATGATGTCGTTTTACAGAAAAACTTCTTTGACTTCATATAGTGGGGATGGTATGTGAGAACCAGTTTGCTTCTCTCGTAAATTACGGAAGGGACAAAAGCGTTGTCACTAGTGAAGCTTTTGACTCGCTGAAGTACAGATTGTAGTATAGCTTCAGGATATGACCTTTAAAAATCTCCCTCATTTCTAACGCCTTTTCTCAAAAGTCCTCCTGAGATTGATACAATATACGGAGGCGTAGAAGTTGAGAAAAGGGGATGGAGTCCTTACATGTTTTGGGATGAGAAGAAAGGTAGAGTCGATAACAGTGGCCGAAGTTATCCCAATGTTGAGAAACAAAGTTTATAGCCATGTTGCGAAGTCATGTTCAAAAAGAAAGAGGGAAAAGAACGGGCAAAGACATAAACATTTTTAAAAACAAGGTCTTAGTTGGGGCTTGAATCCCGGACCTTCCATGAGTTAGGCGGATGTAATGACCACTGTACTACGAAATGCATGTTATTATGTGATGGAAAAACAATAGTGAACGCAAAAAGCATTGTTGGTCTCGATGACCACCCGGCCACCACCTTTGCTTGCCAACCATAAAATTGGTCGTTTGTCAACCTCAGCGTGGGCCCTCCGTCATGCTCGTTTGCACATACTTGTTTAAGAGAAATAAATAAATAAACATATATTATATATATA